>JBBGZY010000074.1:7465000-7965496 GCA_037952925.1 Lithobates clamitans
CTGCACGATACCAAAACACATGAGCCGGTCTCATACAATTCAAATTTCTACATAGAATGTACAGCGAGGGGGGGGGAAAGTATTTGACCCCCTGCTGATTTTGTACGTTTGCCCACTGACAATGATTATAGACAGAAATGATCAGTCTATAATTTTAATGGTAGGTTTATTTTTAACAGTGAGAGACAGAATAACAAGAATATTGAGAAAAACACATTTCAAAAAAGTTATAAATTGATTTGCATTTTGAGTGAGTGAAATAAGTATTTGACCCCCTATCAATCGGAAAGATTTCTGGCTCCCAGGTGTCTTCTATACAGGTAACTAGCTGAGATTAGGAGCACTTTCTTAAAGGGAGTACTCCTAATCTCAGCTTGTTACCTGTATAAAAGACACCTGTCCACAGAAGCAATCAATCAAATTCCAATCTCTCCATCATGGCCAAGACCAAAGAGCTGTCCAAGATGTCAGGGACAAGATTGTAGATCTACACAAGGCTGGAATGGGCTATACAAGATCATCGCCAAGCAGCTTGGTGAGAGGATGACAAGAGTTGGTGTGATTTATTCACAAATGGAAGAAACAAAACAACTGTCAATCATCCTCGGTCTGGGGCTCCATGCAAGATCTCGTCTCCTGGAGTTTCAATGATCATGAGAACGGTGAGGAATCCGCCCAGAACTACACGAAGACATGAATCTTGTCAATGATCTCAAGGCAGCTGGGACCATAGTCACCAAAAAAACAATTGGTAACACACTACGCCGTGAAGGACTGAAATCTTGCTGCGCCTGTAAGGTCCCCCTGCTTAAGAAAGCACACATACAGGCTGTCTGAAATTTGCTAATGAACAACTAATTGATTCAGAGGAGAACTGGGTGAAAGTGTTGTGGTCAGATGAGACCAAAATCGAACTCTTTGGCCTCAACTCGCTGTGTTTGGAGGAGGAGGAATGCTGCCTATGACCCCAAGAACACCATCCCCACCACTAAGCTATCTAAGGGGACAGGACAACTTCACCACATCAAAAGGGACAATGGATGGGGCCATGTACCATCAAATTTTGGGTGAGAACCTCCTTCTTTCAGCCAGGGCATTGAAAATGGGTCGTGGATGGGTATCCCAGCATGACAATGACCCAAAAACACACGGCCAAGACGACAAAAGAGTGGCTTAAAAAGCGCATTAAGGTCCTGGATTGGCCTAGTCAGTCTCAACAGACCTTAATCCCATAGAACATATGTGGAGGGAGCAGAAGGTTCGAGTTGCCAAACGTCAACCTCGAAACCTTAATGACTTGGAGAGGATCTGCAAAGAGGAGTGGGACAAAATCCCTCCTGAGATGTGTGTAAACCTGGTGACCAACTACAAGAAACGTCTGACCTCTGTGATTGCCAACAATCGTTTTGCCACCAAGTACTAAGTCATGTTTTGCGAAGGGGTCAAATACTTATTTCACTTATTAGAATGCAACTGCTTTTTTTTTAAGTATTTTTTTTTTTTGATACTTTTGTTCTGTCTCTCACTGTTAAAAAAAAAAACAAAAAACAAAAAAAAAACTTACCATTAAAATGATAGACTGATTATTTCTTTGTCAGTGGGCAAACGTACAAAATCGGCAAGAGATCAAATACGTTTTTTCCTCTCACTGTACATTCTATGTAAAAATTTGAATTGTATGAGTTGGCCCCTAGCCTAAACAAGATATTGGAAGGGATAGTCCCATATATCCTTTCAGTCCTCACCCTGTATATCTGGAAAATTACCTGTCCACTTCGGTCTGCATTGAGCTACCAAGGTGGTATCACCATAAAAAGCTTTATACGTGTCAAATAAGGTTGTGGGTTTTTTTTTTTTTTTTTTTTAAAGGAATCCCCCTGCATCAAGGTTTCCACTTTTTTGAAGGGCCAAGTCTCAACCTGTATTGCGGGAGGCAGACAGTTCCTGGCTAATCTGTTGTTTGTTCCCCTCCCATCCCAATAGGTGGAAAGACAAGTGGTATATTCCAGGATTCCACAACTGCGCAGTTGACAGCAAAGCAGACCCCACCAGCAGGAAAGACCAGCAACATTTTTGGTGAAGCACAACTAACAACAAGCCCAAAGGCACATCCAAATAAACCGAAGGTACCTGCAAATTTGGTTTTCCTTTTCTCACATATGTACAGTATTACATTTTGGAGCCCATTTTAAAGACCAGCTCCAGAGAAAAAAAATGTACTTGAAGTGGGGCCCTCCCTGCACTGCAGGGTTAAATGCTCATTAGGTCTAGAGGTTGAAGAGTAAGCTGTAGTACTTGCTTTTCTCAAGCAGGCTTCTTCCACGCTTTGTGCCTGGCCTCTGGCTGCCTCTTGCAAGGCGCTGCGGCTGGCGGTTATGCAGAAAAGTCATTATATACAATGCAGGGCCAATAGTCTTAGCTCCACCCAAAAGGGAAGCTTAGCCCACCTCCCTTTCCACTGGCACATTTGGCACTTTTGGGGGGAGGAGTGGGTAATTGGGTTTTGACAGGCACTCGCTCCCATCTGACTCATAGCTTTATATAGGGCCTTGCTTTCACTTTTGGCATCTAAACTGAGCGGTGATTGGGCAAAATGAAGGTAAGCGTATGTTGCCTTCATGGGGAAAGCACTGATTTATTTTAAAGGGTAACTTCACTTTTGTTGAGAAATAAACATTCCCCTCTGGGTGCTCTATGTACATTGCAAGGATTTTAACAAATTTGTTACAGATTTCTACCTTTTGCTTTTCTGAAGGCATAGCTGTTTGTGTCTTTGTGCAAAGTTACTGTGAATGGGAATTGCCTTATAATTATCACTTAGCTGCTGCACCTGCAGGGTTCTAAAGAGCAAAGTGGCAGGGTATGAATTCCTTTAGACGTGATTTCCCTTTTGAGAGAACCTAGCCAAAAATTTTTGTTGCAGGGGATGCTCAAAATTTGGCTTGTATGTAAGTGCAAACTAGGGGTCGACCTAATATAGGTTTTTGGTTTTTTTTTTGTTTTTTGTTTTTGTTTTAGGGCCGATAACCGCTTTTCGGCCGCTTTTCAGGTTGATAGCCGATAACAGGCGCCGATATACATGATGTACATCACCGTCATGTGCCACCAGATGCAGCATGTCACTTGCCACCGTCACCTGCCACCCAGATGCAGCTTGTCACTTGCCACCCAAATGCAGCTTGTCACTTGCCACCGTCACCTGCCACCCAGATGCAGCTTGTCACTTGCCACCGTCACCTGCCACCCAGATGCAGCTTGTCACTTGCCACCGTCACCTGCCACCCAGATGCAGCTTGTCACTAACGCTACTTCTGGCAGCCTCTCTCTGCTCGCCTGCCGCTGCAGCTCTGTCAAGAGCAGCCTTCGCAGCCCTGCTGTAGAGGTGGCACAGTGGTGATGCGAGGCGGGCACTGAGAAATGTCATCTCTCTGCTGACCGTTGACTGAGATTGGCAGAGACTATAGTGAGCTCCAATGCGGGGAGAAGGTCTGAACAATATTGGTAAGTTTCTGACTGATTTGAAAAATGTAAATATCGTCCTCAAATAATCGACCGCTCTGATAATCAGTCAACCCCTAAAGCACTTCTGGAAAAATCAGTAAGCTAATCACAGAAGCAGGAAATGTTTCTGGCGGGCGTTATGTACACCATCTGTGTACATTACACCTCCAGGTAGCCATATTGCATTTTATAGAAAATTACAGAGCTGCATTCAATTACAATATGACTTGTGTAGCAATTGTATATGCTGCTATATTTATTTTATTTGCTACTTTTTTCCCCATCAAAGTGAAGTTACCCTTTAAGTATCTAAAATGAAGGTTGTTCAGATATTTATAAATTCCATCTATAACTTAACAATATTCTCATTTGGTAAACAGCGTTAAAATGGAAACGCAGTTTTCTTCTGCGACCCTCTACACATTTTAAAAGCTTTTTATTGCCTTGTGAATCGCACCCTGTGTGTTGTATACAGTTTTGGTAGTTTAGCCTCTATTTTCAAAGATACATATTTTGTGTTTTACAGGATAACATTTCTTTAAAACAAGCAGAAGTTTCAGCCTCTCCCAAACCAGGTCAGTACAGCCCCACCTCAAACTTGTGTGTAAATGTGTTTCATAATTTGATAGCTGGTCCAGGAAACATTGATCCCTAAACGGGTGATAGGTGTGTGTAAGAAAAATGATGACAGTTGTACAGTGCATCTGGAAAGTTTTCACAACGCTTCACTTTTTCCACATTTTGTTATGTTGCAGCCTTATTCCAAAATGGATTAAATTCATTATTTCCCTCAAAGTCTACAAAAAATACCCCATAATGACAACGTGAAAGAAGTTTTTTTTAAAATTCACAGCCTTTGCCATGACATTAAAAATTGAGCTCAGGTGCATCTGGTTTTCACTAATCATCCTTGATATGGTTCTACAACTTGATTGGAGTACACCTGTTGTAAATTCAGTTGCTTGGACATGATTTGGAAAGGAACACACCTGTCTATATAAGGTCCCACAGTTGGTTTGTGCTCTGGCATGCACTGTTAGGCCATGAAGTCCAAGGTATTGTCTGTAGATCTCAGAGACAGGATTGTATCAAGGCACAGATCTGGGGAAGGTCACAGAAACATTTCTGCAGCATTGAAGGTCCCAATGAACACCGTGGCCTCCATCTGTAAATGGAAGAAGTTTGAAACCACCAGGACTTTTCTTAGAGTGGGCTACCCGGCCAAACTGAGTGATCGGAGGCGAAGGGTCTTAGTCAGTGAGGTGACCAAGAACCCAATGGTCACTCTGACAGAGCTCCAGCGTTTTTCTGTGGAGAGAGGATAACCTTCCAGAAGAATAACCATCTCTGCAGCACTCCACCAATCGGGCCTGTAAGGTAGTGGACAGATGGAAGCCACGCTTCCAATAAAAGGCACATGACAGCCCGCCTTGTGTTTGCCAAAAGACACCTGAAGGACTCTGACCATGAGAAACAAAATTCTCTGGTCTGATGAAACAGATTGAACGCTGTGGCCTAGATGGCAAGCGCCAGGTCTGGAGGAAACTAGGCACCGCTCATCACCTGGCCAATACCATCCCTAGAGTGAAGCATGGTGGTGGCAGCATCATGCCGTGGGGATTTTTTTTTCAGCGGCAGGAACTGGGAGACTAGTCCAGGATTGAGGGAAAGATGAATGCCGCAATGTACAGAGACATCCTTGATGAAAATTTGCTCCAGAGCGCTCTGGACCTTAGAATGGGGTGAAGGTTCATCTTCCAACAGGACAACGACCCTAAGCACACAGCCAAGATGACAAAGGAGTGGCTACAGGACAACTCTGTGAATGTCCTGGAGTGGCTCAGCCAGAGCCCAGGCTTGAACCCGGTTGAACATCTCTGGAGAAATCTGAAAATATGCACCAACGTTCCCCATCCACCCTGATGGAGCTTGAGAGGCCCTGCAAATAAGAATGGGAGAAGCTGCCCAAAAATAGGTGTGCCAAGCTTGTAGCATCATACTCAAAAAGACTTGAGGCTGTAATTGGTGCCAAAGGTGCTTCAACAAAGTATTGAGCAGAGGCGCGCTAGGAAGAGTCCTGGTGGTTTCAATTTTCCATTTACGGATGGAGGCCACTGTGCTCATTGGGACCTTCAATGCTGCAGAAATGTTTCTGTACCATTCTCCAGATCTGTGCCTCAATACAATCCTGTCTCTGAGGTCTACATTCAATTCCTTGGACTTCATGGCTTGGTTTGTGCCCTGACATGCACAGTTAACACTGGGAACGTACAGTGGCTTGCGAAAGTATTCGGCCCCCTTGAACTTTTCAACCTTTTGCCACATTTCAGGCTTCAAACATAAAGATATAAAATTTTAATTTTTTGTGAAGAATCACCAACAAGTGGGACACAATTGTGAAGTGGAACGAAATCTATTGGATATTTTAAACTTTTTTAGCAATTAAAAAACTGAAAAGTGGTGCGTGCAAAATTATTCGGCCCCTTTTACTTTCAGTGCAGCAAACTCACTCCAGAAGTTCAGCGAGGATCTCTGAATGATACAATGTTGTCCTAAATGACTGATGGTGATAAATAGAATCCACCTGAGTGTAATCAAGTCTCTGTATAAATGCACCTGCTCTGTGATAGTCTCAGGGTTCTGTTGAAAGCGCAGAGAGCATCAGAGAGCATCATGAAGACCAAGGAACACATCAGGCAGGTCCGTAATACTGTTGTGGAGAAGTTTAAAGCCGGATTTGGATACAAAGATTTCCCAAGCTTTAAACATCCCAAGGAGCACTGTACAAGCGATCATTTTGAAATGGAAGGAGTATCAGACCACTGCAAATCTACCAAGACCTGGCTGTCCCTCTAAACTTTCAGCTCAGACAAGGAGAAGACTGATCAGAGATGCAGCCAAGAGGCCATGATCACTCTGGATGAACTGCAGAGAACTACAGCTGAGGTGGGAGAGTCTGTCCATAGGACAACAATCAGTCGTACACTGCACAAATCTGACCTTTATGGAAGAGTGGCAAGAAGAAAGCCATTTCTCAAAGATATCCATAAAAAGTCTTGTCTAAAGTTTGCCACAAGCCACCTGGGAGACACGCCAAACATGTGGAAGAAGGTGCTCTGGTCCGATGAAACCAAAATGGATCTTTTTGGCCACAATGCAAAACGATATGTTTGGCGTAAAAGCAACACAGCTCATCACACTCAACACACCATCCCCAATGTCAAACATGGTGGTGGCAGCATCATGGTTTGGGCCTGCTTTTCTTCAGCAGGGACAGGGAAGATGGTTAAAATTTGAGGGGAAGATGGATGCAGCCAAATACAGGACCATTCTGGATGAAAACCTGTTGGAGTCTGCAAAAGACCTGAAACTGGGACGGAGATTTATCTTCCAACAAGACGATGATCACAAACATACAGCAAAATCTACAAAGGAATGGTTCACAAATAAACGTATCCAGGTGTTAGAATGGCCAAGTCAAAGTCCAGACCTGAATCCAATCGAGAATCTGTGGAAAGAGCTGAAAACTGCTGTTCACAAACGCTCTCCATCCAACCTCACTGAGCTCGAGCTGTTTTGCAAGGAAGAATGGGCAAGAATTTCAGTCTCTCGATGTGCAAAACTGATAGAGACATACCCCAAGCGACTTGCAGCTGTAATCGCAGCAAAAAGGTGGCTCTACAATGTATTAGCGCAAGGGGGCCTAATAATTTTGCACGCCCCACTTTTCATTTTTTTATTAGTTAGAAAAGTTTCAAAAATCCAAAAGATTTCGTTCCACTTCACAATTGTGTCCCACTTGTTGGTGATTCTTCACAAAAAATAAAAATTTTATATCTTTATGTTTGAAGCCTGAAATGTGGCAAAAGGTTGAAAAGTTCAAGGGGGCCGAATACTTTCGCAAGCCACTGTATATAGACAGATGTGTGCCTTTCCAAATCACGTCCAATCAACTGAATTTACCATTCCAATCAAGTTGTAGAAACATATCAAGGATGATCAGTGGAAACCAGATGCACCTGAGCTCAATTTTGAGTGTTATGGTAAAGGCTGTGAATACTTTGTATATGTTTGTATATGTATTTTTGTAAATTCTTTCATGTTGTCATTATGGGGTATTGTTTGTAAATTTTCAGGAAAATAATTATGTTACAGCCTTATTCCAAAACGGATTAAATTAACAAAATGTGGAAAAAGTGAAGTAACTTTTTACACATTCTGTGGGTTGTTTTTGACTATGTATCACATAAAAAAAGGTGCTGGTGAAAACGCAGAATGAGAAGTTGTTTATAGCAACTGATGATGTGTGTCCATTCTAGAAAATGGAGCGAAGATATTAGTTGCAAATGGGGGCATGCACATCATTTCTGGGTTTACATTGTGTTCTGTGCAAAAGAGAAGGGAAAGTGGGACTTTAAATGAGATAGGTGACTTTGTGGAGGCAAAGTTAAGATATATGCAAAATTGTTTTATTGGTAACGAACATTGTAAAGAATATGGTAATAAAATAACCACATATACATTCAGTACAGTAATTCATATAGACTCCACCCACACATAACATACAGGTGTGGCATGGGAAAAAAAGGTTTGCATGAGTATGGTATTGTCAGAGCAGTTCAAAAGGTACATAACATGGGGTAAATTTATATTAATACATATGACATAAAAACAGCACCAGCGACAGGAGTATGGGTGTAGGAAGTAAAACCAAAATAGATGAATAAATGAATGTCAGAATTATTAATCTGCTGCAGACTGAAATTCAATGTGTCCATTACAGACACAGGTCAGCATCACTTGTGCCCGACGCGTTTCGTGTAGAGACACTCCTCAGGAGCAGATGCTAAAATATATCTGCAGAGTGTAAAGAAAAAAAGTTGTGACATTAGTCTAATTCTAATTAGTGATGTAGAAATAGGGCAGATTAGCCCGTCCTAAATACTCACATAGGGTCCAAAACGGTAAAATGTTGCGGCCATGTGATCAAAGTCCCAATATAGCCTCCCCCGGGAACTGAGGTAATTGCAGCCGTGCACGGCGGGGCGCATGCAACAAAACCTCCCGATGACCCAAGGCACAATTTGCTGGTGCAAGTGGAAAGTTGCGGTGGCCTATGGAGGCAACCTGAGGTGATCTGAGAAGGTGTGAAAAAAAGGGAATGTGAAATTGAGAATGAATAAAAAAGTGTAAATGAAGAAATAATGAAAGAAAGAAAGAAAAAAAAAAAAAAAAAAGTGAATTAAATGGAATATGATGTAAAAAGGGGGGGTGTGTTGACTAAATGTGTAGGCTATATGAGCATTGTTGGTGTTGCATGAAAAGGTGAAGGGCTGGATAGTGAGAGCCGATGTTGAAACAAAAAAAGTGGCAACAGTGATAACAAAAAAGAAAAAACATCAAACAAAAGTGACAGGCAATTGTGAATGACCTAGGGGGTGACTTATGTGTTGGAACAAGGCTGGAAGCCAAAGGGAAGTGATGAATGCGATGTGGTAGCTAGGAGGTGTATCAGCAAGAATGTGACAGGGGAGGCAGCTTATATGTACCCCGCACACGTGCACGCCGGCTCTTGCTAGCGTGTGATAGGCAGGAAGGGGCCTCGGAGAGGGCGGTAGGCACCGCCCTCCACAGAAGCCCATATTCACTGCCAGAACAGCTGGGATGGAAATCACGTGCTCTGTGTGTTGGCCTCAATCATGACGCCACACCCAGGGCAGGATGCGTGACGCCGATGCTCTGTAGGTATCCACCCCCCACCCCGTAACACTCTCTGCCCCCCGGTGGGCGGAGAGGGGAGGGGAAGGGGGAGGCACGTAAAGAGCATCGCAGCTCCCGGGTAGAAGACCAACAAAGGAACCGGAAATCAACAACAACCGCAACATACCCCAAATGAACTGGCGCGAACGGCACTGTAGAACTACATGGATACAAAATTAATGTACCCTGAGTGTGTAAAGAACCGGGTATGGTGGCATAACCACCCGGAATTTACAAGCCTCACACTAGGGTAGTAGGGGAACACTACCAACCCAGTCATCAAATCTCCATCCCTGTTCAATTCGAATAGAGAAGGGGAATTGGGACTTTAAATGAGGCACATATGCGGTGTGCCTCCATCCCTATACTATGTGCAAAAGAGAAGGGAAAGTGGGACTTTAAATGAGATAGGTGACTTTGTGGAGGCAAAGTTAAGATATATGCAAAATTGTTTTATTGGTAACGAACATTGTAAAGAATATGGTAATAAAATAACCACATATACATTCAGTACAGTAATTCATATAGACTCCACCCACACATAACATACAGGTGTGGCATGGGAAAAAAAGGTTTGCATGAGTATGGTATTGTCAGAGCAGTTCAAAAGGTACATAACATGGGGTAAATTTATATTAATACATATGACATAAAAACAGCACCAGCGACAGGAGTATGGGTGTAGGAAGTAAAACCAAAATAGATGAATAAATGAATGTCAGAATTATTAATCTGCTGCAGACTGAAATTCAATGTGTCCATTACAGACACAGGTCAGCATCACTTGTGGCCGACGCGTTTCGTGTAGAGACACTCCTCAGGGGCAGATGCTAAAATATATCTGCAGAGTGTAAAGAAAAAAAGTGGTGACATTAGTCTAATTCTAATTAGTGATGTAGAAATAGGGCAGATTAGCCCGTCCTAAATACTCACATAGGGTCCAAAACGGTAAAATGTTGCGGCCATGTGATCAAAGTCCCAATATAGCCTCCCCCGGGAACTGAGGTAATTGCAGCCGTGCACGGCGGGGCGCATGCAACAAAACCTCCCGATGACCCAAGGCACAATTTGCTGGTGCAAGTGGAAAGTTGCGGTGGCCTATGGAGGCAACCTGAGGTGATCTGAGAAGGTGTGTAAGGTGTGTAAATTCTTTCATGTTGTCATTATGGGGTATTGTTTGTAAATTTTCAGGAAAATAATTAATTTAATCCGTTTTGGAATAAGGCTGTAACATAACAAAATGTGGAAAAAGTGAAGTAACTTTTTACACATTCTGTGGGTTGTTTTTGACTATGTATCAGATAAAAAAAAGGTGCTGGTGAAAACGCAGAATGAGAAGTTGTTTATAGCAACTGATGTGTGTCCATTCTAGAAAATGGAGCGAAGATATTAGTTGCAAATGGGGGCATGCACATCATTTCTGGGTTTACATTGTGTTCTGTGAGCCTCAAACAACAAATAAACTTGGCGGTCTTTCTGTCTTGCAGTGAAGGCTGAAGTGAAGGCTGAAAAGCCGCCTCCTCCACCTCCAGCTCCCACACCAGAACCAACGCCGGAAGTGAAGACACCAGTGGCCAAAGAAGAGAAGAAGGTTGTGATGCCAGAAATAGACATTTCTAGACATGAGCCTCACCTAGGCCCCCGACCACGCTCCCACAACAGAGTCCTGAACCCACCAGGGGGCAAATCCAGCGTCACCTTCTATTAACAACCAAAGTGTAATGGAGTTAGCAGGAGGCGGCCCTATGCATGTCAGTCATAGCCTAATTCTTTTAGATCAGGGGAGCGAGCGCTGGGCAGCTTTTAATGGTCTGAAAATTTACAAGTTTATTAGAACTTTGTACCAAATGGATGAAAAGACCCAATCACACCTAGCCATCCCAACCACAACTGCATACTGTATTGCAGAAAGGCCATTTTATGTCTGCTAGTGGGAGAAATACTTCAGTTTTATTTGTAAAAGTTGCCTTTTTAATAACTTATAAAATGAAGCGGCTTATTTAGAGCCAATGCCCCATTATTTTGTTTCCCAGTAAAATGCTTTAATGTGTCCTGTCTGAGAAGAAGCCATTTTGGAAACTGACCCACCACCAATAAGCGTGCCTTCACCAGAGACCAGTGACCATGGTTAACCACTTAGGCATTTTTTTTTTTTTTTTTTTTTTTTTCCATGCTGATAATGATGCGGCTGTCATAGGCAACACACATCCTTTTCATTTCAGGATGTTGATTAATAAATCTCTTTAAACTGCCGCATTAGCGTGATTCGTTTTGACCAAGCATCTGCATTGCTGCAATTGGGTCAGTGCACATAATGGCTTCTACTACATCAGTGATCAAAACTTTGCTTCTGCTGGCCTCTTTGCTGGGATTAGACGGGTTAAAGCTGAAGTTTAGGCATGGATATTTTTGCATAGTTACATTGGTCCAGCTTGGATCAATGCAAGCATCTATGTGCCATACATGTGGGATCCCCATGGAACCTGGAAATGACTATAGTGACATTACTTCTACAGTGATTGCCACTTGTTTCCTGGTCTCGCGATAAAGCTGGCCATAGATGGTTCAAATCCCAGCTAGTTCAGCAGGAACCAGCCAAAATTTGAATTGTGTCTGGGCAGGCTTAATGTACCAAGTTGATCAATTGGATTTTACATGTGATTTATTGTTGGGGGGCTGTTACAAAAGAACACAATGGCCCCGTGGGAGGGATTCCTCTGTCATCACTGTGTTTATGGGGAGACCAGCATATTTCTTTCCTGCAACCAAGGCTTGCAGGAAAGCAAATCACTCCATCTATGGCCAGCCCAAGCAGTTGCCCTGCTGCTTACTGAACACAAGAGGTCAACAATCCGCATGGGTGCCATTCAGAGAACACTTGCATTTTCTCAATAAATGCAAAGAATTCTCTAATTGGATAAGTAGGAGATTGGGATGTTGCCATTCCACCTCTCCACCTTGTCCAGTCGGAGAGCACTTTGCATTTATTGAGAAAATGCAGTGTTCTCTGAATGGAATCCTTGCTGAGTGAGCGACTTCCTCCTGTGTTTGCAATGCAGCAGGGCAACTTCTGCTAATGAAGATCCCTGTAGTAGCAGTGCCTACTACATGGATCTCCAGCTTGCACAGGAATCCCACAGGTATGGTGCCTTCATACTTGCATTGCTTCAGGCTGGACCAATGTAACAATTACAATACCAGGCTTTAAACATAGGGGACTCTGAAAACCTATCCCTGCTGACTCTGTTATTGGTTTTGACATTTAAAAAAAAAAAAGCATAAGTCCAAAACCTTTTTCTAGTTTTTAATAGAATGGGGAAGGATTAGAACTCCTGGCAGGTATTTACAGCTGTTTGGCGTTTGAGAGATTTCCATGTCCTGCTGAAAACAGGAAGTCAGGGCAAATTTGTAACAAGGACACAGACAGAAATACAAATTTATTAGGATTCCAGCCTTCCCCTCCACCATACTAAAGGAAAGCATCTTTATTTCTGTCTGTGTTGCTGTTAGAGGTCCCCTCACTTCAGGTCTGGTAAAGTCAGCAAGACAGAAAGTTGGGGTAAGTGAATCTCTCTAATGGAGACCCAAATAGCAGTAAAAATCTGAAAGGGGTGCCAACTTTTACCCACACTGTCCAAATCAAAGAAAAACGTTTTGGTTATAATTAATGTTTGAGCTTTTTTGACATCTCTAGGCCATCTCAAGAGGATCCCTAGCAAGAAAAAAATACTAGGCATCCATCTTTAGATAGTCGGTCAGGTAGTGTCCTGGAAAAGTTTTTTTATTAAAATGTTGATTTCTGTTGGCGTATGAGTTAAATAATCAGAAGTGATGCCTGAATGCCAGGAGAGCCAAGCCCAGTATGAACTAATTTTCTAAAGCTGGCTACACATCATACAATTTTTTTTTTTTCTTTCTTTCAATTGTCTTTTAGATTTGCCTTCAACGATGTAGTGCAAGGACCTGCTTGATTGCAGACCAGTTGAAAGTGTTTGGGCTTGATCTCATATTGTATGGTTTTGGTAAATCTAAAGGAAAATTGTGTAATGTGTAGCCAGCTTTACACTTGAGCTTGGCAGACATTTTGTAAGCCAGATCAATATTCATGAGCGTTTAGTCCATTGTTTAAAAAAAAATACTCAAACTCTGTGCCTGATAAGAGCTGTCTGCTTTGCCCCTAGGAACTAATCATACTCGTTCCTTAAGTACAACACCCAACCAGATTCCTTCATTTCATAACTTGCAATGGAAGATGGATGGGAGAATTTTATCTGCTGTGGGCAAAACATATGCCCCCCCCCCTCCCCCAAAATACTTTGATAAATAATGCTCACAACTTGCCTTGATAGCTGAGGGCATGCTCACAGAGGCAGCGCCTGATTGGGGGGGGGGTGGGGGGCTGCACTGTGAATTGAATACACCGTAGTTGCACTGGAGGCTGTTTTGTGTGTTCCTGAACAAGTTGCCAATGATTTAAAAGGTGCCATCATCTCCACTTGCAGGAATCATCTAACACTGCTTTTTTTTCATGATAGTCTTGGGCCTGATGGTAGCTTCCTTGGAGACAGTCCTAGTTTAACTCCAGACCTCTACAAAGGCAAAATTCTTGTCTTGGGCAAGTCAATTAAGTCCTTGGACTTTGTTGCCTATTGGCTCAGGAATATGGCCCTGGAATCAGTAAAATGCCATTTTAACATCCTTTCTCTACACTCGCCCACTATTTCTTGTAGCCATCACCTCTGTAAGGCAAGTGTCTAATCTGGCAGTCTTATCCTTCAAAGAACCCTTTCTAGTTTTCCATAAGGAGAAGGTGGTGTTGAGGGTCAGGACTTCCTTCTTGCCATTTGATAGTTTCTTCCTTTTTGCCTCATCCAGGACATTGTTCTCCTGTCCAGTCCAGCTTCAGTTTACTAGGAGATTTCCTTCCATTGTCTGGATGTGTATATATTTATGGGGGTAATTGTGAAGGGCTTTCAAGGTACCAGAGGATTGTCTTAGTACACATGTAGTGATAGGAAAAAAAAAATATTTTTTCAGTGTTTCATTAACCACTTGCCGACCGTATAACTTAGATATATGGTGGCAAAGTGGCATGGCGGCGCCGATCATGTACTTAGTACGTGATCTGACACTTCCGGGTCTGGGGTGCTCATGCATGCCGCAGACGGCCCGCTTCTGCTGTGATTATGCACCATGGGAGCTGATCAATGGGTAACGTGGACTCCATTGACACTCGCTGATCCTTCACTGCAGAGGGAGAATGGCAGTCTGCCCATGTAAACAAGGCAGATCACTGTTCTGTCAGTACAGAAGAAATGGATCCTGTGTTCCTGCAAAGCAGATGCATAGATTTTTTTTTCAATTTTTTAATTGGGTGTTTTTATAGCTTAAAGTAAAAAAAAAATGTTTTTGTTTATAGCACAAAAATGTAAAACCGTGGAGGCGAATGAATACCTCCCAAAAGAAAGCTATTTGTGGTAAAAAAAAAGACATACATTTTATTTAGGTACAGCATCGCACGACCACGCAATTGTCAGTTAATATACTGCAGTGCCGTATCGCAATTATTTGCCTGGTCATGAGGGGGGGGGGGGGGGCTTCAGGAAGGCAAGTGGTTGAATACATATTGCTGTCAGCCCTGTAGGGACTGCATTGTTATATAAATTTGTCCCTGTATTTTGATCAAGACCAGAGCTGAACAGTCTCTTGATTATTCATTTGGCCCAAACAAAATGTCTTTCTCTGTGCATAAACAGGCAATCCTTGTTTAAAACAGTTTATAGGAAAGAAATGATACGTGGTATGTGGTAATTGAAGTTTGTACTGTAATGTTGAGAAATGACATTGGATGCTAGTTATAAGGTGCCACATATCTTTGATGTTACATGACTGTTAGAGATTGTGTAGAATCCCCTAGAATGTATATTTTCCAACCACAACACTGCCCAGTAAGAAGTTTGACTTTGTGTTTACTGCATACCAAAAAAAAAAAAAATAGAATTATGGCCTCGCTTAAAAAAAAAAAAAAAAATGTGTGCTGCAGCACTTAAAACTGTAAGTGCCGAAACACTTAATTTTCATAGTCCTCTTGCAAAGTCCCATAAAATACCTAATTTCAGTGAATTCCACCAAATGCAGATTCCTGTGATGGTGAGGCAACAATGCTGCTGAATTCAAAACAGGTGCCACTGACATCTAGGCTGTGCCTGCTTGCACTACAATGGGATGGTGGAATTGGCATGGGGTGTGCCAATCGGCATTGTAACTGCTGATTCACAATTCTGTGGCTTGTAGGTCAGCACCTGTCCTGCACTCTGCTTTCTGGATTGGTAGCATTGAAACCCTCCCACTGTGAGCTGCAGTGTCTGGGAGGGGTAGTGTGCGAGTTACAAATGAAGGAAAAAAACACTAGTATAGTAACCAGCTTCTTTCAATTATAGTTTTTTCAACTAAATGAGGGGTAATCCGATCAATGAAGGAATGCATACCACTGAAATAGCGGTGCCTCTTTGTAAGAGGGTTATAAAAGTAATTGCTCCCTATAGCAATCGGTGAGCTTTCAGCTTTTGGAAATTGGCTGCTTTTCTAAAACTCGAGACATGAAGGCCAAGGGACTTCCCTATAAATTGGGTTTTGTAAAAACTGCAGGATGTTTGGAAAGGGTATAATTTGTTTGCTTTATAATCGTCAAAGAAGGCTTGGTAGTTTTAATATACAAACCTCAATGAGTAATAATTATAGGAGCAGCAAACCTAAAATGACAGGTTACTTATATATAAATAACATTCTGAATTAGGATTTACATAAACTTGTAAAAGCTCCCATACTGATATGTAGTGTTTGTTTTACTGGCTGTACTAGCCCTTCCTTTGTCCTTATTATGCTTTAAGAGACCCTAACATATGAGTCAACTTTGTTAAGCAATAAACTTGCCTTCCCTGCTGCTGATAATATAAAACAAGATTACTTTAAAAGGGACTCTCACTAACTCTAATTTAATCTCAAATGGAAACCATGGTTCTCAGACTTTAAGTTATGGGTCAGTGATCTGCTTGACATCACTATTAGTTTTAGTAGAGGTCTGGGCATTGGAGAATGACAGGAGATCCCCACATACACACTTTGTCTCATAACAGGTACCCTTTAAAGCAGGGGTCTCCAAACTTTTCAAACAAAAGGGCCACTTTATTGTCCTTTAGACGGGCCAGATTGTGGCCAGCAGAGGCAGAAAATGTCACAGGCCCAGCATCTGTGAAGATAAATATGGCCTCATGGTTGGTGGTCAATAGGAGGAGGAGTGCCCCTATTAGTAGAGGGAATAGTATCCCATCATTGGTATCGGTGGAAGATATAGTGCCCCATTGATGGTGTCAGTGGGAGGAATAGTGTCCTAAGGGCCAGATAAAGGCTTGGCAAAGGGGCACATCTGGCCCTCGGCCCGCAGTTTGGAGACCCCTGCTTCAAAGCATTGCCTTTTTAAAGGGTTTTGTAGACAGGAAGTTGGCTATCTGTATGAAAAATGGCTCCATTTGTTATCGGAGCCCTGTCTCTCTCTCTTCTTTTATTAGCTGATAAGCTCTAAAAACAATTACATAGCTGTGAATGCTGGTAGTAGGGATGATTTGAGGCCTGTTCAGATCCGAGTCCAAACCCACCTGAGCGAGCCTGCCAAGAAGCTATTAGTGTACTGAGCCAGTAATAAGTAGCCAAGGCATTCCCGACCTCACAGCTGCACATATACACACATCCCTTGCATACATACAGCTGTGAGGTGAGAAATGCCCTGGCTGCAGCTGATTGGCCCAGTACAGGTGACTGCTTCCTGGACGGCTCACGCTGATAGGTTTGGACTAGGATTCGAACACACCTAAGATCATCCCTAGTTGGTAGCTTTTTTTCATTTACTATAAGCCAAGTGCAATGTAGGTTTGCTGGATCTTTCCATGACACTATACCCTGCCCATATGTCTTCATTCAAATGATTCTCTGTCATTAGGAGAGGCTATAGTTGGGCTGAATCGCATTCTTTACAGCAATGCAAATGTCTGTTAACGCAAGGTAGCGAATCAAATTGTATTCTACAGATGCTATTAACAGTGAAAGTGCCTGAGTGGCACTGTGGGATGTGGTATAGCAGTTCAGACCATTACCTGTGTATATATAATAAAAAAAATGGCTGTAATTCACCTCTATACATGCAGTTTTTAATGTCCTGCAAACTTCACATAGCAGCCGGAAATCTGCAATTGCGTTCTGTTATCTGAAAATAAGGCGCCACCCACTGGTGCCATTGGACATACCTGTTTATCAGAGGCCTTAGTCTTGCTGGGCATGTATTATAGTCTGTTATTTTGCTGTATACTGAATGTACAGGTCCTGCTGTTGTGATATTTTTTTTTGCAGCAGGCTTCATCTTTTTTGCATTTATCAGCCTGATGCCATTTATACTGTTACCATAATGCACCTCTTAATAAACAATGTATTTTGTTAATTTAATGCGTGCGTGAATTTTCTTAAGACTCCAAAACCAAACACATTTTAAGCAGCTTTTATTTAGTTTAAATAAATAAATAACACACTTTTGTTACAAATCACTGAGATTGAACTATTTTTCCCCTTTAGAGGAATATAGAACACAAGAGGTGAAGTCACTGTGTCTATAGCAGAGTTTCTCAGCCAGTAGTATCTGGATACCAGAGGAGTAAGTTTGTGTACTGTAGTTAAAGTAAACCTAAAGGCAAAACGTTTTTTTGTTTTGGATAGAGTGGAGACAAATTAGAATGCCTATTAATTTTTAAAGTAAAAGCACACCCAGATTTTGAAAAGTAATATAGGGGAAACCTTCCAATGGGGACACTAGTTCTGGTGAGCTTACAGTGCAGGATGGCAGCTTAAGAGAGGGGCTGGTAGCTTTTTTTTTTTTTTTTTTTTTTTTATTGTAGTTTTTTACTAACAGTAGTGGGGGGGGGGGGGGGGGGACACAGGCACAGGCTCATGAGCTGACAGGCAGGGAGAGGTTGGGGGGAGAGACTGTGGATGATGGAGGTATGACCATGGAACTGACCATGGTGTCAGGGCTCAGCAGCCATGATAAACTGTGGTCAGTTTACTGGGGGGGCAGTAACTGGCAGGATCAGCCTTTTTTCTTTTTTTTTTTTACAGCTTCCAGAGTGGCAGGTTAGACAGCACTGTCTAGCAATGTGTTTAATCTGCTATAAGGAAACAGTATCTCCTAATTGTTCTCAAGTCGTCTTCCAGGACGGCACCCTGAGAGATGACTGGTCCACCTGACAGGAAACACAATCAATCAAGAGGTTAAAGGCCCCCCGCCCCTCCCGATGCTCCTCAGTTTTTGATTGTGTTTCCCCACAGCGAAACCGTTTCTTATTTTGTCTATGACCAAAAAGCTTGGGGCTGGTGGTCTCCCCCTGGGAGCCGGACCAAATGCCTGGGAAGCCGCTGGGTCTGGCCAGATGTTTCCAATCCTTCCTGGGGGGGGCTTCCCAATTCCTTTTTCAGGGGGGGCAGAAAGTTGGACCTTGGTGCAAATGACCATGCAGTGGTCCATGGAAGAGCCTCCCCGGATGCTGAAGCACCCTGGATACAGGGGTGTACCCAGAACTTCAGGTGCCAAACTTCCTGTCACCTTCTCTTCCCTGTGCGGTGGCCGTGCAGATAAGGGTGTCGTTTGGTGTTCCTGCTAAAAACAAGTAAAAATTTGCGCTGAACTGTAAAAAGCAAGCGGCCAGCAAAGTTCGTAGATAACAAACATAAAGTCACATGCATAAAAATTATTGCGGCGCTGAAAAGTTCAAAATGAAATTGAAGAGTGGGAGGAATCCAATCACCAAATATATTGTGCAGATGTAGAAAGAGTCACTCGTCACCACGTGGTAATGTAGTCTGCTTACCAGAAGGTGTTAAGGATTAGGCATAGATGATAAATTCTCAATAGCATCCAGCAAATCCAGCCCACTGGAACCCCTCATCAGACCACAACATCCGTGGGATTTCCTTCACATATAAACATCTCCCAATGGTCACTTCAGAATTAGGCATTCAGGCATGTAGTCATCATATATCCGAGAAAAGAAAATGAAGGACCCATAGTGAAGCCCGTAATGATAGATAAAAAAACTTTTATTGTAGTAACTTACAGTTGAAGCTTAAAACAGCATGCATCAATGATGGGAACAAACGGCTGCAGCAATCAGCGTACGGATGTCAGCCTGCCTGACATGTTTCATCATAACAGATGTCTTCAGAGGCATGGCTACAACCGCACGCTATATATATATATATATATATATATATATATATATATATATATATATATATATATATATTATATATGTGTGTGTGTGTGTGTGTGTGTGTATATATATATGTATGTATGTATGTATATGTGTGGTTAGTGGATAGATCAGAGGGGATATAATCAAACTCATCACTAACAAGTTGGGTGAGATGTGTGTCTTGTGCAGCACGCCCTGGTGCTGACGGGATAAACCTGGTTAGCAACTGATGACGCGACAGCGCACGGCCAATCAGAAAAAAGAGAGGATAGGAACAAAAAGAGGGTGGCAACAGATGACTCAGTGCCACCTCATTGGTTAACCCATCTCAGAAAAATCTAGTGAACAGAAAAATTGAAAAATGCCAGATAAGCATGAACAGGCGACGAGGAAGAACGCTGGCTGTGCGGTCCGGCTCAGGGACATGAAAAAGGCTAAAAATGTACTTTTAATTGATCAGACAAAAACCTGATATCATATAACTCAATATACAAATTAAAAAAATGGAATAGCATTAACGCCTGTCATGCAGTATAGATCAAAGGCATAGAAAGAAAACGCTAGACTTTGTATAACAAATCAGTGCCTGCATGGGAAAAAACACTAACCTATGTATAACAAACCAGCGCCTCACATGCAACTAAGCAATAGACATTGTAAATGCGATTAATCGCACACAATTCAATAAAAATACATGCATGCAATATACATCAATACATGTGTTTAAAATCAATACAGATGATTGTAAACATCATTTAAAAAATTGTTTTTTTTTAAAAAAACTGACCTAGACCCAAGATTTGCAAATAAATAAAGGAGAAAAAACAAAAAATAAATAAAACGAATAAAGGAGTGTATCGATGCTAACTGTTATTAATGAAGCCTTTTGCAGTGGCTGGGGTTTTTTCCTCACCTGGATTTGGCACCCGTCTGAATAGCCTGATTGGGTCATCTGCCCATCTGACCGGCCGCGCAGCCAGCCGTTCGCTGAGGTTGCGCGGTGCTTCCCTTGCTGGAGACAGCTCAGCGTCCTGTGAGCGCCATTTTTTCGGAGGCTCAGGGGATGACATCACTTCCTCCTCTAGAGGGAAGTGACCTCAGCAGGTCAGGGGTGCCGACCCTTTTCCGGTCTTCGGCGAAATGGCGGCGGCGCGATGCTACAAGGCTCAGTGGGATATAAAAGCCAAGGAGGACAGGCACCCACGTCTCCTCTGCATTCCTTTTGAACTGAAGCTTCGGGTATGGAACATGAAAAGGAGAGACTTGCAGGGTCTGCGGCCACGGAAGAGACCACAGGGGGTGAGTCTGACTGACCTCCGGAGGTTTAGATGGGGAGGGTACCCCAACGCTTTTCCTCTGAGTCTCACAGTGTTTTGCCTGTGTGGTTTTTTTTTTCAGGGGATGATGCTATTGCCCGTGAGCTTGCCAGCCGTCCCGTGAAATCCTCCACCCGCTCTAAGAGATGTGGGATCTGTAATGACAGATTACCCCCAGATCACCCAAAGCCCTTCTGTTTTAAGTGCATACAGAAGTTGACAGGGAAAGAGACATCTCAGATTATGAAGGAGTTCCTCACTGTGCAAACTGAGATGCTGTCTACTTTAAAATCTTTTCAATCCACCCTTAAGCCTAGGGATTCGGAGGCTCGTTCTAGTAAGGACCTCCTCCCAGGAGGGCTCCGCCTCCTCTAGGGGGTCTAGATACCGGGCGGATGCTCTGAAGTATCCACTCCCTCAGGATTCAGAGGAAGAGTGCGAGTCAGAAACCCCTAACCAGGGGTTTTCGGATGAAGGGGTGGTAGACAGCCAAGAGGAGGATGGGAGGGAGGATTCCAGGTCTAACAGGCATATATTTTCTGCTGACGACATGGAAGATCTTCTGAAAGCCATTTATGCCTCAGAAGAGATTCAGGAGCCTGCTGCGCAGATGTCTGCTCAGGATAAGATGTATAGAGGCTTGGTTAAGCCTCAGGCCAGGGTTCTTCCGGTGCATTCCGCCCTCAAAGAAGTCATCTTAAGGGAATGGAAAGAACCAGAAAGGAAGCTCCCAAAATTTAAAACGTGGAAGTGTAGATGCCCCTTCTCTGAAGAGAATGAGGAAACATTTTTCAAGACTCCTAGACTATACGCCTCCTTAGCACAGGTTTCTAAGAAGTCTGATCTTTCCTTTGAAGATACCGGTAATTTAAAGGATCAAAATGGATCGAAGGGCTGAAACCATTTTACGTAGAGCCTGGGAAGCTAACGCAAGGAATGCGGACATGTGGGTCTGTAAATTGATGGACCATGTATCCCAAACCTCCAAATCCAAAGAGGTCCTGGATTCTCTGGAGGTCATAGGGAATGCTGTCGCATACTTAGCGGATGCTGCGGTGGAGACAGTACGTACAACCGCCAAATCAAGTGCTTTGCTAAACTCAGCCAGGCGAGCCCTCTGGGTTAAGACTTGGGATGGGGACAGCTCATCCAAGACCCATCTTTGTGGTCTCCCTTTTGAAGGGACTCTCCTTTTTGGTACTGGCCTGGATCAGACCCTGGCCAGATCTACCGAAAAAGGGAAGAAATTTCCTACCAAACCTAGGAGAGAGAGGAAGCGTTTTTTTCGTGGCCCCCAGGCAAAAAACCATTTTCCAGAGAAAAAGGCCTCCCCAAATAGACATTGGGGCGCTGGAAAAGACAAGCAAAAGTCAGGCGTTCTCTTTTCCAGCCAGAAGTTAGGTGACAAGGTCCCTAAATGACTTTCCGGTAGGGGGAAGACTTTCCCACTTTGCCTCTCAGTGGGAAAGGGTCACTCAGAGCCCCCATGTTCTTCAGATTATAAGAGAGGGTTGCAGATTAGAGTTCCTCTCCCCTCCACCCTCCAAGTTTCTCTTGACTTACCTTCCCAGAGATCCCTGCAAAACGGCAGGAATCCTTCAGAACATAAGAGAACTGGCCAGTCAGGAGGTCATAATACCTGTCCCAGTGGGCCAGCAGGGTCAGGGGTTTTATTCCCACATTTTTGTGGTACCAAAGCCCTCAGGAAGGTATCGTCTTATAAATCTAAGGAACCTCAATGTCTTTCTTCGTTACAAAAAGCTCCGCATGGAGAGTGTTTATTCACTCAGGAGACACCTCCTCAAGGCCTTTTTTATGGTGACCTTAGATTTAAAGGATGCCTACCTTCATGTCCCCATATTTCAGGACCATCAAATCTTCCTGAGATTCGCGATTGCCTCTCCAGAGGGAGTGCAGCCCTGGCAGTTCCTGGCCCTCCCCTTTGGACTGGCATCCCGTCTGAGAGTATTCACGAAGGTCATGGCAGAGGTGGTGGCTTTCCTGCACCTCCAGGGAGTGGCATCGATTCCCTACTTAGACGACATTTTGATTTACAGTCTAAGTCGGGATCAACTACTTCTGGATTTATCCAGAGTAATGGAGACCTTAGAAGTTCTGGGGTGGATTGTCAACAGGGAAAAATCCTCGCTGACCCCTGCCCAGACAAAACTTTATCTAGGTTTCCTGGTGGACTCCTTAGAACAAAGATTAGTTCTTCCTCAGGGCAAAGTAGAGGGCCTCATATCAGCGGTCACGTTGCTGTTACAGGCAAGGACCATCTCCTACAGAAGTATCGGGAGAGTACTGGATCTGATGACGTCAGCTATCCCAGCAGTTCCTTGGGCACAGATACACTCCAGGGCCCTCCAGCACTTCCTTCTATCCTCTTGGGACAGAAGAAGAGACTCTCTGGACATAGAGACTGCCATTCCGGTCGTGGTAAAGAACTCCCTTCACTGGTGGCTTCTTCCCCAGAGGCTCCAAGGGAGCCTTCTTTGGAGCCAACTTCAGCCTCTCAGGATAACTACAGACGCAAGTTCCTGGGGGTGGGGAGCCCATCTGGAGGATCTAATAGCACAGGGGTCCTGGGATTCAGAACAAACGAGGGCCTCCTGCAACTTTCGAGAGCTGTTGGCCATAGGAGAAGCACTGAAGACTTTCGAGGGAAGGATCAGGGGCCAGGAGGTGCAGATCTTATCAGACAATGCCACGGCAGTAGCATTTCTGAATCATCAAGGGAGTACCAGTTCCACAAGACTCCTATCCCTATCAGCGGAAATCCTGTCCTGGGCGGAGAGTCCGATTCTTTCCATCTCCGCAATCCACATAAAGGGGACGCTGAATGTAGAGGCAGACTACCTCAGTCGGCAGCCGATTCTACAGGGGGCATGGGAACTGAATCCAGAGATCTTTTCCCTAATAAGTCGGCAGTTCGGCCTTCCAGAAATACATCTCTTTCCCCGCAGATAAAGCAGAAGGGTAAAGAGATTCTTTTCCCTTGCTCGGGAGAAAGGCTTAGAGGGGATAGATGCATTGGCATAGGTCTGGGACTTCCGACTGGCCTATGCTTTTCCCCCTCTGGGGTTAATTCCGAGGGTTCTTCAAAAACTGTTCCTCTCGGAAAGCAAGTTGATTTTGATAGCCCCTTGGTGGCCCAAGAGAGCCTGGTTTACAACTCTGCAGGGTTGGTCCATAGCCCCACCACTTCACCTTCCTGTCCGGGACGACCTTCTTCTTCAGGGTCCAGTCCGCCACCCAGACCCCAGCCTCTTCAAGCTGACGGCCTGGCTCTTGAGAGGCAGAACCTGCGGGAGAAGGGACTATCGGACAGAGTAGTGGATACACTACTCCTTAGTAAAAAGCCAATCACAAGGCGTATTTACGCCAAGACCTGGGCGATTTTCTCTCGCTGGTGTCAGCAGAAAGGGACTTCTCAAAGAGAGATCCCTGCTATTTTAGAATTTCTCCAGGATGGAGCAGATCTAGGCATGGCAACCAAGACCCTTAAGGCGCAGGTCTCAGCCCTGTCATGTTTCCTCGAGAAACGTTTGGCGTTACAACCCCTGATTAAGAGATTTCTCTTGGTCAGAGAGAGGTTGTCCCCTGTGCAAATGTCTAGGTGTCCTCCTTGGGACCTTACCTTAGTACTAGATGGGTTAACAAGGGCCCCATTTGAACCGATAGATCAGATCCCCCTTAGGATCCTGACCTTTAAGTTGGCCTTTTTACTAGCAATCACCTCAGCTAGGAGAGTAGGTGACATTCAGGCTTTCTCTATTAAGGAACCATTTTTTACTTTATTCAAGGACAGGGTTATACTTAGGCAGGACCCCCTGTACCTCCCTAAGGTAGCATCAAAGTTCCATAGGACTCAAGAAGTGGTGCTGCCTTCCTTTTGTAGTAACCCCAAGAGTGAAGGGGAAGTTTCTTTTCATTGTCTGGACGTCAGACGCTGTTTATTATCCTACCTAGAAAGGGTTAAGGAATTCAGAAGGTCCAGCCATCTTTTAGTTAATTTTTCTGGCCAAAAGAAGGGCCAACAGGCATCCAAGGCTTCTATAGCTAGATGGATTAAACATACCATTTCATTAGCCTATGAGCAGTCTGGTAGAGCAGCTCCTAAAAAACTTAGAGTACATTCCACGCGATCTCTGGCAACCTCCTGGGCGGAAAGGGCCGGAGCTTCAGTGGAGCAGATATGTAGAGCCGCTACATGGTCAAGCCAGAACACATTCCTTAGGCATTACAGAGTGGAGTTACTATCCCCTCAGGACCTGGCATTCGGCAGGAAGGTCCTGCAAGCGGTGGTCCCGCCCTAGAGGTAGGCCTGAGCTACTTGCTCTTCTCTCAGGGTGCCGTCCTGGAAGACGACTTGAGAAAATAACCAGTCACACTTACCGGTAACAGTGTTTCTGGGAAGTCTTCCAGGACGGCAGGCCTACTTCCCATCCGCTCTATTTCGGTATGATGCAATATTTAGAATATGGTGGTGGTTATGTTTTTCACTCTCGTGCACTGGTGTGGGTCAATACTTTGTCACAACTGAGGAGCATCGGGAGGGGCGGGGGCCTTTAACCTCTTGATTGATTGTGTTTCCTGTCAGGTGGACCAGTCATCTCTCAGGGTGCCGTCCTGGAAGACTTCCCAGAAACACCGTTACCGGTAAGTGTAACTGGTTATTTTTTTAATTTTTTTTAGGGTAACAACTACTTTAGGAAGATCTATCATAATTTTTATTTTATAGTTCTGTCCTCCATAGCATAATGAATGCAAAGGCTGACATTTCCCCTCCTGAAAAATGCTCAGATCCAAGATTAGCTGCAGCTTTGAATCAGTCATCTCCTTATCTCCGTAGCTGTTGTCGAATCGGCCATTGCAGGGGGGCAGGTTGGACCTCATAACTAGGATTAGAAAGCACTTATAAATCACGGGATGGTGATCAGTGTCGTGTCACACACAGCCCCCCCCCCCGTTAGAATCACTCCCTAGGACACACTTAACCCCTACAGTGCCACCTAGTGGTTAACCCCTTCACTGCCAGTCACATTTACACCGTAATTGGTGCATTTTTAATTGCACTGATTGCTGTATAAATGTGGTCCCAAAATAGCGCCAAAAGTGTCCGATGTGTCTGCCATAATGTCGCAGTCATGATAAAAATCACTGATCGCTGCCATTGCTAGTAAAAAAAAAAATTAATAAAAATGCCATAAAACTATCCCCTATTTTGTAGACACTATAACTTTTGTGCAAACCAATCAATAAATACTTATTGCGATTTTTTAATTTATTTTTTATTTACCAAAAATATGTAGAAGAATACGTATCGGCCTAAACTGAGGAAAAAAAAAAATTTTAATATATTTTTAGCAAAAAGTAAAAAATAATGCAAAAATTGACGCTATTTTTTTGTTTATAGCGCAAAAAATAAAAACCGCAGAGGTGATCAAATACCACCAATAGAAAGCTCTATTTTTAGGAGAAAAAAAAAGGACGACGATTTTGTATGGGAGCCACGTCGCACAATTTTCAGTTAAAGTGACGCGGTGCCGAATCGCAAAAAGTGCTCTGGTCTTTGGCCAGCCAAATGGTGCAGGGCTTAAGTGGTTAAGGTCACTATGTTCTGATTGTGTGGATGAAAACCACATGGTCCATGGGCATTACAGGGCACTTACAATCAGTATTCTCACAATTTCAGATGGCATCAGAGAGCTGCCATATACAGCTCCTGCAATATAAGACACTGCTGGTTGTATCCTGGGTATTTGTCTTATATGAATTTGCTGGTGAATTAAAGAAAACAGTGTTAGTCTTCAACAAGGAGAAGAGCTCACAATCTAGAGCTATATACAGCAGAGTATTTACCTGGCATCTGCCACAAATGGAAAGACCCCATTATAGTAGAACATAATAGTAAGGACTAGCAGCCAGTATCGTAATGGTAATCGCCGAATGTCCTGCACTCGCTGTACTGTGAAAAGAAAACAAAAATGTTACTTTCGAATGTTATTACTGCCACCTACTACAGCAAAATCAACATGCAATACTAAAAATGTCAGGCTTAGTTCCTACTTTAGAGTTCTCCTCTGGATAAAAATGAGTACGAGTGCCCCGATGCACCTTTCTGTTGCTGGTGTTTCAATATTGTTCATGTAAATTTTTTTTTTTTGACATCGATTTGACAAGACTAAGGGAGGGGGCCAAATTAGACAAGTCATCTTCAAGCCTCTTGGTGTGGAAGAAGTTGAGAACACTACCCAGACGGGATATTGACAGGGTCAGTGCCAGCTCTTTGCTTTTGAACCAAAAGGATGTAATACGATTCTGTACAAGTGAAGAAATTGGAGAAAAACAAGTAGAACATTGATGGACATGGGATTCATTGTACCATGAAAAAAGTCATTTTCTTGTGTTCCAAGTAGTGCTATAGGTTTTATAATAAAATATTTAATCCTAAATATCAGTTAATACCAAAATAGGTGAACCGACACAGAGGTTAAATGGAGGGCGCTTCAAAGTGTAAACCTTACGGTCTACGTAAAACGGTGACAATCTCTTAATTAATATCAGATTATCAAGGTGACGAATATAAATAAATCAGTGCTTATTGATGTGCAACAGTGGTGATAACCTCTACTCCTATATCACTAACCTAGTGTATATAACGTGCACATGAAAATAAATAAACACTAATAATAATGATAACCGTTAATAAAGTGATAAATGCGACAGCAATAAATAAGAACACCTACAAGTGTTTCAATTCGTGCTGTAAATATGACATAAAATTTCAATAAATCAAAACAATATCCAAACAGGTTGCAAGTGACAGAAAATAGTGACGTTAAAGGTGAAAATCAAATGTCCCACACAGATGATTCCTAGGTGATCATATGTCAAATGCTGGATATCTACGTGCTTCTTTCACCACACCACCGTGCTAGTGAGACACTCTCCAGACCTGCACTCACCGAAAAAACATGCCAGCACTCTCATGCAAGGCAAAACACGCTCTCTTTACCACACTCCAGGGTAAATGGTGTATACGAGGTCCAATGATGGTATTCAATAGGTCCACATAAAAGAAAATAAGTGCTCCAATAGTGTAATTCAGCAAACAATAATTTTATTAAAAATCACTGCAATCCTCACACATCGCACTCACATTAGTGTAATAAAAAACAGGCATCAAACGTGTGGTTAACAGCAAGCCTCAACTTGTGGATAAAAATATAACCAATGGCCGCGGCGGACCCGAGGTGTGTAGCTGCTGGGTATAATCTCACCCCTCCCTCGGGAAACCTCCGTCCTTCAGAGCGCTCGTATTCCTCTCCTCCTGTGTGGCTGACAGCATGTACGTCACAAGTCACAGCCACGCCCCGACATGTTTCGTCATGGATCGACTTCTTCATGGGATTGCAATCCCATGAAGAAGTCGATCCATGACGAAACATGTCGGGGCGTGGCTGTGACTTGTGACGTACATGCTGTCAGCCACACAGGAGGAGAGGAATACGAGCGCTCTGAAGGACGGAGGTTTCCCGAGGGAGGGGTGAGATTATACCCAGCAGCTACACACCTCGGGTCCGCCGCGGCCATTGGTTATATTTTTATCCACAAGTTGAGGCTTGCTGTTAACCACACGTTTGATGCCTGTTTTTTATTACACTAATGTGAGTGCGATGTGTGAGGATTGCAGTGATTTTTAATAAAATTATTGTTTGCTGAATTACACTATTGGAGCACTTATTTTCTTTTATGTGGACCTATTGAATACCATCATTGGACCTCGTATACACCATTTACCCTGGAGTGTGGTAAAGAGAGCGTGTTTTGCCTTGCATGAGAGTGCTGGCATGTTTTTTCGGTGAGTGCAGGTCTGGAGAGTGTCTCACTAGCACGGTGGTGTGGTGAAAGAAGCACGTAGATATCCAGCATTTGACATATGATCACCTAGGAATCATCTGTGTGGGACATTTGATTTTCACCTTTAACGTCACTATTTTCTGTCACTTGCAACCTGTTTGGATATTGTTTTGATTTATTGAAATTTTATGTCATATTTACAGCACGAATTGAAACACTTGTAGGTGTTCTTATTTATTGCTGTCGCATTTATCACTTTATTAACGGTTATCATTATTATTAGTGTTTATTTATTTTCATGTGCACGTTATATACACTAGGTTAGTGATATAGGAGTAGAGGTTATCACCACTGTTGCACATCAATAAGCACTGATTTATTTATATTCGTCACCTTGATAATCTGATATTAATTAAGAGATTGTCACCGTTTTACGTAGACCGTAAGGTTTACACTTTGAAGCGCCCTCCATTTAACCTCTGTGTCGGTTCACCTATTTTGGTATTAACTGATATTTAGGATTAAATATTTTATTATAATTTATTGTGTATTTAAGGGGGCAGCTCAATTATTCTTTTGTTCACTTATTTATTTATTATTGAATCACTGTCACTGGTGTTGAGGGAATTTCTGATTATTTTCTCAAGTGTATATCATTTAGATACTTTTGAGGATAATCAGAGAGCTATTGGCGCGGTGGAGGTATTTCTCGTGTAGAGGGCGTAAACATAGAGGATACCTGGTTTTCACAGTGCTATAGGTTTATGTACAGGTTGCAATATTTTTAACCACTGGTTGTTTTTTTTTAGCGTGGATTTTAATGTTTTTCTTGTTTTTCTATAATAAAAGAATATTTTTCTATATATGTTTTGTCATGCCTAAAAAGTCCAAGCTCTGTATACCAATTTTCTCTTCAAATCAATGGAAATTGGGTGCAACCAAAATCAGCTATTGTTTATTTATACATACAGTCATGTGAAAAAATAAATACACCGCATGGAAATCATTTATTCAAACAGTGCCCACGGATTACCAGTGGCATGAACACCTCGTTTCTAAATTCCCTTACAAGATTTCAATAGATATCAAATCAGAGCTTTGACTAGGGCAGTCCGTAATCTTATAGTTCCTCTTTTTGAGCCATTCTTTGGTGTATTTGCTAGCGTGCATCTGATCTTTATAATGCTGAAAGACTCATCTCCAGTTCAACTTCAACATTTGCACAGATGGAATCACATGCTCATGAAGCACACGTTAACCAGTTAATCTCTGGAAGGTTTTAACCCCTTCATGACCAGACCATTTTTTTGCTATTCAGCACTGTGCTACTTTAACTGGCAACTGCGCAGTCATGCAACACTGTACACAAATTAAATGTTGATTATTTTTTTCACACAAAAGCTTTCTTTTGGTGGTATTAGATCACCGCTGTTTTTTTTTTTTTTTTATATTTTATTATATAAATGAAAAAATACAAATATATTCTCATTTCTGGTATAAAACATATCCAATAGATCTAATTTCTTCATAAATTGAGGCCAAAATGTATTCTGCTACATGTCTTTGGTTAAAAACGAAAGTCGCAATAAGTGTATATTAATTGAGATATATAGGAAACGACAAAAAGGCTGAGAAAACGTGGCTTGGAATCTCAGCTCTAATTCATCCCAAAGGTGTTCTATCTGGTTGAGGTAAGGACTCTGTGCAGGCCAGAGTTCCTCCACCCCAAATTGGCTCATCCAAGTCTTTATGGCCCTTGCTTTGTGCACTGGTGCACAGTCAAGTTGGAATATGAAGGGGCCATCCCCAAACTGTTCCCACAAAGTTGGGAGCATGAAATTGTCCAAAGTGTCTTGGTATGCTGACCCCTTAAGAGTTCCCTTTACTGGAACTAAGGGGCCAAAAACAACCCCACGTCATAATCCCCCTTCCACCAAACTTTCCACTTGGCATAATGCAGTCAGGCAAGTGCCGTTCTCCTGGCAACCACAAAACCCAGACATGTCCACTGGATTGCCAGACAGTAAAGCAGGATTCGTCATTCCAGAGAACACGTCTATGTTGCTCCAGAGTCCAGTGGTGGTGTGCTTTACACCACTGTATCTGACGCTTTGCATTGCATTTGGTGATGTAAAGCTTGGATGCAACTGCCCAGCTATGAAGCTCTCTGCGCACCGTTGTGCTAATCTGAAGGCCACACGAAGTTTGGAGGTCTATGGCTATTGACTTTGCAGACAGTTGGCGACTTCTGCACACTGTGCGCTTCAGCATGCGCTGACTCCGCTCTATCATTTTACGTGGCCTACCACTTTGTGAGTTGCTGTTGTTCCCAGTTGCTTCCGCTTTGTTATAATACCACTAACAGTTGACCGTGGAATATTTAGTAGCAAGGAAATTTCATGGACAGACGTATTGCACAGGTGGCAACCTATCACGGTGCCACGCTTGAAATCATTGAGCTCCTGAGAGTGACCCATTATTTCACAAATGTTTGTAGAAGCAGTCTGCATTCCTAGGTGCTTGATTTTATACACCTGTGGCCATGGAGGTGATTGGAACACCTGAATCTAATGATTTGGAGGGATGTCCCAATACTTTTGCCAATACATTGTATAATATAAATATACACACACACACACACACACACAGTACCTCACAAAAGAGAGTACACCCCTCACATTTTTGTAAATATTTTATTATATCTTTTCATGTGACAACACTGAGGAAATGACACTTTGCTACAATGTAAAGTAGTGACTGTACAGCTTATATAACCGTGTAAATTTGCTGTCCCCTCAAAATAACTCAACACAGTCATTAATGTCTAAATCGCTGGCAACAAAAGTGAGTACACCCCTAAGTGAAAATGTCCAAATTGGGCCCAATTAGCCATTTTCCCTCCCCGGTGTCATGTGACTCGTTAGTGTTACAAGGTCTCAGGTGTGAATGTGGAGCAGGTGTGTTAAATTTGGTGTTACAGCTCTCACTCTCATACTGGTCACTGGAAGTTTAACATGGCACCTCATGGCAAAGAACTCTCTGAGGATCTGAAAAAAAGAATTGTTGCTCTACATAAAGATGGCCTAGGCTATAAGAAGATTGCCAAGACCCTGAAACTGAGCTGCAGCACGGTGGCCAAGACCAAACAGTGGTTTAACAGGACAGGTTCCACTCAGACCAGGCCTCACTATGGTTGACCAAAGAAGTTGAGTGCACGTGGTTCAGCATCATATCCAGAGGTTGTCTTTGGTAAATAGACGTATGAATGCTGCCAGCATTACTGCAGAGGTTGAAGGGGTGGGGGGTCAGCCTGTCAGTGCTCAGACCATATGTCACACACTGCATCAAATTGGTCTGCATGGCTGTCATCCCAGAAAGAAGACTCTTCTAAAGATGATGCACAAGAAAGCCCACAAACAGTTTGCTGAAGACAATCAGACTAAGGACATTGATTATTAGAACCATGTCCTGTGGTCTGATGAGACCAAGATAAACTTATTTGGTTCAGATGGTGTCAAGCGTGTGTGGCGGCAACCAGGTGAGGAGTACAAAGACAAGTGTGTCTTGCCTACAGTCAAGTATGGTGGTGGGAGTGTCATGGTCTGGGGCTGCATGAGTGCTGCTGGCACGGGGAAGCTACAGTTCATTGAGGGAACCATGAATGCCAACATGTACTGTGACATACTGAAGCAGAGCATGATCCCCTCCCTTCGGAGACTGGGCCACAGGGCAGTATTTCAACATAATGACCCAAAACACACCTCCAAGATTACCACTGCCTTGCTAAAGAAGCTGAGGGTAAAGGTGATGGACTGGCCAAGCATGTCTCCAGACCTAAACCCTATTGAGCATCTGTGGGGCATCCTCAAAACGAAAGGTGGAGGAGAGCAAGGTCTCTAACATCCACCAGCTATGGCAAGACTTGAAAATTGCTGTTCACAGATGCTCTCCATCCAATCCGACCAAACTTGAGCTATTTTCCAAAAAAGAATGGGCAAAAATTTCACTCTCTAGATGTGCAAAGCTGGTAGACATCCCCAAAAAGTTTGTGGCTGTAACATGACAAAATGTGGAAAATGTCAAGGGGTATGAATACTTTCTCAAGGCACTGTATACGGTATGTAAATCTATGTATGTTCCTATATTTTTATAAGGCAAGCACTGCCATTCTTGATTATTTATTTGGCCCAAACAAAATGTCTCTTTCTCTGTGCATAAACAGGCAATCCATGTTTAAAACAGTTTATAGGAAATAAGTGATACTTGCTGTATAGTAAACATATCAGCTTACTGGTATTTGAAGTTAGTACTGTAATGTTGAGAAATGACATTGGATGCTAGTTATACGGTGCCACATATCTTTGATGTTACATGACGGTTAGAGATTGTGTAGAATCCCTTAGAATGTATATTTTATTTTATTTTTCCAACCACAACATAGCCCAGTAAGAAGTTTGACTTTGTGTTTACTGCATACCAAAAAAAAAATGTAATTATTACCTCGCTTTAAATAAATGTGTGCTGCAGCACTTAACACTGTAAGTGCGGATGTTGTGACAAAATAACCAACCTGGCAGAATGTACAACCCGTGTCACATCCTGTGACGTGAAGTCAGCTGGAGCTCCAGCCCACGCGCACTGCGCAGGCACAACGCGTCATACACACCTTCACTGGCTGACGTCAGTGCACCAAGGAATTTGCCTGACAAAATGCTCAACCGACTACTGTGTATGCGCACGGCAGAAATCAACTAAGACTTACGAAATTTACATTCTTAAGGCCATCTTGCTACACCTTACACTGGATGTGAACATACCTACAGTAAGCAGCCAGGGTAGCAGACATCTTGCTACACCAAAGCCTGTTTTTAATTGGCAAACTAATTTCAGCAATCTGATTTATGTAGATAAGCTCACTCGATTGCTGAAATTAGTTTGCTAATTCAAAACAGCGTTTGGTGTAGCAACACCAATGATTAATTATTAGCTATGACTAAGTGCCGGTTCACACTACCGCGACTTGGGATCCGACTTGTCAGACCTCAAGTCGCCCCAAGTCGCTTGACATCTGAAAGTCCATGTAAGTGAATGAGAGCCGTCTATATGTACGCTACTGAAGTCGCTCCGACTTCAGAAAAGGTCCCTGTACTACTTCAAGGCGACTTGTAGGCGACTTGTACCCATTGATTTCAATGGAAGTCGCCTACAAGTCGGATCATGGTCTATAGTGAAGCGACTTCACAGGAAGAGAAGATGGTTTTTTTAAGCAAACCCCTCCCTCCCCCAGAGCTGATTGTTGTTTGATTGGCCACTGGAAAGTTGCCTGTACTGGAGGCGACTTGAAGTCGCCTTGTAAGTCGCCCCAAGTCGCGCTGTCGTGTCGCCCTCAGGTCGTGTCCAGGTCGCCTCGCAAAGTCGCGGCCAGAGTCGTGTTGCCCCTGTGTGAACCGGCGCTAAGCATCTATCCATGATGTGAAACCTGTTAGATGGTTTTTCCTGTCTTCTATGCACAAGATTTGACTGTTTTTGGATTTTAATTGTTTAAATAAAGATGCCTTTAGCGGTGTGCAGCTGTCCAGGATTTTTCCCTTTCCTCCAAATTTGAGCAGAGCCAGCACATGCAGGATCGTAATAGGCCGGGTGTCTATAACAGGTCTGGAGCTTTTGAGCTGCAATTTTTCTTTCTTATTAGTGTAGCAACATGTCCGCTGCCCCACCTCCTTACTGTAGGAGTGATGAGGTTGAGTGTAAGGTGGAGCAAGATGGCCGCGGGTTGTTCATCCTGCCAGGTTGCTCATTTTGTCAGAACACAGAAACACTTATAATTGTCATAGTCCTCTTGCAAAGTCCCATAAAATACTGCATTCCAGTGAATTCCACCTAATGCAATTTCCTTTGATGGTGAGGCAACAATGCTGCTGAATTCAAAGCAGGAAAAACTGTCCACAGTAACCAGCTTCTTCCAATTTGTTTTCTCAACTACCCAGGAAAATGAGAGGCAACCAGTAGCGTCAATGAAGGAATGCCACTGAAATAGCAGAGCCTGTGTGTAAGAGGGTTATAAAAGTAATTGCTCCCTATAGCAATCAGTGAGCTTTCAGCTTTCCTGACGGCTCCATGTCAGCACAGCTGGGTATAGGCTCCATGCCTCCAGGACTTACCTCATATAAATTTGAGCCCATCTACAGCCTAGGCATTCTTCTTTTTTCCTCCTATGCACAGGACCTTGGTGTGCGCCTCTACCTGGCTGGTCTAAAGGGCCGTCCATGCGTGTGGATTAGGCTGGATGCAGTCCCTGGTGTCTCGGCTAAATGACCCATAATCCAGGGAGCCGCGCTGCTGGTCCTCGGGGCGGCTTTTATCAGGGCTAAGAGCCTTGTCTGGGGTCCGCTGGGTCCATGTGAAGTGGGCAGCGGTGTTGGCAAAGTCTCCCCTATGCAGGTGGACCCGCGCTGTGCTGGTGTTTATGGGCAGATGACAGAGGATAGGTGAGCTAAATTTGAAAAATGCTTTGTATCCAAATGAATGCTGCATTGCTGGGTATTGTTGTGCCTTGCTCCTTGCAGTCACTATGCATAGCCTGAGCTCTTCCACAGGGAGTACTCTACATAACAGATGCACAAAGTAACACTTTGTCTGTTTACACATGGCAATAACAGCCCGTTTTCTGAATTTCCGGATGGACATGACAGTATGTATCCCACTGGCTCAAGCAGCCAGGGATAAGGATGACACCTAATAGGATGTCACTTTCAATAAACACATTCTCAATACACTCTAAAGGTAAGGTTTCTGCTCACCCATTTGGGAGGGTTATCTGCTCTGGCAATGAGAAGCTGTGTAGCCATACCAGGTGAAACAGCCCATTTTCCCAATTTCCGGATGGACATGACTGCATGATTCTGCTTTGTTCAAGCAACAAAGAATAAGGATGACGATACCTAACAGGTTGTCACATACATTAAACCTGTGGTCAATACACTCTAAAGAAATGTTTCCACTCACCCTGTGACAGGGTTATATATGGTGCCAATGAGTAGTCTCAAAACCTCCTCAGGCAAATTAACCCTTGTCAGCTTTTTCCCAAGTAGAGGTGAATGAACTTGTGATTCTTACTTTGTTCAGGCAGGCTGTGATTAAGATGGTGGTGACGTGAAGTTTTCACAAATAAGCACATGGCCAAGACACTCTAAAGGTATTGCTGAATTCATCTTCTGCAAGGGCCATCTATTCTGGCAATGTCCAGTCTTCTATTCAGGGCCTTCTCAAGCCAATCAATCCTCTTCAGTCTTTTCTGAACAGGAAGATGAGGGCGACCTTTGTCTAGATTGGTAAGGTTGGTGAAATGCCTTTAAATAGAAGTGAAGCTTTGGAAGTATTTGAAGTACCTCGGATCTCAGACCACTCTCCACTGGTTTTTTCAGTTTCAATGGGGTGGAACGCTGGAAGGGGGGAGTGGAGACTGAACCCCTTTTGGCTTGAAATATTTGAGGATGATGAGGCGATAACTGGTTGTTTGGAAGAATTTATAAATATGAATTCAGGATCTACCTCATTAGGTATAACCTGGGATGCCTTGAAGGCGTTCCTTAGAGGGGTCTTTATTCAGAAAATCTCCTATGCCAAAAAAAAAATAAGGGCCAAGGAACATGGAATAAGAGAAAAGGTGAGGGTGGCAGAGGGGAGGTATCTAGAGGAGTCAACTACAGCTAGGTATGAGGCTTGGGTAGAATGCCAGGAAGAATACAAGAAATTAGTACTAGAGAAAGAAGAAAGGAGCAGAATGTTTCAGAAACAGAAATTCTTTTGTGAAGGGGAATCAGTGGGTAGTACTTTGGCACTGATAGCTAGGGCAAATGGCCCCTCATCCACTATAGCAGAAATATGGGATAAGGACGGGAACACCATTGGAACTACCCCTGGTATAGTGGAAGTGTTTAAAGATTACTATGAGGGTCTGTATGGGGCCCCACAGTCGGATGTAGAGGGGGAGATGTGGGAGTTCTTTGAGAAATTGAAAATAACCCCGTTATCTAGTGAGGAAAGAGATGCTCTGGAAGCTCCATTGACGCTGGTGGAGTTGCAGGGGGTGGTAAAGGAAATGGCGAATCAAAAATCGCCAGGACCGGACGGTTTGCCCATAGAAACGTATAAGAGATACGGGAATGTCTTGTTGCCAAAATTATTGGAAGTTTTGAACGGAGCCGTGGTGGAGGGCGGATTGCCTATGTCTATGACAGAAGCCACTATTGTAATCTTGTTAAAGGAAGGGAAGAACCCGTTAGATGTAGCCTCATATAGACCCATCTCACTTCTATGCACAGACATTAAGATTCTGGCAAAAACCTTGGCTAACAGGTTAAAAAAGATAATTGCGAAAGTAATCCATCTAGACCAAACCGGCTTCATACCGGATAGATCGGTGAATATGAATATTAGAAGATTGTACAGTAATATACAAGTACCTACGGAAAAAGATGGGAACAGAGCTATACTATCACTAGATGCGGTCAAGGCATTTGATTGCCTTGAGTGGCATTATCTGTGGAAAGTACTGGCAGAGTTCAAATTTGGCCCTAATTTTGTGAAATGGTTGAGTCTCTTATATGATAAACCAAGAGCCAGGGTTAAGGTTAACGGTGAGTGCTCCGGGTGGTTTCAGCTTGGGAGGGGGACGAGACAGGGGTGCCCACTGTCGCCCCTGCTCTTCGCCCTTGCATTGGAACCTCTGGCGGTCTCCCTAAGAATGTCGCAAGAAGTGCAGGGTTTTAAAAGAAAGGGCGCAGAGGAGAAAGTCGCAATGTATGCGGATGATATTCTGCTGTTCCTGGAAGATACACAAGCTTCCCTGCTAGGGGCCATGAAACTGATTAAAGAATTTGGGCGCTTTTCGGGTTTAAGAATTAACTGGGAAAAATCGGCTCTCTTACCGATAGACCCCCTGGTTAATCCGCTCCCAGGACAGGTGAATACCCTAAAAATTGTAAACCAAATGAGATACTTGGGGGTAAACATAACCAAAGACCCAGGGCAGTATATAGCTGGTAATGTGGTACCATTAATGGCAAAGTTAAAACAAAAGAGCCGGGTGTGGGGCGGCCTTCCTCTCTCGGTCGCCGGCAGATGCAATCTTATCAAAATGATATGGATGCCGCAAATTTTGTTTGTGCTACATAACTCTCCTGTCTGGATCCCGAGGCACTGGTTTGGGAGGCTGGATAGTTTGTTTAGGGAATTAATTTGGAAGAATGGAGTGGCGAGAATTGGTTTGAGAGCACTGCGGCGGTCGAGGGAGGAGGGAGGCCTGGCGCTACCGGACCCCTGGGGCTACTTTCTGGCAGCCCAGATCCAGTTTTTGAGAGGCAGCAATTTGGTGGAAGAAAGGGTAGGAAGAAAGAGTGTATGGTTGTATAATAGCAGTCATGATACAGAGGTGGAGGCAGTGGAGGCTGAACTTTTTGGATATAGCTGCCCAACAACTCAGTTAATGATTAAATGCTGGAAGTCGGTAAAGGCGGTACTGGGATATACAGGGTACTCCGAGTTTTCCCCGATATGGAACAACAAAAATCTGGAAGAGTTCAGGGTGATGGGGAGAATAGAAGAATGGGAGAGGAGAGGTATCCATTGTTTGAGGCAACTGTACAGGGCAGGAAGGTTAAAAACGTTCCAAGAGATAAAAGAGGAATTTGCAGTGCCCAACAGATTATTTTTTAGTTACTTGCAAGTAAGGCACGCCCTTGAGGTACAATTCAGTGGTAAGATGATAGAGTGGAGCGAAATGCCCTTGCTAAGGAATCTGGTAAATACTAAGGGGTCTAAAGGGCTGATCTCACAAATGTACAATAGTATAAACAAGGCGGGGCAAGAAGGGGGGGTGGAACCCAGGAAGAGAGCTAAATGGGAGGAAGAGGTTGGCACAATAACGGAGGAACAATGGAAATTTATTTTAGCATTGGGGCCAAGGATATCTCTATCACCGTCACAGGGAGTCTCTTATCTATTTTTGATCTATAGACTCTATTATACTCCAGAGAAACTATTTAGGTTTGGTAAGAGGCAGGATGCGAAATGTCAGCGGTGCGGAGAGGAAAAAGGAGACCTCGTACATATGTTTTGGCGATGTCCCAAGTTATACAGATATTGGGAGAAGCTAGTGGAGGAAATTAATGGAATATTTGGGTCCGCATTAGAAATGGAGGGCAGAATCTGTCTGTTGAGTTTGCTGGAGGAAAATGATATGCCGAGGGACACCCAGACTGCCATTATAAGATGCCTGTTTCAGGCAAGGAAAATTATAGCTCGAAAGTGGCAGGCAAAAGAACCCCCAACAGTAGAAGAATGGAGAAAGGAGGTCAAGGATTTGGTTACAAAAGAGGAATATTGGTATAGGAAAAGAGGCACTTTAATGAAATATAAAAACATATGGAAGTTATGGCTCGAGCATGAATGGGTTGGATAGACGGAAGAATATGTGGTGGAATGGGTGGCGTGCGTATGGGATAAGAAGAGGGTGGAGGGGAATGGAGGGATGGGGGGGGGGTATGAGGGGAAAATGGAGGTTTAAAAGGCTTGGGGATATTATTAAAAGATTGAATATTTATATATGACCCTTATGCATCCGCTCGCTTGGAAGAAAATTATGCTTTATTTTTTACTGTTAATTATGAAGTTTAGGCTCAAATAAAAATTAAACAATATATCAGCCACAATGATGTGAAAAAAATAGAGACGGGAAAAATTTTGATTTTCACAGTTGATACGACTTCTCTTAAAATAAATTTCGCTGATGTGGCAAGGAGAAAAAAAAGAAAAAAAAAAGGAAAAAAAAAAAAAAAAAAAAAAAAGAAGTACCTCCAGAGGACCTGCTTGACAATTCCGTAATGTTGGATGGATCAAGTGCTCGTTCTACAAGATTGGAGTATGTTGTAACAGCAGGATGTCAAAGTTATGCCCTTTTGAACTGAAAAATGTCCAGGAGTTGGGATCACCCCTCTGGTCCGTGTGTGTCCCTTGTGGGATTGGCCATATACATGACCTTACCATCATAAGATGTTGTGGCCTTCAAGGACAAACTCTATCATTGCATTTTTCTTGATTGTAGAAGGTCAAGCCTAAATTTAACAGTGGTCAGTTTGGCTTTGTGCCTCCATATGAATGTCTGCTGAGTTAAAGGGAACCAAAAAACTCAAGAGTCAGTTTCCACGTCCACTCTCACTCCAGAGAGCTTAGCTTCTGCATTTCTGGCTGGGAGTCCAGCAAAAACTGGGAAGCCAACGCATAAACCAAGAGGTCAGTAAAGAGTTCCATGTCAGGTTGCTTTCTGTTATTTTGGGATTGTTCCACCCATACATGCCTTATGGGCACTATGTGGCTCCTCTGTGGACATAGGTATGGCTTTGGTGATTGACACGTGGTCCATTAAGGCAAGCATTTTAGGTCATATTTGGAGATCTTTCATCCTTCACGTTTCAGATTGAGCAATAGAATTCGCCTCACTCCAGCAGCTCAGGTAGGCTCAGTTTAACTCTCACTCCCATTCAAGTCAGGTTTCTGGACCAGTGGCCTAAACTTATGGTTGAAGAAACAAAATTGTCTGCAATGTTCCGTGGTAAGCATGTCCTGGTAAAGTTGGACAGTGCAAAGACTGTGGCCTAAATCTGGAAACAAGGCTAATGCCGCGTACACACGAGCATACTTTACGGCAGACTTTGCCCGGCGGACGGGATTTGGTCGGACAATTTGATCGTGTGTGGGCTCCAGCGGACTTTGTTTTCTCAAAAGTTGGACGGACTTAGATTTGAAACATGTTTTAAATTAATCCGTTGAAATCGAGTCCGGTTGAAAAGTCCGCCGTCTGTATGCTAGTTCGACGGACAAAAAGCCATGCTAGGGCAGCTATTGGCTACTGGCTATGAACTTCCTTGTTTTAGTCCGGTCGTACGTCATCACGTACGAATTCGACGGACTTTGGTGGATTGTGTGTAGGCAAGTTAGTTCATTCAGAAAGTCCGTCGTAAAGTACATCGAAAAGTCCGCCGGGCAAAGTCTGCCGTAAAGTCCGCTCATGTGTACGCGGCATCAGTCTCTCCCTTCTGAAGGAGGTTTCTCTAATTCTAGAATCTGCCCAAGTCAATCTTCTGCAGCTATCTGCGGCCTATGTGCCTGGTCACACTTATCATCCTTATAAGTGTCAAGGATTCATTCCCTCTGTATGTAAGATCAAATCTTCTCCAAAGTCCCATTCATCCAGCATCCGACAGGCTCAGGCTGATGGCCTGGGTCTAGAGAAGCAGAGGCTAATGGATTTGATTGCTCTGTGAAGATTGTAAATACTCTTACAAAAACAAAGGACAGCGCTAACCGTGCCTATAGTAGAATATGGCATAAATTCCCAGTATTATTGCTGATCAAGATTTTATGCTGGACTCTTCAGAAGTCTGTTCTGAAATGCCTGCAGGCATGGCTTGATTTAGGTCTATGCGTAAGTATGCTATAGGCACACATTTCGGCTATCTGTGCCTTCACCGGCATACAGTGGGCATCCAACACCTAATTATACTGTTTTTCAAGATGCAATTTGGTTGAAACCTCAAATTGTTTCCGAAATGGGATCTCCCATTGCTGTTGGATGTTATTGCATCAGATGCCTTCAATCACCCTGTGGTACCTCTCACTGAAAACTACTTTACCGGTGGCAATAACATCAGCCAGACGAGAGTCAGCATTGGTGGCCTTGGGTTTTAAAGAACCCATACTTGCGTATTTCCCAGACAGGGTGGTACTCATGCCAGTGCTCAAATTTTGTGCCTGAACTGACCTTTAGAGTCCATATTACACAAGAGGTTGTCCTCCTATGTTCCTTTTGGGGAGTGCTCAAGAAATTAGCCCATTGGATATGGGCCAAGCTTTAAAATGTTTAATCAAGGCAACTTCTGCCATCAGGAAGTCGGAGCATCTGTTTGTCATTCCAGGTGGAACACATAATGATTTTACGGCTTCCAGCAAGATTATTACCTCTTGGTTGGTAAAGCTCATCTCCTTGGCCTACAAGTTCAAAGGGTTGGCCGTGCCAGGAGAATCACGGCACACTTCACTAGAAGAGTCTCGACCTTGAGAGTGGCAGCAGGCCGAGTGTCTGAAAATTTCTGCAAGGCAGCTACGTGGGCACCAAAATATTTATATTCATGACTTAATGACAGTTGAGTTTGGCAGAGGCATCCTGGCTTCTGTTTTTTTAGTCAGAATTGAGGAGTGTGTAGCATTATCCCTCCCCTGTTTTGGCTAGTTAGTTCCCAGCTGTGCCGACATGGAGCCGTCAAGAAAATGGAAAATTGAATTTAAATATTTACCGTAATTTTCCTTTCCTGACGAGCTCCATAGCAGCACAGATCCCACCCAGCTTTGTAGGACTAGTTACAGAATGCAGAGGCTGTAGGTGGGATTAAAATTTATATGAGTTAAGTCCTGGAGGCATGGGGGGCGGAGCCTGTACCCAGCTGTGCTACCACGGGAGCTCATCAGGAAAGGAAAATTATGGTAAGTATTTGAATTCAATTTTCCGTTTTTTAGAGCACTTGAAATACGAAGGCCAAGAAACATAAATTGGATTTTCTAAATACTGCAGGACATTTTTGAAGGGGTATCATTTATTTGCTTTATAATCACCAAAGAAGGCTTGGTATTTATTATACAAACCTTAATGAGTAATAATTATGGGAGCAGCAAACCTAAAATGACAGGTTAGTGTTATATAAATAACGTTCTGAATTAGGATTTATATAAACTTGTAAAAGCTCCCATACTCGTCTATTGTGAAAAAAAAAAGCTCCCATACTCATATGTAGTGTTTGGTATTACTGACCCTTCCTTTGTCAAGAGCAGCCTATTGTCAGTCTTATTATTCTTAAGGCTCCATTCACACTTGTGCGACCTGTCATGCAACTTTGGACATCAAAGTTGCATGACAAGTCGTTCCCCATGTTTTCCAATGATAACCATTCATATATGCACTACTCAAATTTGCAGCAACTTCAAAGTAGTTCATGCACTTTCATGCAACTTGAGGGCCATAGACTTGTGTGCAACAGTTGTCCATTATTACTGGTCAAAGCCAAAGTTGTATCCAAGTTACACCCATCCAAAGTTGCATCAAAGTTGGCGCAACTCAGATGCTGGGAGGAGGGGTTTATGATCATGTGACCCCTGTGATTGGCTCTCACGGTGGTCACATGATTGGAAAGCTCCCGATCGCTTAGTGCGTTAGCCGGTGGTAACTGTGTCGGGAGTGCGCAGGGCATGTGCTCTCAGCACAGCTGTGTCTGCAAATTGATATGCAAATATGTAGCCTCTCTGCGCCAAGGCCCACCCAACGAAAGGCAACATATTTGCATACTGTCTGTGCCTAGGGCTTAAGACAGGGGTAGGCAACCTGCGGCACTTGAAGCCTCTTTTGCCGGCACTCGACTCCCTCCCCATCAGCAGAGCAGCGCAGGAAAGTGTCAGTGAGACACTAATGCATTCCAATTTCAGAGTTGGTGGGCTGGATGGGAGAGTTGGATCAGCAGGATGAGTGTGCCAGGACAGGTAGAAGTGTCTCATCTCTGCTTCCTTTCACCACTCTGCATATCACGCATATCATAAATGAGAAGAGGGTACAGTGGTGGGGAAAATAAGGAGGGGTTCAGAGGTGGGACAGAAGAGCAGGAGGTACGGTGGTGGGACAGATGTGCAGAGAGGTACAGTGGTGGAAAAGATGAGAAGGGGCTTCAGCAGTGGGACAGATGAGCAGGGGGGTACAGAGGTGGGGCAGAAGAGCAGGGGGTACGGCGGTGGAGCAGATGTGCAGGGAGATACAGTGGTGGGGCAGATGTGAAAGGGGGCACATTGGTGGGGCAGATGAGCAGGGGGTTACAGTGGTGGGACAGAAGAGCAGGGGCTACAGAGGTGGGGCAGATGTACAGTGGCAGGGCAGAGGAGAAAGGAGGTACATTGGTGGGACAGATGAGCAGGGGGAACAGAGGTGGGACAGATGTGCAGGAGGTACATTGGTGGGGCAGATGAGAAAGGGGGCTTCAGTGATGGGGCAGATGAGCAGATAAGTTCAGTGTTAGGACAGATGAGATGGTACAGTGGTGAGACAAAAGAGCATAGGGGTACGGCGGTGGAGCAGATGTGCAGGGAGGTACAGTGGTGGGGCAGATATGAAAGGGGGAACATTGGTGGGGCAGATGAGCAGGGTGGTACAGTGGTGGGAAAGAAGAGCAGGGTGGTACAGTGGTGAGACAGATGTGCAGGTGGTACAGTGGTGGGGCAGATGTGCAGGGGGGACAGTGATCTGAGGTATGGAGTTGCAGGAGATGGGCTAATCTGAGGCGTGAGAGTACAGGATGTTAATTTCTCACTACTGTGAAACAAGAGGGGTTGGGGAGCGCTAAATGATTGACAAAAAATTAAATACATATATACCAAAGAAATCCTTAAAATGTGAGTAAATTCAAATGAAAAATTACCAGCCTGCCCATATAAATAAACTTGAGTGAACAAAATTCATAAAACTGAATACCAGTGAACAATAATAATTGTGCAATCGTGACATGTGATGTCAAAAAAATATATATTATAAAATAATTATATATCAAATATAAATTAGCATCAATAACAAAGTCCGTCCAGAATTGGTGTAAGATCCTGATGTAAATCTTTGATAACAAAAACGTGAGCAGCAAACTCCCTTCACCATCACTGAAAAAGATTCACCAATGTGCTCATGGAAATGGATGTCTGCTTACCAGATGGAGTTGACCAATTTAATTAAAAAAAGGTCAAATAGGCTTTAGCAAGATATTGCTTGCTGCAATGGAGAAAAATATACCAGACTCTTGTCCTCACATCACAGGGTCTCACGCATGGGATATAAAATAGATGGAGAGGAACCGAACATAGTGTAATACCATTTATTAGGAATAAAAGTAAAAACAGAACATAGCCAAATGGCTACTCACATAGAAGGTGCCATCGCCCGGCACTGAGGCTGGAAAGCGTATCTAAGGATGGAGAAATCCGATCTGTGGGAGAAGTTTCCCGGATAATCACGGTAGCGGCGTGCGTTCCACCCTCGACGGACAGACGAACCACGGAGGCCGGAAGTGATGTAATTGCGTGACCAAGTACCGCCTCGACGTACGTTTCGTTTTACACGTCTTCAGGAAGCGTACTTGGTCACTATGGAGACAGTTTAAATAGAGTATAAAATTTGCATAAAGAGGAGGGGTTGAATGCTTCACAGCCTCAGTGCCGTTCATAGAACACCGTACAACCTTCTCAAACAGCAGTTTGATTGACACAGATAGATTCGCTTCAACAAAATCATTTACACAATATGAATATTTGTATATATTGTTACTATATTATTGTCATTGTTGTCAATCAAACTGCTGTTTGAGAAGGTTGTACGGTGTTCTATGAACGGCACTGAGGCTGTGAAGCATTCAACCCCTCCTCTTTATGCAAATTTTATACTCTATTTAAACTGTCTCCATAGTGACCAAGTACGCTTCCTGAAGACGTGTAAAACGAAACGTACGTCGAGGCGGTACTTGGTCACGCAATTACATCACTTCCGGCCTCCGTGGTTCGTCTGTCCGTCGAGGGTGGAACGCACGCCACTGCCGTGATTATCCGGGAAACTTCTCCCACAGATCGGATTTCTCCATCCTTAGATACGCTTTCCAGCCTCAGTGCCGGGCGATGGCACCTTCTATGTGAGTAGCCATTTGGCTATGTTCTGTTTTTACTTTTATTCCTAATAAATGGTATTACACTATGTTCGGTTCCTCTCCATCTATTTTATATCCCATGCGTGAGACCCTGTGATGTGAGGACAAGAGTCTGGTATATTTTTCTCCATTGCAGCAAGCAATATCTTGCTAAAGCCTATTTGACCTTTTTTAAATTAAATTGGTCAACTCCATCTGGTAAGCGGACATCCATTTCCATTAGCACATTGGTGAATCTTTTTCAGTGATGGTGAAGGGAGTTTGCTGCTCACGTTTTTGTTATCAAAGATTTACATCAGGATCTTACACCAATTCTGGATGGACTTTGTTATTGATGCTAATTTATATTTGATATATAATTATTTTATAATATATATTTTTTTGACATCACATGTCACGATTGCACAATTATTATTGTTCACTGGTATTCAGTTTTATGAATTTTGTTCACTCAAGTTTATTTATATGGGCAGGCTGGTAATTTTTCATTTGAATTTACTCACATTTTAAGGATTTCTTTGGTATATATGTATTTAATTTTTTGTCAATCATTTAGCGCTCCCCAACCCCTCTTGTTTCACATTTATGCATTTATTGAATTTTTCATTTTTTGCTTAGGGTGTAGCTGCTTCACTCATTTTTTCTTTTTTATATTATTTTTATCTGGCGCGGAATTATTTATTATTTATTCACTAATTTCTCACTACTACTCAAGTAGTTTACAGCTTTTTCTTTATAAAAAAAAATTCCTTTTCATGATTGAGAGTGTGAGGTTAATATTTTTTTGTGATAAAATCGGCACTCTCAATTTAGTTGAAAATATTTTTCGGCACACTGTGCTCAAAAGGTTGCCTACCCCTGGCTTAAGCAATCAACTTGCCTTTCCTGCTGCTGATAAAGGTTATTTATGAAACAAGATTACTTTAAAAGGGACTCTCACAAACTGTACCTAAAACTCAAATGGAAGCCATGGTTCTCAGACTTCAAGATAAGTTATGGGTCAGTGATCTTATTGACGCTTGATATTTACAGAAGCTTGGTTTTAAAAAATGGCTCCATTTGCAATCAGAGTCCTGTTTCTTATTTTATTAGCCGATAATCTCTAAAAACATATACATAGCTGTGAATGCTGGTAGTAGGGCTGAGCTCAGGCATGCTCCGATCCTAGTCCAAACCCACTTGAGTGAGCCAGCCCAGAAGCTGTCACTATACTGGACCAATCATAAGTAGCCAAGGCATTCCTGATCTCACAACTGCACATATACACACCCCTTGTATACATATAGCTGTGAGGGGAGGAATGCCCTGGCTGTAGATGATTGGCCCAGTACAGGTGACTGCTTCCTGGTGGGTTTGGACTAGGATCTGAGCACACCTAAGCCCTGCTTCACACTGATGCGATGCGGGAAACGCACAAAATTTGCTGTTTCACCGGATCGCAGGGGGTCCATGCAATCTGCAGCAGTTGTCGATGTTAGATTAACACCCTGAAACAGATCGCAAAACGCAGTGTGATTGCCAGAATCACATCTTACAATCACAATGAATGTGATTCAGGTTCCTGCATCATTCTGGTGTGGATGTGATGTAATTTGAGCTATACAAAATGTATGGCTCAAATCGGACCGCACAGACATAGCATGTGATGTGCATAGGTGCATGGGTGAATTCAGGCTAAGATCATCCCTAGTTGGTAGCTTTTAATATAAGCCAAGTGCAAGATAGTTTTGCTGAATCGAATCATGACACTATACCCTGCCCATATGTCTTCATTCAAATGATTCTCAGGCATTAGGAGAGGCTATAGGTAGACCAAGTCACACTTTTTATCAGGCATACTACAGCAATGCAAATGGTCGTTAACTCAAGGTAGCCAATTAAATTGTATTTTGCAAATGCTATTAACTGTGAAAGTGCCTGAGTGGCACTGTGTGATGTGATATAGCCAGGGCTGGATTAAGAACATCATGGGCCTGGTACTGAGGATTATGGTGAGGCTTTTTATAGAAAATTAAAAAAAAAATTAAAAATGCAAACAATTTTTGTTATAACAAATTAAATTAAATAGAGAGAGAGAGAGAGAGAGAAAGGGGGTGAGGGGTAAGGGAGGGAGGATGAGAGATAGAGGGGCGAATGAGCATGCGTTGAAGTGACAGCAACACAGCCTGGCCAAGGCAAGTGACCGAAGACACAGAACCCGGAAGGAAGTCAGTGTGAAGATGGAACATAAGTGTGCCCATTCTAGAGCTTGTAACATTGAGGATATTCAATATTATTTTACAGAACTGTTTTTGTGTGTAAGAGGCATAGGGGAGGAGTATGGATGGTATAAAAGTGGGAAGTATGTGCAGGTGGGGGAGAGGAATGTGGAGGGTATGACAGTGGGCAGTATGTACAGGAGAGGAGTGTGGAGGGTATGATGGGGACAGTATGTACAGGAGAGGAGTGTGGAAGGTATGCCAGTGGGCAGTATGTACAGGAGAGGAGTGCGGAGGGTATGATAGGGCAGTATGTACAGGAGAGGAGTGTGGAGGGTATGACAGTGAGCAGTATGCACAGGACAGGAGTGTGGAGGGTATGACAGTGGGCACTATGTATAGGAGAGAAGTGTGGAGGGTATGACAGTGGGCAGTATGTAAAGGAGAGGAGTGTGGAGGGTATGACGGTGGGCACTATGTATAGGAGAGAAGTGTGAAGGGTATGACAGTGGGCAGTATGCACATAAGAGAAGAGTGTGGAGGGTATAACAGTTAGCAGTATACACGGGAGAGGAGTGTGGAGGGTATGACAGTGAGCAGTATGTACAGGAGAGGAGTGTGGAGGGTATGACAGTGGGCACTATGTATAGGAGAGAAGTGTAGAGGGTGTGACAGTGGGCACTATGGAGGAGTGTGGGGGGTATGACAGTGGGCACTATGTACAGGTGAGTAGGATGAAGGAATCTGGGAAGGAAAAATGTAAAGGTTTGTGGAAGGATGTTTTGGGACTGCGTAGTGGTTAAGCGGGCCATATATGAATTTAAATTAAGCCAATTAAGCAGAGACCAGCCATAGTTGATCTATGTATGGGCTAGCTGGTTGTACACAAGTCAATCTATTGATCGACTTGAGTACAACCAGCCTGTCAGGTTTTTCCCAAAACAGTCAGTGCTGCCAGCTATAGTTAGCAACACTGATCATTGTATTCTGTGGGTAGGGAAGGCTCCCCACTGGCAGAACACAATAACACTGTGGGAGTGATTCCCCCATCCACAGGTCATCAGGTGAGAGGGTGTGTGGGGACAGGCTGGGGAGAGAGGTCTGTCAGTAGAGGGGTGTGAGGTGGCCATGGAGGGATATCAATCAGCTGGTGGGGGGAGTAACAAGGAGTGATATCTTTTGGAGTAGGGTCTGTCATCTGCAGGTTGGAAAATGGTCACCTGTGATATAAGTTGAAGGGAGGTGGCTAACATGGGAAGTGGCTGGGGAGTGACCTGGTTGGTGATGAGTGTGAAATGGATGATGTGTTTCAAGTTTCTTTCACATTTGCAGTAATGCTTACTGCCCTCTGAAAAGTGATCTGTGGTGTATTGCTTTTCAATGAGTGGTATAGCAGCAGCTGACAGGCATTCATGAGGTGCTACTGCCGCCTCCTTTTTTTTTTTTCATTGCTGAATGACAGTTTTACATTGTTGGACTATGCTGCTGCTGCGTGCGAGTTTGACAGGCGGTGCTGCCTGTCAAACTCTGCAGGCTCCAAGCTGTCTATTGAGCTCAGTGCCTCTGACAAGAAGTGAGGAGAGGTACTGTGAGCTCATCCTCTCAGTCTGCTGCAAACAGAGTGTGCCAGCTTGTATTTAAATTGGCCGCTCCGTATGTAGCTTCTAACAGCCTGCACAAGGACCCCCGTATCTCCAGGACCATAGGTGATAGGAGCCCCAAATTTTTTTAAATGAGCCTATCTTAAGGTAAGGGGCCTGGAGCTGCAGCTCCAATAGCCCCTATGTTAATCCGGCCCTGGATATAGCAATTCAGACCAGTACCTGTATAAAAAAAATAAAATAAAAAATGGATGTAATTCACCTCTATACCTGCAGTATTTGCTGTCCTGCAAACTTCACATAGCAGCCGGAAATCTGAATCTGCATTCTCAGTTATCTGATCATAAGGCGCCACCTACTGGTGCCATTGGACATACCCGTTTATCAGAGGCCTTAGTCTTGCTGGGCATGTATTATAGTCCGTTATTTTGCTGTATACTGAATGTACAGGTGCTGCTGTTGTGATATTTTTTGCATTTATCAGCCTGATGCCATTTATACTGTTACCATAATGCACCTATTAATAAACAATGTATTTTGTTAATTTAATGTGTGTGCGAATTTTCTTAAGACTCCAAAACAAAACACATTTAAGCAGCTTTTATTTAGTAAAAATCAATTTAATTAAGTTAAAAATCACTACAAAATCAAATATTTCCCCTTAGAGGGATATAGAACACTGAATCTAAAGGGGTAAAGGCACTGCCTACAGCAGAGTTCCCAGCCAGTGGTATTTGGACCCCAGAGGAGCAATTCTTTATATTGTAGTTAATTCAACACAACGGTAAGTTTTGTAAACTAGTAAACCATACAAAACATATCAATTACAGAAAGATAAAAACATAATGGGTTATTTGGAAAACACAGGATACTGGTTGTACATATGCACATGTCAAAATAAACCTATGCTATCTATGCAGAGCATACAGACTGGTTTACTTTAAAATATATGTATTTACAAAACATTTTGTTTTGGATAGAGGGGGGGGGGGTTAGAACCCATGCAAGGTTTTTATTTCTCAGAAAGTAGTGAGTGAGTGAGGTTCTGGGCACAAACTTTCAGATTATAAAAGGGATCCTTGCTTGATCCTGATCATTCGTATTTGGCAACTCCCCACCAAAACAAGGAGGTGGCCACAGATAAATCAAACAAATGAGAGCGCCAAACTGTCTTGGGAGCCCAGTGGTTTTAGTAATTAAACCAGCTACAGCAAAGAGAGAAAAAAAAAAAGGTATCAAATGCATTTTGACCCCCCCCCCCCCTTAAAAATAGTGTAAAATAGTATACAGGAGTGTTCGGTGGCCTCAAAAATATTCCAAGGCAGACCAATCTGTAACAAGAGCAGAACTAGCAGTTCATGATTATGCCAATGTCGTTGGGCGAATGGTAAAATCAGAGGTTGTGGTGTGCCGATCAAGCAAGACCAGATACATGTGAAAAGGGAAAGAGACGGGAGAGCCTGAGATACTCCCAGACCTGATAACATCATCGCTCAAAGCTGAATATGCTCGTTTACAGCCTGAACTGAGAAAGTGGCAATTTAAGTCAAGAAACACATCTTTTTGGTAAAATAAAGAAACTGCCGTATTTATCGGCATATAACACGCAAAGGCGTAGAACACGCACCTTCATTTTAGGAGGGGAGTTTCAGGAAAAAAAATACATTTTAAATAAAGAACTTTGAAGCAAAATAAGGGTCATTGCCTATCAATGCAACTTCACAACTGCCCATCATTGCAGCCTCACCATTGTCATGAATGCAGCCTGATCAATGCCCATATGTAGCCTCACCATTGCCATGAATGCAGCCTGATCAATGCCCATATGTAGCCTCACCATTGCCATGAATGCAGCCTGATCAATGCCCATATGTAGCCTCACCATTGTCATAAATGCAGCCTGATCAATGCCCATATGTAGCCTCACCATTGTCATGAATGCAGCCTGATCAATGCCCATATGTAGCCTCACCATTGTCATGAATGCAGCCTGATCAATGCCCATCTGCAGCCTCACCTCAGATTACTGCTGCCACGGAGGGGACAGGGAGGGGCGGGACAAGTGCCGTCCGATTACATACAGCGAGAATCTCCTGTTTACTCGGCGGCCTCTTTAATACAAAGTTCTATGATAGACAGAACACTGGTCCAATGCTGACCCAGGAAGCGGGACTTCCTATTACAGAGGCCGCTGAGTAAACAGGAGATTCTCGCTGTATGGAATCTGACGGCGCTTGTCCCTCCCCCCCGTTCCCTTTTAGGCAGCCCAAAAATTGCAGTATTGGCGTATAACACGCACACACTATTTGCACCCGATGTTCAGGGTGAGAAAATGCGTGTTATACATCAATAAATACAGTATCTGCTCAGTAAAGCTGACAACTCCTACCTGTTTTTACAACTCTTATTCCAGGCGCCTTGGCCGATTGGACTACCGAGGGGCTCCTTTTCCCAAACTCCTTTTGCACACAACCGATGGAATGGTAAACTCAGTGATTGATCGTTCTGCAAAGTCTTTGTTAAAGATTTGCCTGTGTTTCATCAGAATCGGCAACCCGTCAGAAATTGTAACCGAAGTGACATTTCGTCTCCACCATCATGCTACACCCCGCACTCGGCCACAGTAAACATACAGTGAAAAGGCGGGAAGCAGACATCTTGTTACACCCAACGAAGTTATACATTTCACTGGTATTTTTAACAGTAAACTCAGCTTACATCGTCAAATACAGTATTTACAATTCCATCAGACTATTTAGATGTCGGTTTTTGACAGCAGCGGTGTTCTGTCAGATTAGAAAACCTGTGAGATTAGCAGGCTGCTTTAAAAAATGGACATCTAAACAGTCAGATGGAATTGTTTAACAAGATGTCCGCCTTCCCCCTTTTCACTGTATGTTTATTGTGGCTGAGTGCGGGGTGTAGGAAGATGGCGCCGACAGAACGGCTCTTCCGTTTACAATTTCTGACAGGTTGCCGATTCTGATGAAACACCTGCCCAGGAGGATTTCCAGTCCTCTAAACACTCCAGTTAATTGTTCTAAGCCCACCTGTAGAGGGATGTTTTCTGGCCCCCAAAATGGATTGGTTTAATTTCATCTTTTTAAATGTACCTGGTCTAATTATTGAACTTTCAAGACATTGGTTTGCCCAGGGCTTTTTTTCAGCGGGAACGCAGGGGAACGCAGTTCCAGCACCTCCAGCACCTCCAGCACTGACTGTATGTAATGGCAAGAAAAGCTGGGGTTTTCTGCCGGGTCTATTGATTGGGGGATCTACTCTAGTTGATGGGGGGGGTCTATTTTTGAAGGGGGGTCTATTGTTGCTTAGGAGGTCTAATGTTGCTGGTGGGGGACCTATTGTTGCTGAGGGTGGGTCTTATATTGCTGGGGGGGGGGTAGATGTTGCTGGGAGAGATCTAATGTTGAGGGAGGGGTCTATTGTTATCGGCTGATGGAGAGTCTTTTGATGCTGGCTGCAGGGAGATCTGTTGTTGCTGCCAATAGTCTATTGTTAGTAGAGGGGAAATTTTGTTGCCTATGGTCCATTGTTGTTAGGGGATCTATTGTTGCTGACATGGGGCCCTATTGTTACTGGCTGCAGGGGATCTATTTTACTGCTTTTCTTGCTATCGTTACCAATTTCCATACAAATTACTGAGCACCACAAAATTATATGTGGTTATGTATTCTTTAAAAGGGGCGGTACTGGGGAGGTGGGTAAGTGATGGAACCAAGGAATAGGGCTCAGAGGTGGGTAGGGGTGGAGACAAGGGGAGACTCGGAAAGGGGGAGTTCCTGCACCTATTCTCTGAGAAAAAAAGCCCCGGTTTTGCCGCTCTCAATGGATTGATTACACAAGGTTTTTTAATTCTATCCGTGCCCCTGCTGAAGGGATCCACCCTACTGGTGACCATGGTCTCTAGTGCTGAAAATTGACAAATCCAAAATATTTGTCACAGGAATTGGGGGGACATTTCTCAATGTTGAAAATTCTTCTCCCTTTGGGTAGAGGTAAGCTGAGAAGTATAATCTGCTGCAAGTGCTGGCTATAAACTGGACCTGTACTGTTGGCCAAAAAAAAATATTAGAAGACTCTCACGCCGGGTGGGGGGGGGGGGGTTACTTTGTAAACAAGGGTCTGTAGCAGCCAACAGTGAGAAGCCTTTCACCTCTTTGTTAGAAAAATATCAACTGAATTAGTTGTTATGAGATTGAAGATAGGACTCCTTTGCACAGGTTGTTCAACAAAGTTAATGTTAGTGCAAGAAGTGCACCTAGTACATAAAGTGATGAGTGAATTACAACATATTATGGCCAAAAGCAATTGTGTTCCTCTAAGTTTGGCACTCACTCCAAACACTCTGGTCAATGTACTTTGTAGCTGAAATGCTTTATTCTTTCACCTTTTTTTTAGAAGACAGTTCCATCCAAAACAAATTATTGAGTGGTTACTCTTTAATTAAAATACACTATATTACCAAAAGAATTGGGACACCTGCCTTTACACACACACACATGAACTTTAATGCCGTCCCAGTCTTAGTCCGTAGGGTTCAATAGCTGAAATGCCTTATAATGGCTACATCAGATCGCTGCTACTGCTATCTTTTTTAGAGGAGAATTCCATCCAAAACAAATGTCATTGAGTGGTTGCTCTTACATGCCAGCTGCAATATAACCAACCAGAACTCCAGATATTGGCCAACTGCTGGATTAACCACAATGCAGAATAACCGATATGGTTTTGCAGTAGAAGACAGAGACAGGATTACTTTGAGCATGCATGCTCAACCTGTGGCTCTCCAGCTCTTGTGAAACTACAAGTCCCATGAGGCATTGCAAGGTTGACCGTTACAAGCATGACTCCCAAGAACCCATGAATTTCAACTGCAACCTGACCATAATCAAGCCTGCAACACCAACCAAGGTTGTCTAAGGCTAAGTTTACCTTTACAAAAAGAATAATAAATGCACTTTTTTTGCATTAAAAAAAAAAATGCATTTATTATTTTTTTTGTAATGGATTTGTAAAGCATTGCACCCACAATCAGAAAATCTTGGGTGTAATGCCACAGTCCTGCAGACTGTCTGTGTATCTGTCTGCCCGTACCTCCATTATGGTCAGGCAGTTACACTGACAGGAAGACTTCATGAACTACCACATCGCTCAACAGCGCCTGCAATGGCTGTCTGACCTTGTCGTTTTCCCATTCACAGAACACTGTGAATGGATGATGTGGCCGAAGCTCCGCATGCCTGTGTTTTTTTGCAGATTGTGACAGCTAGCAGGGGGAGGGGTGGGGGGCGAAGAAGATCCCCCCACTACCTCTCAGAACAAGGGAGCGGGGGCTGGTGCACCTGTAACATGTTACATCCTGAATATGGGTGTAACATGTTAGAAAAAGTGAACTTAGCTCTTACAGTTCACTTTCTTTAGAAGGCAGCCACAACCTGGATAGAAAAGATCATCCCCTGCTGGCATTCTGCAGAGAAGGACCCTTGCTTTCTAGTGGAAGCAGCAGTTTCTCTGCAGAGGTGCAACATTCAGTCCCCCTCCCCATCACACTTATTAATCATGAACAGCTGGCCACCTGCATACAGGAAACCACCATATTCACTAGTATACCAAGCAGCAGAAATCCAGGCAAATGGTAGCCAACTGATAAGATGAAACTGAAAGATAACATATTTCAGGAACTGGGGCTAGGAGATGGCGCAAGTTAGACAGTTTAAAGGGGAACTCAACCATGTGAAGATGCCCTTTCCTAGTCAAAAGATCAGAAAGGTGACAAAGAAACCTGTAGTAGGGAACAATGGTGTCACCATTTTATAGTGTAGCAGGGCAGTGGCAATCAAAAGTAGCTCAACGGAATCAAAAATAATACAAGAAAAACAACTCATATTTGGGAGTCTGTGTAAAAATGTTGCTGTACAAAAAGTCACATGGCCCCAATGAAGCTTGCCATAATTTGTAATAGAATTATCTAAGATTATAAGTGCCATCTAGTGGCCATAGTGCGCTTTTTCCCTAGTCAAGGTATTAAAAAAAAAAAATTCACTAGATGGCACCTATGATCATTGAAGATAATTATATTCAGAGGCGTCGGTAGGGGGTGGCTATAGCCCCGAATCTAGGGCCCATAGCCCCGAGTCTCTTGCCGCAGAGTCCCTGCCTAACCAGCGGGCCACGGCTGCAGCGGGCAGGCTGGCTGCATGAGAGAGGCGGAGGAGAGGAGAAAAGCGAGTGGGCGGACGAGCAGAGATGACATCATCTCTCTCCGACCGCTCCACATCAGCGCTCTTCACAGCCGGGCCTCTTCAATCTGGGAGCGAGACATCATCTCTCACTGCCCGCAACACATCAGTGCTCTTCCACCCTCACAGCACGGTGGAGTGGAGGTCACGTGCTTCCTGTCATCGGTGGAGCTAGACTCTGCAGCCAGATCCCCTTGCTTCAATGTCGGAGGTGCGGCGGGGAGCAGCGAGATGACATCATCTTTCACTGCTTGCCCCGCATCACTGCTCTCCTGCCCTCACTAAATGGACCAGTGCTGCCAGTCTGCCACCAATGCAGCAACAATGCACATTGGTGGCAGTGGCTGGCATGGCAAGTTACAATCCACATCAGTTGTCAAGTGACAATCCACATCTAGTGCCAGGTGACGTGGCAAGTGACAATCCACATCTAGTGCCAGGTGACATGGCAAGTGACAACACACATCTAGTGCCAGGTGACATGGCAAGTGACAATCTGCAAATGGTGGCAGGTGAGGTGGCAATCTGCAAATGGTGGCAGAAGACGTGGCAGGTGACAATTTGCAAATGGTGGCAGGTGATGTGGCAATCTGCAAATGGTGGCAGGTGACGTGGCAAGTGACAATTTTCAAGTGGTGTTAGGTGATGTGGCAAGTGACAATCCACATCTGGTGGCAGGCGACATGGCAAGTGACATTCCACATCTAGTGGCAGGTGACGGTGGCAAGAAACAAGCTGCATCTGGTGACAGGCGACAGTGGCAAGTGACACACTGCATCTGGTGACAGGTGACGGCGCCAAGTGACATGCTGCATCAGGTGGCAGGAGATGTGGCAAGTGACACGCCCAGGGCTCCCACTGATTCTGCATTATGGTGAGTTGAACCACTAGCTTACCACCAGTGTGCCCCCTGCCCCCCCCCACGGGCCTGCAAAAAGGTTGATGACCGCTGCTATGGGCTCTAGACCCAGATCTTTTGCAGACCTAGCAACGCCCCTGATTTTATTACACAAAATACAGCAAGTTTCATTGGGGCTGTGGATTGTTTGTCACACTTATTCAGCAAAGTTTTTTCACACAGGCCCCACTGTGTATTTGCTTGGGAGTTTTGCTTTAATTTGGTTTCTATAAACTGTAGCCTTTTCCTATACAACCTCCCTGCACAAATGACCTAGCTCAGCATAGAACAAACACAGTGATTGGGGTGTAGTATAGGTTTTGGTATTAGCGGCTATATGGTTCTACCTCATTGCACAATGCTGTTTCAGTCAAAGAACACTGCAGTGTGTTCCCATCCACACTGTCCCTTCCAGCCATGCACACTCAAATGTGCAAACAGTATTAATTTAAGGAAATCTACAGTGTTTTCATGTTAAAGCGCAACTTCGCCCAAAAGGGGAAGTTCCACTTGTTTGCAGCCCCCATTGCCACATTTGGCACTTTTTAGAAGGGAGGGGGGTACCTGGTTTTGACAGGTACCCACTCCCACTTCTGGTCAGATGGACACGCGATCTGTGCTGAAGTGCATCTCCCCCTCAGTCCTCTGTGAGGCATCACAGGTCTCGAAAGACTGCAGGACCATTCACAAAGCGCAGCATGCGCTGTAGGAAACCAGCTGTGAGCTTGAAAAAACGGCTCGGGTGAGGACATCGCGGGCTTTCTGTATAGGCAAGTGTCCTCATATTAAAAGTCAGCAGCTACAGTATTTTCTAGCTGCTGTCCTAATTTTTTAAATCTTATTAAATCAGATTTTTTGATTTTTATCATATTTATCTTATTAAAATGTTTTTGGAGTAAAAATCTATCTATCTAAAAGATCGTTTTCTATTCAAGATACATTAAAAAATGACCAGTTACACTTACCGGTAACAGTGTTTCTGGGAAGTCTTCCAGGACGGCACCATGAGAGATGACTGGTCCCACCTAACAGGACACACAATCAACAAAGAGGTTAAAACCCCCTCCCCTCCCTGTGGTCCTCAGTTGTGAAAATGTATTGACCCACACCAGTGCACGAGAGTGAAACACCTCAAAACTCCATACAAAACCAACATACCAAAAAGAGCAGGTGGGAAGTAGGACTGCCGTCTTGGAAGCCTTCCAAGAAACACCGTTACCAGTAAGTGTAACTGGTCATTTTCTCAAGTTGTCTTCCAGGGCGGCACCCTGAGAGAAGAGCAAGTAGCTCAGGCCTACCTTATGGTGAGACAACAGCTTGTAGGACCTTCCTACCAAATGCCAGATCCTGAGGAGACACCAACTCCACCCTGTAATGGCTCAGGAAGGTGCTCTGGCTTGTCCATGTAGCTGCTCTACATATCTGCTCCACTGATGCTCTGGCCCTTTCTGCCCAAGAGGTCGCCAGAGACCGAGCGGAATGTGTTTAAAGGTCAATCGGGGCTGCCCCACCAGACTGGTCATAGGCTAAAGAAATAGTCTGTTGGATCCATCTTGCTATGGATGCCCTACGCGCGTGCTGACCCTTTTTCTGGCCAGAAAAATTACCTAATGGCTGGACCTTCTAAACTCTTTTACTTTATCTAAATAAGCCAACAGACAATGTCTGACATCTAAACAATGAAAAAAACTTTCTCTCTCGTTCTGAGGATTGGTGCAAAAAGGAGGAAGGACAATCTCTTGAGTTCTGTGGAACTTTGAGGCTACCTTCAGGAGATACAGGGGGTCTTGCCCAAGTACAACCCTGTCATTAACCACTTGCCGCCCGCCCTATTACAGAATGACGGCGGCAAAGTGGATTGATATTCCTGATTGGACGTCATATGACGTGATCAGGAATATCTAGCCGCTGCGCGCCCCCGGTGGCGCGCATCGCGGCGATCGTTGTTGCGGGGTGTCAGTCTGACCCCCTGCAACACCGATCTAGGTAAAGAGTCTCCGACGGAGACTCTTTACCACGTGATCAGCCGTGTCCAATCACAGCTGATCACGATGTAAATAGGAAGAGCCGGTGATCGGCTTTTCCTCACTCGCGCCTGACAGACGCGAGTAGAGGAGAGCCGATCGGCTGCTCTCCTGACAGGGGGGGTCTGTGCTGATTGTTTATCAGCACAGCCCCCCCTCGGATCCTACCCAGGACCACCAGGGATGCCGCCCAGGACCACCAGGGAAGCGATCCACACTGAACCACCAGGTATGCCCCTAGACCACCAGGGAAATGTCACTGTGTGCCCAGGCAGCTGCCAATCTGTGCCCAGGCAGCTGCCAGTCAGTGCCCACTGCAATGCCTACCACTGCCAGTGCCACCAGGGATGCCCATCAGTGCCTCATTTTAGTGCCGCGTATCAGTGCCCATCAGTGCCACGTAACAGTGCCCATCAGTGCCGCCTATCAGTGCCCAGCAGTGCCGCCTATCAGTGCCCATCAGTGCCGCTTAGCAGTGCCCAGCAGTGCCGCCTTTCATTGCCCATCAGTATCGCCCATCAGTGCCAACCAGTGCCACCCATCAGTGCCCATCAGTGCCGCCTATCAATGCCCATCAGTGCTGCATTTGAGTGCCACCCATCAGTGCCGCCTACCAGTGCCCATCAGTGCCGCATTTCAGTGCCGCATTTCAGTGCCCATCGTCAGTGCCCGTCAGTGCCCGCTCATTGGTGCCACCTCATCTGTGCCACTGTATCAGTGCCTGTCAGCGCCTGTCAGTGCCGCCTTATCAGTGCCCATCAGTGAAAGCGAAAACTTACTTATTTACAATTTTTTTTAACAGAAACAAAAGCAAAACTTTTATTTTTTTCAAACTTTTCGGTCTTTTTTTATTTGTTTGGCAAAAAATAAAAACCACAGAGGTGATCAAATACCACCAAAAGAAAGCTCTATTTGTGGGAACAAAATTATAAAAATTTAGTTTGGGCACAGTGTAGCATGACCGCGCAATTGTCATTCAAAGTGCGACAGCGCTGAAAGCAGAAATTTGGTCTGGGCAGGAAGGTGTCTAAGTGCCCTGTATTGAAGTTGTTAAATAATAGAAATAAAGGGCTCTTTTATTGACACAACCTGAATGTTGCTAATCCTACTGGCCATTGTAACTGCCAGCAGGAAAGCTATTTTAAAGGTAAGGAACTGAAGAGGGATAAGAGCTAATGGTTCAAATGGTGCCCTGGTTAGCGTTTCCAAAACTAAAATAAGGTCCCAGGGCGGAAATCTGCTCATCTGCACTGGGGATAGTCTTCTTTGACCGACAGCAACCTTTTAATCAGAGGGTCCAGAGCCAATCTCCTGTCCAAAAAACAGGACAAACCTGCAACCTGAACCCTAAGCCTCGGTTCACACTGGGACGACTTGTCAGACGACCTAGTCGCCTGACAACTAGTGTCCCATTCTGTGCAATGGAACGTCGCTCCGATTTAGAAAAAGGTTCCTGTACTACTTTGGGGGCGACTTGCATTGACTTATACAGAAGTCGTTTTGCAAGTCACCGCTGAGTCGTGTCCTGGGTCACCTGAGGCAGTCGCGCTGCAAGTCGTGCTGCCTCAGTGTGAAATGACCCTGAGTGTCTTGGTCGCCAGCCCCTGATCTGCGCCATCCTGGAGAAAGTCCAGGATGGCAGGGATCTCTCGTTGGGAAGTCCCCTTCGCCTGGCACCAGCGCAAGAAGACTCCCCAGACTTTTGCGTAAATACATAAATCCCATCATAATGGATACATTGGATTACAGTTGTTTTTTTCAAGTTTAATGCACTTGTTTTCACTTTGTATCATTTATTTATTTTGTGGTGGTCTTGAAGAGATACTTCTCTTTACACTCTATGAGAATATCACAGGTTTAATTATTACACATTTAGGGTATTGATCCCTCCTTTTAGATATCACTTTTGTTCTATTTTCTATTTTTTATTTTTTAATATTATACTAGCGCCACACTTTATTGTTCCTTGTATATTCACAATAGTCAGATTGTTGTGTTGGCTGCTTCACTATATATTCTTCTCAAGAGTTGGCGCAACATTTTCTCACTTAAATTTTTGCGTAAATACGCCTGGTAACCGGCTTCCTACTTAAAAGAAGTGTGTCGATTACTCTCTCAGAACACCCCCTTTTTTGTAGGTGCTCCCTTTCAAGAGCCAAGCCGTCAGCTTGAAGAAGCCGGGAACTGGGTGGCAGACTGAGCCCTAAAGGAGAAGGAAGATGGAAGATGCTGAGGGGGAGCTATGGACCAATTTCCCAGGGAAGGGAACTAGGTCCTCTTGGGCCACCATGGGACGATCAGAATCAGTCTGCCCTCTGAAAGACTTAGTTTCTGCAGTATTCTCAGGATTAGAACTAAGGGGGAAAGGCATATGCTAAGCGAAGTCCCAAACTTGGGCCAACACGTCTACCCCCTCTGAATACCTTTCCCGAGAGCATGAGAAGAATCTCTTCACTCTGCTGTTCCTTCTGAGGGTGAAGAGGTCGATCTCTGGGTTGCCAAAGTGCCGGCACACAAGGGAGAGCACTTCGGGATTCAATACCCACTCCCCCTGGTGAATCAGCTGCCGACTAAGATAGTCCGCTTCGGCATTGTATGCCCCCTTTATATGTACAGCTGGAATAGAGGGGATTCATTGCTCTGCCCACCTGAGGATTTCCAGAGCCAGGATCAGAAGAGCGCGAGATCTGCTGCCTCCCTGATGATTCAGGAATGCTACTGTGGTTGCATTGTCAGACAGGATCTAGACCTCTTGGCACCCAATTCTTTCTTCGAAGGCCCTTATGGCCTCTCTGACTGCCAAGAGTTCTCGGAAGTTGGAGGAAGCATTCCTCTGACCCTGGCTCCAGGCACCCTGGGCTTGAAGTTCCTCTAAGTGGGCCCCCCAACCCTAGGCGCTTGCATCCGTTGTTATCCTGGGAGGTTAGAGTTGACTCCAAAAGGTAGCCCTTCTGCAGCTTCTGAGGGTAGAGCCACCACTGTAGAGACTCCCTTACCTCTGCTGGAACGGGAACCCTGTCGTCCAGGTCCTCTCTCCCCCTCCCAGGAGGATAGGAGGAATTGCTGGAGAGTCCTGGAATGGAGCTGAGCTCATGGAACATGGGATACAGAATGTCATCAGTCCAAGAACTCTCATTACCGCTCTGTAAGAGACCTCCTCTAATTCTAGAAGGGACGCTACCGCTGAAATGAGGCCCTCTACCTTGCCCTGGAGAAAAACAAGCTTCTGTGCTGTTGAATCTACCAGGAATCCTAGATAGACCTTGGTCTGAGCAGGAACCAGCAAGGACTTCTCCTGGCTGAGATCCAACCCAGAGACTCCAGGGCACTCACTACCTTGGCCAGGTGGGAAAGAAGGAGATCTCGATTCTGGTTGTAAACCAGTATGTAGTTGAGATAGGGGATCAGGGTTAGCCGCTCGAGATGAAGCAAAGCAGCCACTTCTGCCAGAATCTTTTTAAACACTCTCAGACTGGCAGCCAGTCTAAAGGGTAGGGCAGAGAACTGCCAGTGCTGCACTCCCTGCTCTGAGGGGATTGCGGACCTTAGAAAAGCCTGGTGTTCTGGAAAGATGGTGACATGGAGATAGGCATCCTTCAAGACTATCGTTATCATAAATACGTCCTTGCTTTCTGAGAGTATAAACGCTTTCCATGCAGAACCTCTTGTACCACAGGAACGCATTTAGCCTCTTTAAATTTATTATGAGACGGTACCTTCCTGAGGGCCTTGGGACTACGAAGATGTGCGAGTAGAATCCGTTCCTGCATTGTCCTGCTGGGATGGGCACTGACTCCCTGCTTTGTCAGCTCTCTGACATTGTGCAAGATACCCGCTGCCTTGGGAGGATCTTTGGGCAAGTGGCTTGAAAAGGAAACTTGGGGGAGGAGAGTAGAGAAACTTCAGCCTGTAGCCCCCTCTTACAATCAGGAGGATGTGGGGACTCTGAGTAATCCTTTCCCACTGAGAGAGGTAGTGGGAAAGTCTTCCCCCCTACCCTTGTGTCATTTGGCGTCCTTGTCGGAAGACTTCTGGCTGGGAAAGAGGAGAACTCCCTTCTGCTTGCCTTTTCCGACCCCCCAACGCTTGTTAACGGTACCCTTTCTATCTCCAAACCATTTTTAAGCATGGGGCCTCGAAAGAAAATTTCCCCTGTCCTTCTTAGGTTTAATGGGAAATTTCTTGCCTTTTTCTGTAGACCTAGAAAGGGCCTGATCCGAAAAGCAGGGAACCCTCAATGGAAAGCCACACAACCAAATCTTAGAAGAGTTGTCCCCATCCCAGGTCTTAACCCACAAGGCTCTCATTGCGGAATTTAACAAGGCACCAGTCTTGGCTGTTGTACGCACCGTCTCGACTGCAGCGTCTGACAGATAGGCTATTGCTCTACCTATCACCTCTAAAGAGTCCAATACCATTTGGATTTGTAGGTTCGTAACACATGATCCATTCGTTTTGCGACCCACATGTCTGCATTCCTCATCACACAAGCCGAAGCCAACGCAGGACTCCTAGCCCCTGCATTGGCTTCCCAGGCCCTGTGGAAGAGGGTCTTGGCTCGTCGGTCCATCTGGTCTCTGATGTTGCCTGCATCCTCAAAAGAGAGGTCAGACTGCTTGGATACCTGTGCCAGGAAAGCATCTAGTTTAGATGTTTCAAAGAACCTTTCTTCTTCCTTCCTAAAGGGACACCTACGTTTCCACGTTTTAAACTTCAAAAGCTTTCTTTCAGGTTCCTTTCACTTCCTCAGGATGATATCCTTGAGGGCCTGGTGAACCGGGAGAACTTTGGCCTGGGGCTTAACCAAGCCTCTATATATTCTGTCCTGGGCAGACACCTGGGCTGTGGGTTCCTGTATTTCCTCTGACACATATACTGCCCTAAGGAGTCCCTCCATATCGTTGGCTGAAAAGATATGTCTGCCGGGTCTGGAGTCTTCCTCCTCCTCCTGTCTACTAAGCCCTCATCAGAACAACTGTGGTCAGGAGCCTCAGCCTCATCTTCCTCCTCAGAATCCTGAGACGGAGGAGATCTCAGGGGTTCCGGACGTCTTTTTGGAAGGCCTTAAGAGTTGACAGCATCTCCGTCTGTACGGAGAGAAAGTCCCTCATGACCTGAGGTTTCTTTTCCCACTAACTTGTGAATACATTTGTAGCAAAAGGGCTTAGAATGGTCCTGGGGTAACTTAGCGTTAGAGTACCCACATCTTTTAGAGCGGGAAGGAGTCTTTATAGGATGGCTGGCAACCCCCTGGGCAGTGACATCCTCTCCTGTAAAGAGACACACAAGGTAGCATACAATAAGCGCAAAGCTATGTCCCGCAGGAGTAAGAGTCAGGGTCCCCTCCCCCATCATAACCCCTGCCAGCTAGACCGACTCACCCCCCTGTGGTCTCCTCTATAGCTGTAGCCGAGCAGGCCTCTTCTCTTGCTCCATCCGACACACCGCTTGTGTCTTAAAATGGGGAGGTATTGACCAGAGTGGCAAGAGCAGGGTTTGGACGCCTGTTCCACTGCCAGCCAGACCTCCGCTCCTGGACAAAAAAACGCAGTTGCCGCCATTTTCTTGAAGCGAGGAAACCAGAAGTGATGCGGCGACGTCATTCCCGGCGCTGGAGAGGAAGCCACATCATTCCTCTTCCAAATGCCGGATAGATGGCCCCGGGCTCTTACTCCTCTGTAGAACTGCCGACCGGCGCCATCTCCTCACTGCCAGCCACCCGCGCAACCCAGCAGGAGCCTCCAGGAGTCAGGGAACGCTGTGAGAGCCACCGCTGTAGATTCCAGCGTTCGCCATGGGAAAAAACTGACTGCCAACTCCCCTATTGAACGGACGCCCGGTCAGATAGGGGGGAAAGAGCAGTAAAGTGGTCCCTTAAGTTCTGGTTACCCCACTGTACCCAGGGTCCTTTAGTACTCAGGGAGGCTCTTCCAAATCTGCTGCCCCCGAGAGAAAGGGAGACCCCCCAGGAAGGAAAGATATCCTACCAGACCCAAAAAGCTTCACAAGCTTGTGGTCCGGCTCCCAGGGGGAGACCACCAGCCCCAGGCCTCGGGTCTTTCCCGGGAAAAAAATAAACGGTTTCGCTGTGGGAAAACACAATCAAGAACTGAAGAGCACAGTGAGAGGCGGGGGTTGATTTGTTGATTGTGTTTCCTGTCAGGTGGGACCAGTCATCTCTCAGGGTGCCGTCCTGGAAGACGATTGAGAAATTTGAGAAATGGAGCTTAGTTATGTAGCATGAGGCTGTATATTCTGCAATATTTACATTTTTGGTAAACTCATTCAATGAATCCAAGCTCTGCATTGATGCATTCACACAATTTCACAGTAACCATGAGCTAAAACAAAAGTTCAGGAATATTCCTTCATCCCATTGTTTTGCAAATCTATGTACACTACAAACTGTATGATTGAATCGGTTCTGATATCACTGTTTTACTAACCTGACAGCTTATTATTCCAAATAGGAAACCTTTGTTTTGTTTGCAAATATTAAAGATTCTAACTACCAGCAAGAATAAGTCCTTCCATTTAAAGAGCACCTGTCATTGCAGATACATCATGGCAGCGCCTGTTAGCGGGCATCCACTCACGCCACGTCCCTCACCTTGTTGTGTCACTACTGCATCACCAGCCATCCCATTAAAGTGAATGGGACTGTCGGTGAATCAACAGCGGGTCAGAGGAGCCGCTGCAGGACAGAGTTGACAGTTGCTCTTTCAAAATTATGATTTAAATGGAGTTGATTTAAATCAAGCCTTTTTACTAGTGATTTAAATCGACTTGATTTAAATCAAATCCACCACAATACTGGAGCTGTAAAGTGGAGCTGCAACCAAGCAGGATTTGATCACCTACCAGGCTTTCATTGCTACCAATATTACGGTGGAATTCCAGAAGAATATATGAACAGTGGACACCAGAAAATGGACATAATAAAGCCAGCTGACAGTGCCCTGGGTGTCACCGAGACAGGAAGTGAAATAGAATAGGGAAGAAAATGACAGGCCAGCTAACTCATCCCACTCCTTTCAATCAAGCCGTACAGAATGTATATTCCACCCTGCTACTAATAAAAGGTCTCTAGCTATCCCATCCAACCACAACTCTCATTCAGCAGATGTGACTGCAAAATTTGTAATCAATATAAGGATTCTAGGGGGCAATTTAAAAAGCAGCAGTATGGCCATAAAAAAAAAAAAAAAAAAACACAACACACTGCTTTCCATGCTGTGGGGATCAATATACAACAGAAAGGAGTAATAGCGTCAGGTTTCCTGAACCGTAAAGTTTTTGCTTCCACCAACCTAACTACGTCGGTGACAGTGGTGGCTTTTAAACAATTTCAGCAGCCGGGAGTCTGTTTACATTTTTACTCCTGGCTCCAAGCTATGTAGTAGAAGTGTGCAGCCTTCCAGTCACTTCTACATGGCACTGGCTTACAAGTGTCATTATGGTAAATACAGCCCGATACATGAATGGGAGTTGTGTCTACTGTTTCCTCAATGAATAAACCTAACACTTCTAGAACCTGTATAGGGAAATGATAACTGATTTGCTGAGTAATACTATCATTGCCCTGCTTTATGTATTGTTGATTAAAAAGGAGCTATGGAGGCATTAAAGTGCACCGGTCATGTGATAAAAGATGCCGGCTGCCATTGCTGGTCCTCTTCTGCAAATGCTAATTGTCTGTTTGTTTTTGACCTGGGCCAGCAAAGCAGCAAATGATAATCAGAAATCCTTAAACCCATACTTGTTTCCAGTCTGAGACTTTAAAGAGTGAAGACCAGGGTCAGCGTGAATCTAGGGAACTAGCATTTTCAGGAGATATCTGCAATAGCAACTATTGTATATATCTCATAGCGGGTTTCCTTTACGTTGGGTTTGGTGAGACTCTAATTTAGTTGATAGAGTTGCAATCATCCTCATCATTCAGGAGAGGTGTTCTGTCAGCGTCATCTCTAGATGGGTGCTCCATCTGAGGTCTTTGGCATCTTGTTCAGTGTGCCTCCCTGGTGACATGCAGAAAGGAGAGATCAGCAAAAGACGTAATAATACATGGTTATACTTGTCACATGAGTCACTCTTCAGCAGTACAGATTGTTTGCCTTACAGTTCCCGTTGCCAAGAAAACAATAAACCTCCCTCAATGAAAGTTGTGTGTTACCACGATTACAATATTACTACCCCTGAGCCATCGGCTTTTTGCACACCTGCTCCAGTACCTGATCATGTTATCAAATGCAACTTTTCGTGATCATATCATACCAGTAATCTTTAGCTGTATAAAGTATTGTAGCCAGCAGTAGATTGCCACAGAAAATAACCCCGAGAGAGAATAAACTTCAGGTGTGCCATGACTCTAATGCTGGCCATGTGCAATGATACATTCATCTGATGTAATGATCAATTAGATAAAACTGTCATAACTTTCAGAAATCAATTAGACCAATACATTCTTTGATTAGTACACAAAATCAGTTTTCTATGTAGTTATTGGTAGATTTCTATGGATTCTATACAGTGACTGGTTGCGCTCATTTTCCTATAGTGTCTAATTTATTCACATCATTCTATAGAGTGTTTCAGAGTTCTATGCAGTCATGAATCGGCGGTCTAACTCTAACAGCTACTACCTGTTTCTTCAAAGCAGAAAGTAAGCCGGCAACTCGATATCTCCTTGGTAATATCCTTTGACTACATCATATACACAGTATCAATACTGACATGTTTTGGATATTACAGCCTTACTCATAGTACTCAATGCTAGGAGTAAAGCTGTAAAAGCCGAAACAGGTCAGCATTGATCCTGTGTATATGATGTAGTCAAATAAAGGATATTACCAAGGAGTTATTAAGTTGCTGGCTTACTTTCAGCTTTGGATGTTCGAACATGGGAGTGGGGATTCCCCAGCCAAGCACCGAATCTCAGCAAGTATTTTTCAATTGTGCGGTTGAGCTTGGGTATCTTCTACTTGTAATTACCTGTTTCTTATCCACTACGTTTAAAATCACAGAGGTCACTATACAAGCAATGATATTCGCCAACATGAATATCATCATATGCTGCCAGCGCCACAATGGGATCTTCGCTTCACTAGAGACAGAAGGAAATCGAATAATTAGAACAACTGAACAATTTCCACCATGACTTTATCAACATTGTATTTACAAAACCTCTTTCCCCTGATGTTTATACAAACTTCCTGGGCAGAACATTGGCTAAGAGGTTAGCACTTCCTCCACCTGGCAGCACTAGGGTCCTAGGTCTGAATCCCAACTATTGCACTACCTGCCTGGATTTCGCATGTTCTCCCTGTGCCTGCGTGGGTTTCCTTTGGGTACTCCAGTTTCCTCCCCCCTCCAAAGACATGCTGGTAGGTTAATTGGCCCTAGTATATGTATGTATGAATGTGAGTTAGGAACTTAGATTGTAAGCTCCTTGAGAGCAGAGATTGATGTTAATGTACAAAGTAAAGCGCTGCGTCAATTGAACAGCACTATATAAGTACCTGTAATAAATAAAATAAATATTTCTTCCCTGCACCCATAAGATACAGGTACAGTAATTGACCTCTTCACAAACACCTACCGCCTATGTGTGTCTGTGTATGATGGTAGCAAGATTGTTAAAGTGTAAGCTACACATGGACAGGGACTGATGTGATGGTTCTATATAAAATGTCAATGCCATATATAGATATTTTTGGACACACCTGGATTTAGTTCCAAGGATTCTGCCAACAATAAGATTAGAAGTTCCAACACCAATCATCTGCACAGAGCCAGCCAGGCCCAAGGCTGTTCCGAGGGTTGCTTGTGGGACCATGAGAGTGATAGAGGGCCACATACTGGCCTGAGGGTAGAAAACAAACATCATCAGCTGGGAAGCAGGTGAACGCTGGATGTACTAATATATCAGGGTCATAAAAATTAACCAACACTCATTTTAACATTAAGCTGTACTACCAGTCTTTCTGGACCATCAAATTAAGCATAACCAGGAAACAAAATATTTCTTGGAGAAATGCTGCTCCGGGTCCCCTCTTGTACCACTCAAATAACCAACAGTCTAGAAATTGGGTCATGCAATCTCTGTGAAAGGGTTAATTCAGCCAATCTGACCTATACCTTCCACAGCGATCACATGACCAAATTCCTAGTCATTTTAGATGCATACCATCAATAAGTGCAATACAGTATGAAACTAATCCTGTAACCGATTTATCTTTGCAATATTTTCAGGATCCACCTGGCTGCCTGACTGACAGCTGACTCCGCCTTTCACCGCATCGCAGAGAGCCAGAGCTAGACATGCCCCCCTTTCCAGAGTTCAGCATTAAAGTCATATTAAAAAAAAAAAAAAAAAACAGGTTTTACAATTATCTGCAATCCTCACTAACACCATCCACAAAAAATGCAATCATGTACGCTGACTTGGGATCAACAACTACCCTTTCGTGGACTTTGCTAGAAACCCGTAAGTCATAATTTCACCTTTGTCTTCCAAATCCACTTAGGGTTGAGATCCAGCTCTCCCCAAAGGGTCCTATCCCCACTACCACCCAACCCTATTCCCACTCTCCCTTATCTTATACCCCCCCTATTTGTATTCTTCCCCCTTGATTTCTTCAGTTAAGGTAAACTTCCTCTCCACTTGCCAGCAGTGACACCCCACTCCATCTATTTGCTTGACAACCAATACCCTTACATATTGGATGACTGGCTGATTTTAGGAACTTTCACATTGACAGAATTTATTCTGAAATTGTCATCTGTTACAGTAACTAAATTACACCCACAGGCTTACTTAAATTGTCCTTGTGACTGGCATGCTGTAATTAGGGGAACCATTATAAACTTACCGCAGCAAAGGAATATGTCACCCCGAGCCACAAGGTAGAGACCAGCGGAGGGACGAAGGTAAAAGCCAGGAGAGCAAAAACTGGCAACGTGAAGACGGCACAAAGGACAGCCATGATCCCTCTCATGCCCACATAGTCCTGAAAGAGAACAACACTCTGGTATAGGCCAAGCAACACTGGCACAGAACCTGCATGTATAATCAATGCAATGACAAAACGGTTTACTAATACCAATTCCCTTGTTTTTGCTCCTGCAAACTACATATGAAGAAGTACAGAAACGTAAAAGAAGATCTATCATCATTTTTATTTTACAGTTTTGTCCCCTATTTAAAGAGGAATGCAGAGGCTGACATCCCCCTACTGGTAAATGCTCAGATCCAAGATGAGCTGCAGCTTTGAATTAGCCATCTCCTTTGTAGCCGTTGTCGGATTGGCCGCAGCAGTAGAGGGAGAGGGGTTGCATCTCATAACTAGGGTTAGAAAGCACTTATAAATATGAAACAAAGTTCTGCATGTACCATGTAGATTAGGAAAAAATATATTTGAAAATGTAACTGTGCTGATCCAAAAGTGCAATATTACCACTAAAACTATGTCTTTACCTTGTATACAAACCTTAACAATAAAAAACTATAAACTGTAAAGTGCAACGTGTCAATAGGCCAATATGGAGTGCAAATTATCAAGTGCAAAATAAAACCCCAGAACAGCAGTATTTTACAATAATCCCCAAAGTCTACTTCCATTCCAAAAAAAAAAACTTTTCACCACTTCGTGTGCCACCACCACCTTCTGAAATGGGCACTCACCAGAACCTAGAAAAAGTTTTGCCTTTGGTTTATATTGGGATAACCACTCCACTTTCCTGGCGTTCCTCCAACTAGCTTGCCACTAGTTACTCCTCATATCTCCATGCCAGTCTTGGTATCTCATAAGAAGTAAACATCCATCATTGTGCAACATACTTATATAAAAATGTATTTTAACCAATAAGATAATAACCAGAATGTGTAAAATGTGCACTCACAATTAAAGTGCCTTTTAGACCGGCATTGAGTCTTTCCAGCAGTTTGTTTTAGGGTTCAGCTCCGCCGCTTGGTTTCCCGGGATCAGCGTGCGCTCCAAGCCTTGATATGGTGCGGGTTTGGGACAGGAAGTGACGTCAGCGATTACCCAGAAGCCTCTACAGGTTTTGCATACATACATGCGTCATCAGGAAGCTGGGTACTCCATCTTTGAAATGGTATTTATGCCCTTTATGGTGATTATTCAGCCTATCAAATCATTAGAGGAAACCGGAAGTGCGTCATTGTTTCACTCTTGTTGTTACTATGCCGGAAGTGTATATTCCGTCATTATAATTACTGGCAATTCTGAACTATGGTGTTATATTTATGATTGGGGGCCATTACTTATCGTTCCCAACACTGCCTATTTCAATTTGTTCTTTACTAAATTTCAACATATTTGGATACCCCAAAACAGACGGCTGAAAGAACTTTACATTTTTATGTTGTACTTTATAAAATCAATCCATTTTAATATTAAAAACCTTTCCAATCACCATATATCCATACTGTGATTATATACATAAAACTGCACCAAAAATATTTTCCTTCTTGCTAATCATAGTCCTATGCAAATATGTCTGAATGTCAATACATATAGAAAAAAAAATATATAAAAAAGAAAATAAAATTAAAATAAATTTTAAATAAAAATAACTGAAAATAAAAATGAAAAGAAAAAGAAATAAAATAAAAATAAAATTTGAAAATAAAATAAAAGAATGAAACATATATGAATAAATAAAACCATTAATAATCCTCTATGAAGCAGTTAATATCAAGTTCCACGTTCAACCCATTTGGTTTCAAAGTATTCAATTTAAAAATCCAGTAAGTTTTATTTCTTGATATTTCTTTCCGCAAGTTAGAATTTCTCCAATTTCGGTTTATTTTATCTATGACATAAAATTTCAAATGTTGTGGGTTTCTGTTATGGGTATTCCTAAAATGTTTTGAAACGCTGTGGTGTTTGAACCCCTTCTTGATATTTCTAAATATGTTCTCCTAGCCTAACGTTAAGTGGTCTTGTTGTTCTCCCTACGTACTGCAATCGGCAGCTACATTCCAATATGTAGGTCACATGAGTGCTGTTACAAGTGATAAGTTTATCAATATTATATTTTAATGCAGTTGGATTTGATTGGAATTCTGTTATTTTCCTACTCCCTTTGTTTGTGACCCTACAGGGTTTGCACTTTCCACATCTATAGAAGCCCTTATGGTCAAAAAAGGTCACCATTTTTTTTGGGGGGGGGGTACATTCTTTACAATCACATCCCTAATTCTTCTTGCTCGTCTATAAATAAACTTAGGTTTGGGTGGTAAAATCTTATTTAAATGTGGATCATTACAAATGATTGGCCTATTCTTTATTATTTTCTCTAAGGCCCTGTATTCCGTATCATATCCAGTCACAAATGGCACTTCACTGTTTTCCCTTCTTTCTTTATTTTTGTTATTTTTCTCTTGTAATAAATTTCTGTTAGTGCCTCCCACCTTCTCTCTGATGTACTCCAATTATTTTCTATTGTAACCTTTATCCACAAATCTCTTAATTAATACATCTGTTTGTGTGAGATAGTCGCACATCAAGTCACAGTTGCCCCTGATTCTAATAAATTGGCCTTTGGGTATGGCCCTTTTCCACTGGGCATGGTGGCAACTACTAAAAGGGATATACTCATTACGGTCTGTATCCTTGAAGTGTGTTCTGGTGTTCAGTCTTCCCCCATTTTAAAAAATCTCCATATCAAGAAAATGAATGGCTGTGTGGTGTGTACTTACAGTAAATTTAATGCCATATTTATTGTCACCAATGTGTTTGATGAATAGGTTTAGATCTTTCTGGTTGCCTTTCCAGACAACCAGGATATCATCTATAAATCTTTTTTATATCTGTATGTGTGGCCAGCACTTTCCAAATATCGCTGCATTTTCCCATTTGTTAAGGAATATGTTGGCCACACTCGGGGCGTATTTATTTCCCATACCCACCCCCTTTATTTGCTGGAAGTATTTATGTTTATGTCAAAAGAAATAGTTTCTCATAGCCATCCTGAGACCCTCCAATATAAACCTTCTCTGTTTTAGCTTTAAATCTGACTGTTTTTTTAATGCCCATGCAACTGCTGCCAGGGCATTGGTTTGTTTTATACCAGTGTAGAGTGACTCGCCGTCTATAGTTAACACCATGGAGTCATCCACACCGTTTTAAGTATGTTAATAATGTCCTTACTGTCTTTAATGAATGCCTGCCCTTTCCCCACCAGGGGTTGTAGGAATACACAGTGGCGTAGCTTGGGTTGTCAGCACCCGGGGCAAGGCAAATAATTTGCGCCCCCTAACCTGCGGACTTTTAGCACTCTCCGAGTCCCTTCCAATACAATAGTACTGACCTACCTGATTCCTATACTGACCACTACACTAAACTACTTGATTTCAACACTGACCAACCTGATTCCTTTACTGACCATTACACACCACACTGACCACTATACTATACTGTCCACTACACTGAGAACTACACTGACCACTATTCTGTCCACTACACTACACTGACCACTATACTATACTGTCCACTGCACTGACCACTATACTGTCCACTACGCTATACTGTCCACTACACTGACCACTATACTGTCCACTACACTGTCCACTACACTATATTGTCCACTACACTGACCACTATACTGTCCACTACACTATACTGACCACTACACTATACTGACCACTATACTGTCCACTACACTACACTGTCCACTACACTGACCACTACACTGGATGGACTTGTGTCTTTTTTCAACCTGGCTAACTATGTATTGAGACTATGTATTGAGACCACTATACTGTCCACTACACTATACTGACCACTACACTATACTGACCACTACACTGACCACTATACTGTCCACTACACTACACTGTCCACTACACTATATTGTCCACTACACTGACCACTATACTGTCCACTACACTATACTGACCACTACACTGACCACTATACTGTCCACTACACTGTCCACACCACTACACTATACTGTCCACTACACTGACCGCTATACTGTCAACTACACTACACTATACTGACCACTACACTGACCACTATATTGTCCACTACACTGACCACTGTACTGACCGCTACACTGACCACTATACTATACTGTCCACTACACTGAGAACTACACTGTCCACTACACTACACTGTCCACTATACTATACTGTCCACTACACTGAGAACTACACTGTCCACTACACTACACTGTCCACTACACTACATTGACCACTATACTGACCACTACACTGTCCGCTATATTGTCCACTACACTGACCGCTACACTGACCACTATACTATACTGTCCACTACACTGACCACTATACTATACTGTCCACTACACTGAGAACTACACTGTCCACTACAATATACTGTCCACTACACTACACTGACCACTATACTATATTGTCCACTACACTGAGAACTACACTGTCCACTACACTGTCCACTACACTACACTTTACTGTCCACTACACTACACTGACCACTATACTGACCACTACACTGACCACTATACTGTCCACTACACTACATTGTCCACTATACTACACTGTCCACTATACTACACTGAGAACTACACTGTCCACTACACTACACTGTCCACTACACTGACCACTATACTTTACTGTCCACTACACTACACTGACCACTATACTGTCCACTACACTACACTGTCCAGTATACTACACTGACCACTACACTATTCTGCCACTACATATACAGTGCCTCCCCCCCACCCACCCACCCATCCCTCACCTTCTTGTCCTGCATCGGTCCGGACTCCGGAGGAGGAGGAGGAGGAGAAGACAGCGGCCCCGGCGGCTCACACTTTCCAGTGTTTGTCTCCCCCACGCTCTGGCAGCCATGCTTAGTGTTTCCCAGCGCACTGTGATTGGGCGTATGGGGGTCATGTGCGGAGGCGGGACTTCAGGAGCAACCGCGATCACGGACAGGCCAGCCCCACGCCGCACATGACCCCCATACGCCAAATCACAGGGCGACGGACACTGAACATTGCGGCCGGAGCGTGGGGGACACAGGAAATTTAAATTAGGAGGAGGCAGCCAGTGGTGACACTACTGGCATGAAATTGCGCCCCCCTAAATGTCGCGCCCGGGGCCACGTCACCCCCCGCACCCCCCACGCTACGCCACTGGGAATACATCCAAATATTTACCTAGGCTAGAATGAACTGATCCAATTCAACTAATAATTGGTCTCCCTGGTGGTCTAGTTTTGTTTTTATGTACCTTTGGGGCTTTATAAATGGTACTTGTGGTGCTTCTAGGTAGTAAGTACCTACCTTTTTTTTTGTTAATTATTCAGTTTGCAATCCCATTGTTTAGAAATTCCTTAAATTTAATTTTCAGTTCCCTATTGGGTTTTTTACTTAGTGGTTGATAAGTGGTTGCATCATTAACCAATCTATCCAATTCCTGCATATAATCCTGTTTTGTTATAACAACAAGACCCCCCACCCTTGTCCGCAGGCCTCACCACTATATCCTTGCGCTTCTCTAGTTTTTTGATACCCTGCCATACTCTATCCATTCTATTGGTCTGTTTTGGTTTAATATTCTTGATTTATTTTTCTACCATTTTCTTAAACACTTCTATATACTGGTTGGAATTGAATTTTGGGTTAAACTTAGATCTATTTTTCAACTGACTGTGCGTGAGTTCAGTACTAATTTGCTGCTTAATTATTTCTTCTTTTTCAATAAAATGTTTTTTCAAATTAAATTTAAAATCTCACAAACTTCTGTAGGTCTATGAAAGCTTCAAACTGGTTAAAAGATTTGCTTGGTGCATATTTGATTCCCTTATCCAATACTAATAATTCTTCCTGCGTGAAGACTATTTCCGTTAGATTATAAACTTCCTCATCTAGTTTTCTCTTTTTCTTTTTGCTTCCCCCTCTGCAACCTTTCTGTCTTGTGGGTTTCTGTTCCAACTCCCTCGTTCCCTTGATAGGTGGGTGGTTTGTAGGGTTCCCTCCATTCCCCCTGCCATTGTGGGGGTCCATAGTTTTGACCATAGTACCCCCTACCCCTGCATCTAGGCCCTTCTCTCCATGGTCTGCAGTATTGGCCCATTGGTGGGTGGTATGGATAGTAATTATTTCCATTTCCTCTAACTTCTGGTCTGTTTGGTATGCCCTTATTTTTTACTGTTGCAGTGTTGGTGTGGGTGTTTTATTCCTAATATTGGCATCCCTATATCTGTCCAGTGTGGTGATGTCCCACCACACTCGGACCTGTTTATCCATAGCATTTTTTAATTGTTTAAAACCCTGTTCTGGGTTCACCGCTGTGGTATTATCAATGTTTTTAAATAGTTCACCCAAATTTAACCTTCTATTGGCTAGAAATGAGAATACCTCCATTGATGCTGCCCGTGAAGTGTTTTTCTAACAGTAAAAAATGTATTAAAAATAGAAAATTTTGTCACCGGGACAAAACTTGATCAAAGATAGTAATAATAAAATAAAAATTTGATCTGCTGCAGTTAAAAAGTCCTATACCATCGATTAGGAAAAAATATATATTTGAAAATGTAACTGCGCTGATCCAAAAGTGCTAGTGCAATATTACCACTAAAACGGTGTCTCTATCTTGTATACAAACCTTAATAATAAAAAAACTATAAACTGTAAAGTGCAACGTGTCAATAGGTCAATATAGAGTACAAATGATCAAATGCAGAATAAAACCCCAGAACAGAGGTATTTTATAATAATAAAAAATTATAATGATAGGGCAGCACAGTGGCTAAGTGATCAGCACTTCTGTCTAGCAACTCTAGCGTCTTTGGTTCACATAGTGACTATGGCATTACCTGCCTGGAGCTTGCATGTTTTCCCTTTGCCTGCATGGGTTTCCTCCCACACTCTAAAGACATGCTGGTAGGTTAATTTGCTCCTGTCTAAATTGGCCCTAGTATGTGTATGTATGAATGTGAGTTGGGGACCATAGATTGTAAGCTCCTTGAGGAGAGGGACTGATGTGAATGTAAAATGTATATGTAAAAGCGCTGCTTAAAATTGACGGCGCTACATAAGTACCTGCAATAAATTAAAATAATAAATGATGGATCTTCTTTAATGCATCCAATCACAAGTCATCTTTTGCTGCTGTGACTTTAGAAACTGAATTCCATATTGGTTGCTATATGTTGCAGCACTGTGCCATCATTGCCATTTTCTGCACTGCTATAAAATTTCAGAATCAATTAAAGTGAATGTAAAGACAAAATCTTTAGCTCTGGAAGGAAAGGGTTTGAAACCCTGTCAGGTTTTTATTGCCATCTGTTTTCCATCTGGGCAGAAACCCCAGTCTATTCATCCTGGTGATCATTGTCTAGGGTACAGAAAATTATGATTAAATCCAATTTTTTGATCTGGCACAGAAGAGAGGGAAAATCTTCCAATAGAGACACCTCTCCTAGTGACAGCTAGCAAAATGAGAATCCCCCCTCGCTTTGGAGACACAACCTTTTACTTTCCGCCATGTCTCTGGGACAGGAAGTGAAAGGAAATCTCCCAGACACAGACAGAAAAATATGAACCTGACCTGAGAAAAGGAAAAAAAAAAGATGGCTTTACATAGCATTTAAAAATTAATTAATACATTTCAAAATGATGGGAAGCAAAAGCTATAGAGAATATAATGAACATTTCCGATTATGTCATTCAGAGTCAACTTCCAACCACAGCATTAGGGGCACTATGTTCTGATTGCGTTGTCGAAAACCACATGGTCCAAATATGATCTACATGCAGGTTGGGTTGCAGCCACAGTGCAAATATGACAACACAGCCCTGTATCAGACAGCTGCATAAAGGATATTACACAGCACTTACAATCAGTAGTCCGACAATTGCAGATAGTACCAGAGAGCTGCCATATACAGCTCCCGCAATATAGGATGCTGTCTGCTGGTCATATCCCGGGTATTTGTCTTGAATGAATTTGCTGGTGAATTAAGGAAAACAACAGTGTTAGTCTTCAACAAGGAGAAGAGCTCACAATCTAGAGTTATATACAGCAAGGTATTTACCTGGCATTTGCCACAAATGGAAAGACCCCATTATAGAAGAACGTAATGGTAAGGACTAGCAGCCAGTATCGTAGTGGTAATCGCCGAATGTCCTGCACTCGCTGTACGGTGAGAAGAAAAATAAATGTCACTTTCACTTGTTATTACTGCCACATAATACAGTAAAATCAACATGACATACTGAAAATCTTAAGCTTAGCTCCTACTTTAGAGTTTTCCTCTGTTAGAGAGGTTGAGACATCACAGTGGTCCTCTATCTTTTTACGTTTTTCTTTCTCCTCTTCTAGCCCATTTAGGGTGCTTTTCTTTTTATTACTTTTTTTTCCAATTAATGATATTTTGCACTACAATTCTCCAGTTGCTGTATAGTCATAGCATGGAGCCCCCCCCTTTTTTTCTCTATATATCGATACTTGAATATCTGCATGATATGCATTATATGTTGTCAACGTGTACTCTATATTGCCTATACTACTGGCCTCCGTTGAGGACTTTATGGACTAGGCCTTATTGTCAAAGTTATTCAGTATGTCCTTAATATGCTAGGATTACAACCTGTTCACTACGAGCATAGTGCCTGTAACTTCTCCTTGTACATAAAACATCTAATAAAAAATGTTATAGAAAAAAAATAAATAAATACTAATGTTAGCTAGCTGGATGTGGGCTGGAACAAGACAGCGGGCCTGGGAGAAACCAGAAGTAGAAATCTGGCCCTAAACATAGGTGGTGCAAAGGTTTGTGGGAAATCCACATAAATACCTGGATTGAGGGAACTACTACTTACAACTTTTTTGGACGCTTCTTGGATGGTTCCATCAAGACCCAACTGTTTCATGCCCACTTTATCTAACACACTGACAGTGACAGCAGAACAGAAACCCAGGACACATAGAATGGTTCCTGCAAACAAACACAGCTAAATAAGCACTGCAAGAAATCTCCTATGACGTGTATGCCACAAAGCAAAGAAACTGTGCCAATATGGTGAAAGCAGCTGCTTTTTGACAGAGGGATGGCAAGCTAAGTTTGGAGCAGTGTGGACAAAGGGACATCAGCTGGATTAGACCGGGACAGGGGACACCAGCTGGATCAGACCGAGACTGGGGACACCAGTTGGATCAGACCAGGACAGGGGACACCAGCTGGATAGGACTGAGACAGGGGACACCAGCTGGATAGGACCGAGACAGGGGACACCAGCTGGATAGGACTGAGAAGGGCACAATTGGATAAGACTAAAGAAAGGGCACCAACTTGATAAGACAGAGAGGAGGCACCAGATGGACATCTCCCTGTCCCAGCCTGACCCGGCAGCATGACCGTTCACTGTAGTACTGAGCTGGAATTTGCATTCAGTTATTTTATCTTAATAAAAGCAAACAGACTCAAAACAATTATAGGTTACCTTTAAAAAAGCCACTCACCTCCCCAAAGTGTCCACTGGATTCCAAAGTGATCTTTAAACCTCTGGGTGAGCAAGAAGTTGAGAACACTACCCAAGCGGGAGAATGACAGGGTCAAACCAAAGGCCATTGCCAGCTCTTTGCCTTTAAACCAAAAGCCTGAGATACGATTCTGTACAACTGAAGAAATGAAAAGAAAACCAAGTTAACATTGGTGGGCATTGGGTGCAACAAAAATCATCTATTGTCCATACATACACCGTCATGTGAAAAATTAGGTACACTACGTGGAAACACGCTTGAATAGGCAAACATTAGGTCTTTTATTCAAAAAGTGCCTATGGGTGAAAAGTTGAATGACCAGAGTGTTTCAAAATCCTCTTACAAAATGTCAAATGTCAAATCACAGCTTTGACTTGGGCAGTCTGTAATCTTCTATTTCCTCTTTTTCAGCCATTCATGAATTAGCTAGCATGCTGATTATAATGTTGAAAGACTCATTTCTACTTCAACTTCTGCACAGATGGCATCACATGCTCATTAAGCACACTTTAATATGATGCAGAATGTATAGCTGACTTAATGACAGCAAGATGCCCATGTCCTGAAGAACCAAAGCAACTCCAAACCATAAAACATTCCCACCACCATGTTTTGCAATGGTTATAAGGTTCTTCTCTTAAAATACTGGCTGTGGTTTGCAGCAAGCATGTCTACTGTTACTGAGAACAAACATCTATCATTAATTGATCAGTGTTCAACATATTGAAGAAGGCCCGGTTTCTGCCTATATGCTCAATTGTAAACTGTAATCTCGCCTGTTCTTTTTGGACAGGAAAGGCTTTTTCTTAGCACAGCTCTCATGCAGGTTGAAATGGCGCAATTTCATTGTGACTGTAGATGCATGTACTTTAACCCCAACTGTTGCAAGTTACCTAAATACCCGCTATGAAATACTGGGGTTCTTGCAGACTTCTTTAGCAAATGGTCAGCTCTTGGGCTTACTTTGTTAGGTTCGCCAGCCCTGGACAAATGAGCAATTTTGTAAATCCTTTGCCAGACTCACAGGCATCCTTATTTTTTATGAAGGGCCTTAGAGAGCTATTCTGATCTTGGCATGATGACACCACACAGATGAATAGCAAAGAAAACAACAGACCCTAGATTTATTTATTACAGGTACTTCTACAGTGCCATCAATTTATGCTGCGCTTTACATATATATATATATATATATATATATATATATATATATTATAGATTCACATCAGTCCCTGCCCTAATGGAGCTTAAAAGTCAAAAGGTCCTATCTCACATTCATACATACATATACTAGGGCCAACTTAGATAGGATCCAATTAACCTACCTGCATGTCTTTGGTGTGTAGGAGGAAACCGGAGTATCCGGAGGAAACCCACGCAGGCACAGGGAGAACATGCAAACTCCAGGCAGGTAGTGCCGTGGTTGTGATTTGAACCCAATTGCTACCAGGTGGAAGTGGTAACCACTTATCCACTGTGCTGCCTAGATATCTGAGTTTTAAATAAGACAGGTTCCACCTACATACTCCCTAAAGAGGTACAAATCATTGGCACCTATCAGATTCAAATTTTATGGATATGAAGTGGTGCTAAATGTAGGGGTGTACTTGCATTTTCATATGACAAATCTACATTTTTGTTAATTTATATCATGGAAATGAATATAAAGTAATATTTGGTGTCATTTGTTCAAGTAGATCACATTTATCTGTAGGCACTATTTGAATGAAGGAGCCAACATTTTCCACGGGGTGTATTTACTTTTTCACGAGTGTAAATGTTCTTTCATCTTGTGCCAGGAAACAAACAAGAAATGTCACCAAAACATATTTTTTTAATTCTGCATTTAAAAAGGACAATACTAAATCTGTACAGCCTTGGGAGAGTTTTATAGCACCTTACTTATCAGTGATCCATTCCCGGAGCCAAACAACAAGCGTCCAGTTAACATCAGAGGCAGCAAGTAGGGGGTTCCTTTAAAGTGTGATCCCAGCGCAAAAATAGAGGAGCCCAGCACAATCAGGAAGGAAAAGAGGAAAAGTCCAACTAGAAAAAGTCAAAAGCACACCTTTTTATAAAAAAAAAAAATGTAAATGCTTTGTTTCTTTCATAACCCTACACATTCAGTTATTGTTTCAGGTAGTAAATGCAATAAGTAGAACATCTGATTGTTAAATGTTGTCATTTTTTTTTTCTTATGGCCTCTTGTATTCAAATAATTACTCAATATGTCTATTCCATCCTGGAGCACAATGAGGGCACAGCAGATTTTAGGAATATCTACCAGGCATTCATTCTTGGTAGAATAAAATTAAAGCCAAACTCCAAGCATACAGCTAAATACACTTAAATTACATATACAGGAGTGGATATACTTGTAGAGGGTTTGTAGATTTACATAGATGTTCCACACAGCGCAACCAGGTTGGCCGGTGGGGTAACACAACTAGGTCTGTGATTGGACAGTTAAAATGCTGCAGCTGACTAATGAGCTCCTGGCATGTTAGCACACATGCATGCAGCACACCTGATTGGCTCTCAGTGCCTCCCTCAGCTGCACGTGTGTATGTGTGTATAAATATATTATCACCATAACTGATATTTAAATCTACAGAAAAAGCAATATAAACATAAATAAATACTTTAGAACTCACATCTGTTCCCTAGCTTGTCGATGAGAAACCCCGCCAGGATCACAGACAACGCATTGCTGAGAAATAAGAGAAAAAAAAAAACACACCAAAAAGCTGAAATGTGGAACTTTGTGAACAAATTTTAGAACCATGTTTGTTTCGAACAAGATGTAGCTGGTTCAGAGTATAAATGTAGGGTGAAGTTTTCTAGATATTTTGCGGTGTCCAGTGTGGTTCAGCCTTACCCCGTATAGCCTTTTATTGCCATTCACATGTATGCAAAGGACAACGTATTGTGCAAGAGTTGGCTTCAAGCTACTCCCAGTGCAGGTACATTACTGGCAATGGCCCCGAATGTTTCAAGGCACCTGAACCACTATGAATCAATCTATTAGAGAAGCCTGCTTCATTGACACAGATGTGGAGTACATTACAATCGGTTTCCTGGGCATAGGATGGTACAAAAGCAAGACATGTCTGAATTGGTGTATATTAAGCAGTAGGCACTGTGCAGCTATGCAACATGATGAATAGTTCTCTTTAAACTGAAACGCTGTAAAATAACATGCCAGATAAATACTTAATATGAACACACCAGGTCACCCTAGACTTTATGCATACAAGAAATGAATTAAAGATGCGCTCTTGCACCAATCTGATTGCAGTTGTTAAAGCACAATTAAAGTCTTGTTTTTTTCCCCTATGCATAACAAGTAAAGAATATGGCATTTTTAAAAGATTATGTGTCTGCCCTAAACTGGAAAAAGCTGCCCTGCAGTAACACACTAGAGATCACCGCTGTTCCGACACAACCCTCAGTGTAATAAAGGCTCCAATCCACAACACAAAGAATGAGCATTGTTTGTTAGGGTACAGTGCAGGGGAAGTGTCAGACCACTGGAGATCAAGACTGCTCTGTGTGAGAGCAACAGTCCAGATCTTCACCGTGCTGCCAACAGAAAGCAATCATTAACAATCCCAGGCTCGTCCTGATCTATTCTGCCTTTGCCCACTTCTATCAGCTATTGGCGTTCTCTGCCTTCATATTGTTTCTGAGCATTATATGAAGGAAAGCATCCCCAGCATAATTTGGTGCCTTCTCAAGCAACTGAACATCAGATTACACAGTCTTCAAACACTGAGTGGCCAGCAGAAAGGAGCATGCGCATCTAAAGGGATACTAGAGAGGTGTTCTTTCATATAACTCTTGAAAGAAGATCCGAGACAGCATGCTGTGGAGTTTACAGGAGCCAGTCAGCCCCGTCCACCAAACTCTGAATATTGACCAGCTAACAGACCCAGTGATGGCATCACTGGGTCTCAAAAGAGATATTTATTAAAAAAAAAATTATATCATTTGAGTAATTGCACATTTCATTGGAAAGGGGGCTTGTGAGACAAGAGAAGATATTAAATGCGTACATTACACACGTTTAAGCACTTGCCCATGATAAAAAAAAAAAATTCAAGTTATACCGCGTACACACGACCGGACTTTCCGGCAGAAAAGGTCCGACGGAATCATTCCGTCAGACATTCCGATCGTGTGTGGGCTTCATCTGACTTTTTCTTTCTAAAATTCTGACGGACCTAGAAATAAAACATGTTTCAAATTTTTCAGACGGAATCAGTTCCTATCGGGAAAACCGCTCGTCTGTATGCTATTCCGACAGACCAAAAACAACGCAAGGGCAGCTATTGGCTACTGGCTATTGAACTTCCTTTTTCTAGTCCCGTCCTCGCGTTCTAAACGATCGGACTTTGGTGTGATCGTGTGTAGGCAACCGTTTCAGCGGAACTCCGTCAGGAAGACCGTCGGAGTCTATTCTGACGGAAAGTCCGGTCGTGTGTACGGGGCATTAGACTTACCGGTAACTTGTCTTTCAGAACAGCACCTGAGAGAGTGGCTCCTCCCCTTGCCAACAGGAAACACCTCTTCCACCAAACTTTAAAAGGAGGCTCCTTCCCACATGTTGTCAGTAGTAGTAGTAGAGAACCTCTTGCCCCAAGCTGGAACACATAATCAAGATATGGTTAGTCACAGCATACAAAAAAACAATAGGGCGGGTTGCTGCTGTCCTGAAAGACTCCTGGAAAACAAGTTACCGGTGAGTCAAACTAGAATTTTCCCGTAACGTCTTTCAGGACAGCACCTGAGAGGATAAAAGACTTACCCCCTAGGGAGGGACCACAGCCTGCCAAACTTTTCTGCCAAAAGCCCGATCCCCTGCTTACAGAAGATCCAGCCTGTAATAACGGACAAACGGTAAATAACTTGACCATGTAGCCGCCTTACAAATTTGATCTGGGGTGGCAGCAGCTTTCTCTGCCCATATAGTGGCTTGAGCTCTTTTTAAGTGTGCTCTAATTCCCAGCGGGGGAGATAGACCCATCTGAGAATAAGCTACAAAAATAGCTGATTAAAGCCATCCAGCAACTGACTTTAAATGCTTGGTGGTCTTTTTGGTTTCCATAAAAAAGAACAAATAAAATGTCTGAGGATCTGAAATCTTTCTTTGCAAGTAATGTAATAGGGTACGTCTCACATGTAGGTTGTGAAACTGCTCCATTTCTCCTGAAGGGTTTGAGCAAAAGGTTGGCAGGATGATCTCCTGTGACCTGTTCTGAAATGTTGCCACTTTTGGCAAAAAATCTGGATCTACCTTAAGTACAATCCTATCTGGATAAATGGATAAAAATGGTTTCTTAACTGATAGCACGTGCAGTTTACTAATTCTTCTTGCAGATGTAATTGCAATTAGAAATATAGTTTTGAAAGTCAAATTCTTTAGAGAGACTGTCTGTAGTGGTTCAAACGGTTCCTTTGCGAGGACTTGCAGAACCACTGAGAGATTCCATTTGGGAAAATGCTTAGCCGGAGCTGGTCTGGCTCTGGTAAGTGCTCTGAAAAACCTTATGACCAAAGTTTCTGAAGAAATTGCTCTCTCTAGATAAACCCCTAATGCGGCTACTTGTACTTTGAGAGTGCTGACTGCAAGACCCTTGTCTGCACCCTTTTGTAAAAATTCTAATATTGAGACCATGCCTTTGACATCTCTATTTTCTGAATGACAGCAAGAAACGTAGACCTTCCACACTTTGACATAAATGGCTCTAGTTACCTTTTTCCTACTGGATAATAACCACAGTACTTAAGGTTCTGAAAAACCCTTATTTCTTAACATCTGCGCTTCAGATGTCTTGATGGCGAAACACGTAGGGTGGTACCGTACGTCTTTGCATCACTTCCGATCAGAGCGGCGATTGTTTGTATACAGCGCCGGCTCCATTTTTATCCTATCTCACTGCTGCATGTATAAATTTGACTCAATGTGAGTATATATATTCACCTATTCTTATTATAAATAAAGGCTTTTATAAAACAATATCATGCTATGGGCATTCCTCTCTCCTGCATGTGACAACTTGGGAGAAAGCCAGCTTTTGATGTGCAGACCATCCAGCTCGCCCCAGAGAGCTACACAGTGGCTAAAACTGTGAATGTATAATACCCCTGGAGGGTAATGCTATCTGGTCAGTGCAACACATTACCAGCACGGAAAAGTGACTTGGCACTATTGACACCTGAGAGAAAATAATCAGCACTAAACCTGAACAGTCATTGAACACAGTTTGAAGCACAAAGTCACTTTAATCAATAAAACTGTATATCTTTCAAAACAGTTGGACTATTTTTATATTTAATATGCAATTGTTTATCAAGAAATATTCACTATTTATATTTGTGGTTATATATTTATGGTTTGAATTCTGATACAGAGGATCAAACACACTTATTATTTTACTCGCAAAAAGTTTTTTCTTCAAACATCCTCTATTTCCAGAGGGTGTAACACTCCTAGTCCACTTTTGTGTTGTTTCATTATATTTTTGCTGCATGAGTGCTGTTTCAATTCATCATTTTGACACCCACCAGAGGGTGTAACACCCATTAATTTTGTGGTTTTTAGCATTAGTTTTTATTATTGATCCAATTTTGTGGTTTGTAGCACAAGCTTTTATCAGGTATCATATAATTTTATATTATAAATTTTTTTTTGCACATTTTTCACTTGGTTTGTGATAGGCAGGGGATGTAACACATTTACACCAAAATTTTTTGTTTTCAAAGTCGGTTTAAAATCCGAAGTTCATCATATTCTCCAGGAAGAGCAACACCACTACATAATCTTTTTAGCCTAGCTGCCTGACCCAATAAGGCAGAGGGTATAACACCAGTTCTCACAGTTTCACTTTTTCTTTCTATTGGAAACAATTCTGGTTTATTCTTATTTTTACTTTTTAACATCTTAAATTTTCTGTACAGTACTAGTGTGAAGCCAAAGGTACAGCGAAACTTTTAGGCACTCCTTTTTCATCATACCATATCAAGAGTAGAATAGCGCCATTTCTACACTTCATCATTCATCTGCTCTTCGGATACCAGGCAGGGAGACTTAACCTGGCTACATCCGGGTGATGTACTGGACCCTGTAGAAGTAAATCCTGTCTGAGAGGAAGCTGCCAAAATGGTTTAATTGCCATTTGCAGAACCGTGAAAAACCAAGCTCTCTTTGGCCAGAATGGAGTAATCAGAATTATCGACACTCTATCTTTCTGTATTTTCCTCAATACCAGTGGAATCAACTGGAATGGGGGAAAGGCATATCCCAGGTGAAATTTCCAAGGTGTGCCAAGGCGTCTATCCCCTGAGAACCATCGTCTCTGTGAAGGGAAAAAAAATTGAGGGAGCTGTGCGTTTTGTCTTGATGCAAACAGGTCCTCTTGTGGATGGCCCCAGGTCCTGGTAATAAATTCAAACACTTCTGAATTCAGGCTCCGCTCAGCCTCCTGAGCCTTCTGCCTGCTCAGAAAATCTGCTACTTCGTTTACTGTGCCTTTGAGATGGACTGCGGATAAGGACAGTAAATGGTTTTCCGCCCACTCCAGAATTTTCTCTGACAGTAACTGAAGAGTTTTGCTTCTTGTGCCTCAGTGTTTATTCAGGTAGGCTACAGTAGTGGCATTGTCCGATAGAATCTGGACATGAAGCCTAGGAGGTGTGGAGAGAAGGCAGCCAATGCTAAGGCAACTGCCTTTAACTATCTCCAATTTGAGGATTCTTTTGCTTCGGTCTATTACCAAGTTCTCTGTGCGAAATCTTGACCTATGTGGGCCCCCCATCCCCACATTCTGGCGTTTGTCACCACCTTTTGACCAAAGTAGACCTTTTTGCAACACAGACTGATTTTTCCACCACCAAAGTGTTCGTTTGACTCTGGTGGGGATTTTTACCCTTGTATCTAGGGTCTCTGTCCTGTGGTTCCATACTCTTATGCCCCGTACACACGGTCGGATTTTCCGACGGAAAATGTGTGATAGGACCTTGTTGTCGGAAATTCCGACCGTGTGTAGGCTCCATTACACATTTTCCATCGGATTTTCCGACCCACAAAGTTTGAGAGCAGGATATAAAATTTTCCGACAACAAAATCCGTTGTCGGAAATTCCGATATTGTGTACACAAATCCGACGGACAAAGTGCCACGCATGCTCAGAATAAATAAGAGGATGAAAGCTATTGGCCACTGCCCCGTTTATAGTCCCAACGTACGTGTTTTACGTCACCGCGTTCAGAACGATCGGATTTTCCGACAACTTTGTGTGACCGTGTGTATGCAAGACGAGTTTGAGCCAACATCCGTCGGAAAAAATCCTAGGATTTTGTTGTCGGAATGTCCGAACAAAGTCCGACCGTGTGTACGGGGCATTAGAAGGAACCTCTGGAGTGACCTGAAATGCAGCCTTGCCCATTGGATGGCTGGCATAGTCGAGGTTAAAGTTCCCAAGGCTGACATAACCTTTTTGACCAACATCTGCTGATTCGTTTGTAGCATAGTTACTACCTTCTGGACCTTGATTATTTTCTCTTCTGGGAGAAATTCTTTGTTCCACTGAATTTATTTGGTACCCCAGAAATTGCACTTGCTGAGCCGGATTGAAGAAAATTTCTGAATGTTCATTATCCAACCCAGGGACTCATAATAACAGTGGGCCTTGCCCAGATCTTCTTGCAATTTTTCCCTGGACAGGCAAAGAAGAGGAGGCCGTCCAGATATGGGATTACCGCAATCCCCAGAAGGCGAAGAGGGGCGAGGGCTTCCGCCATAATTTTTGTAATGACTCGCGGAGCTGATGAAAGGCCGAAGGGAAAGCCCCTGAATTGTTAGCACCTCCCTCCCCGCCAACCTCAGGAATTTCTGGGACTGAGGTGCTAGAGGAATATGTAGATAAGCATCTCTCAGGTCAATCGATGCCATAAAGCATTCCTTGATCAGCATATTTTAGACCGTGAAGATCGAGTCCATATAAAACTTCTTGTATAGGACTGACTTGTTCAACGGTTTCAAACTGAGGATCAAACGGAGGTTTCCGAATGTTTTTTTTTTATCAGGAATATGTGAGAATAAAAACCCTGATAATATTCCTCTGGAGATACAGGTGTAACAACCTTCTGGTGCATCAGATTCTTTAACAGGTTCTTCATAGCCAGGGCCTTTGCTGGGTCCCTTGGTAGGTTTGTTACAAAGTATCTTTCTGGAGGAAGATTTGAAAACTCTATTCTGTAACCTTGGGACAGCATGCTCAAAATATATTGACTTTTTGTTATGCTGGCCCAAAGGGGGAGGAAATTCGGCAGCCTTCCTCCTACTGGCAGTGACAAGTCATTGTGTTTTGTTGGTTGATGCAGGAGGATGGAAAAGGACATTTGCTTTGCCTTTTACCTTCTGCGACGACCAATTTCTTCTCTTCTCTTGGGTTTTGATATTTTGTTCTTGAGCCCTGTGAGATCGATATAAATAAATAAATCGCTTAAAGTGGTGTTCCGGCCGATATTATACTTTTTAAATAAAAATACCCTTATAATACACAAGCTTAATGTATTCTAGTAAAGTTAGTCTGTAAACTAAGGTCTGTTTTGTTAGTTTATAGCAGTAGTTTGTTATTTTATAACCTTACAGCAGGCCGTGGCCATCTTAAGTGTGGGCATCTGAAGCCAGATTGTATTTCTTCCTGGATGTCATCCTTGCAGATCTCGCACATGCTCAGTGCAGCACAAGCAGTGTAATAGGTTTCAGGTCAGGTTTCCATAGCAACGGCAGTGTCAGAGGAAGTTGCCGCCCCTTCCCAGAAGGCATTGCAAACAGGAAATGATGCGATGGGCCACGGCCAGGGAGGAGGAAGTGAAAAATGAATACAGCAGATATACAGTAGGTGCTGAGAAATTTTTTTTTTAAATATCCAATCCGTTTACAGTGCACAGTTTAATGAGGGATGCTGAAGAGTTGTAAAAGTGGGTGGAACTCCACTTAAACTGGCTGTTTTTTCTTTTTAGCAGGAAATGACTTCTTTTTATCTGTTGTTCTATCTAGGACTGAATCCAAGTCAGGTCCAAATAGTAAATCCCCCAAAAACGGTATCCCACAAAGCTTATTTTTGGATGCCGCATCTCCCGGTCAGGTCTTTAGCCACAGTGCCCTCCCGGCTGAGTTAGTTAGGGCTGCAGATCTTGCTGTCATTTTAATTGATTCTGCTGAAGCATCTGAGATAAAGGCTACAGCAGCTGACAAGGTCGAGAAAGCATCCAAAATTTCTGGCTTTGGTGAGTCTGCCATAATATGGACCTTGAGTTGACTCACTGAAAATTCCAAATTCCTGGAGACAACAGTAGTCGCCATAGCTGGTTTGAGATTGCCCATGATGGATTGCCAAGCCCCTCTTAAGCTGCTGATCCATCCTTTTATCCATGGGATCTCTTAATACACCCATATCCTCGAATGCTAAGTCAGTTGATCTCGAGACTTGGGAAAAAGCTGCATCTAGTTTGGAGTTTTTATTCCAAAGTGCTGCTGGGTCTTCGTTAAAAGGAAAGCTCCTTTTCAGGGCTTTAGGAAAGAAAGGCTTTCTTACTGGTTCTGCCCATTTCTTCCTAATAGCCTCAGAAATTATTGAGTGTACAGGAAAAATACGATTTTTAGGCTATAATTCTTTTCTTTCCTCCTCCAGACCCAGCGTAGTATAAATTGCTTTTAACCGGCCATCTAGCTGTTCTAAAGCCAAATTGCATTTAGAAGGTGCATTCTCCCCTTCCTCCTCATCCGTTTCTTCCTTAGAGTGGGAGGGGGAATGTCCCTCTTGGGTAAGAGAACCTGCCTCAGTCTCTACTGCCGGGACTAATAGTGAGCCCTGAGAGGACTGTGAAGTAGTTAGCTGACTCAGGGATGGATATGCTAGTGAAGAGAGAAACGATTGAATGATGGCATCCAGCTCTTTTTTAACTGATGCAATCAAATTGCTGCAAGCGGTAGAAGCTTCTTCTTTAACTAGCAAATCAATACAAATTTGACACAAGGTCTTCTTCCAGCCTTCAGGTAGTTTTGCTTTACATGAAGGACATTTCCTTTTTGCCACTGGATCAGAGCTCTTTTTGGCCTGCCAAAAAAAAAAACATCCCAGTGAGACAACCTGCCCTTTTAAACGAGGCTCACCACAGCCGCCTCATGTGCCCAGACAGGCCCCAGCCACGGGGTGGGGGGGGGGGGAGAGAGCCCCCCATAGTAAAGGAGGACAGTATCACATCTGCCCCTTAACTGGGCCTTGCTGGTACCCGTGCCTGTCCCACTTGCCCATCGATTCCATCGAGGAGCGCTGTGTGTCTGGCCCCCGGTTCCGGACTCCAATAGCGCCACTGTGCCGGACTGGAACCGGCAAATAAGAACCAGGCCCATTCCTCCCTTCTCCCCCTGCAACCTCCGGCGGAAGTAACGTTGTGCGCCTGCTCAGTGGACGCCACCCCCTCTGGATACCTCACTTCCGGCAGATGGAGTCACTGCATGCCATCCCCAAGATGGTGCCATTAGTGTAGACAGGCGGAGTAAAAAGAAAAATGCCTGCACCCGTCGCCACCCGTGAGTGATGCCCCCAGCAGTCTCAACTCTCCCTGGGTACTTTGGAGAGGGAGAAGGAGCCCATCATGCAGCACCCTGTGGAATGGGAGAAACAGCTCTCTGAGGTAAGGAAAAAAACATTGGTGGAGCAGGAAGCCTGGTCTCTTAGGACAGCACCTGAGAGCTCCTGACTCCCCACTGAGTGTTCCCTCCAGAGGAAACACAAACTGACAACATGTGGGAAGGAGCCCCCTTTTAAAGTTTGGTGGAAGAGGTGTTTTCTGTTGGCAAGGGGGGAGCCACTCTCTCAGGTGCTGTCCTGAAAGACAATAAGGGAAAAACATGTTATTTACTCGTTATGCAGTCTGACTGCATAACAATAATGAAAGGCAAGACTTCAATAAGGCTTTAAGGCAAATTGATTGGCAAGTGAACCAAACTATTTCCTTTCCTCTGTTTTTCATCCACAAGCCTGATTATTAAATTCAAAGCAGTGTAATAATGTTCAGTATACTCACGTCCAGGAGTATATAGCGTACAGCAGATTATACTGCTCTGGAGTCATGCCCAGTCCCTCCACACAGTCAGTGCTGCCATTATGGTGCGTGCCATTTGGCTGACTACCATTACATGTCAGATTCTGGAAACAATGCAGAGATGTGAGACAACAACGTTACTGAGAGTTACAGGAATGGCAATGTATCCAAAAACATCCATCCAATATGTCATCTAATGTGCAATGGTAACATTCAAAGTGCAACGAAAATCTGGCTGTGTGCACATGCGTTCTTTCGGTAATGTCAAAATGTAAAGTTGTCATTTCTGTATGCAGCTTACTGTCGTGTTTTTACTGCTATCTGGGGGTCTGTTATGCTGGCCATACACACTTTGATAAATCATCAATTACTTCCCCAATCAATCTCTTCCAATATGAATAATCAATCTATAGTCAGCAACCCATTTAATCGATATGAACACACACAGCAAAGTGGATTTTGAATGGTAGGTAAGGTGCATTTGTAACTTGCAAATGTAAATCATAGATCGCATCTCTGTTCCCACCATGCATTCTCATACTCTGATCAAACAAGATCCATGAACAAAGTATCTCAGTGCTGCTGATCAACGCAAAGCGATTGATAATATTCGGCCCTGGCCGATTGATTTTGTTTAATTTAATCTAAATTGAGTTTATAGTGTTTGGACAAGAAATTTCTGGCTATTTAATTGCTTGCAGATTCAGTCATTTTGATCAAATCACACATCATTCTGATAATAAAACTGAAGTATGTATGACCACCATTTGACAGATTTAACCTAACTGCATGTCCTGCTCATGTTTTACGAGACAGGAAGTGAAGGGAAATCTGCAAGAGAAGCACACACAAAATTCTAACAGAGGTTCTAGCCTTCCTATCTTTTTTCAATTTGTGTTGTTGTAGGAGAGTTCCGCTCACTTCCTGTCTGATAAAACATCAGCAAGACAGGAAGCGAGGGGAAATCGCTTTAACAGAGTCCTCTATAGCAGTGAAAACCAGACAGGAGTCTGATTTTTAAGCCCATAAATGACTTGATTTTCTTTTCTTCAAACACGAGTGGAAGGAAAGAAAATTGCTTGATTCCGCCATCAACACTGACTCCCGCTGCACTACTGTATTCTGCCAATGGGGAGCACGGGGAGCCTTCCCGGCCGGCAGCAATCAAATGAAAACCAAAAAATCCTACAGGCCAGTTGTACCCAAATCAATGGATCGACTTGGGTACAATCAGCCTGCCCATACAGAGATTGAATCTCAGCCGGTCCAATGTCTCTACAAGTTTTGGATGGACAATCACATTAACGTTAGAAAAGTTTTATTACGTCTTTGAAATGAACCTTAGCAAAAAAGAGGATTTCACCATATCAGATCAGTGTGTTGTTGCCACATCCCTAATTGTATATCAAGGAAAGAGAATCCCCCTTCGTTGGGACTTTGTAGGCAACAACCACACATGTATGAATTAGAAATATAATTTATTAAGTATACATAAAATCATTCGATCATGGAATGACCGATAGTTAAAAGGACATAGCAAAAATATTACACAAATGTACAAAAAAAATATAAAGAAAAACAAATAAAAGACAAAAAACACAACAGGTTACATGGCTTGCATGTCAAAAAGATTGTTGTTACTCTCCGGTATACAGTGGTCTCCAGTACCCGACGCGTTTCTGATTTAAGCACCTTCGTCAGGGGTATTTAATAAGAGTATATGTAGTCATAATTTTGTTTTGCTACAAAAAATAAAGAAAAATATATCATAGCGATAAAAAACATGGATATTTGACAACCATAAGGGATGGATGAACCTTAACACTTACCCCTTGAAAATGGTCCTGCAGAACGCTGGGAATATCAAAGCAGAAATAGGAGCCAAAGGTGAGCATGCAGTTGAATAAGAGAACCACAAAGCGGTAATACCCTACAAAAGTGAAAGGGACAATTTTATTACTGCACAGACTACACCAACTGAAAACAATTCAGGGATCTGATCCATGCACTGGTCCTGTACACTCGGGGATACACTTGGCGATCCGTGCAGCCTGTCATTGGTTTCAGAAGGCTGCCTGTACAGAACACCTGTGTGGGTATACACGGCCCTTTGCTCGGGTATAGGGAACAGTACCCCTATGTGAATCAAGCCTTAAAATAATGGAGAACTATTATAATTTCTATCAGGTTTTTACTGCTGTCCATGTAAGAGGATGAGAACATGGCCAACGGTGGTGGAGTCATGTATCGCAAGAAAGAAGGCAGACCAGAATAAAATTCAGTGCTTCGGCCCCTTTCAAACGGCACCTTCTGTTTTCATCAGCAGGGGATCTGATCGGACCACAGCAGGTGGATGACAGGTCCGTGTCTGCTCAGTTTATGCAGAGCGGACATGAACAGATTCCACGTTGCTCTATGGACAGCCGGGAGTAAACAAAATCCGCTGTCCATTTACAGTGCCTTACAAAAGTATTCACCCCCTTGGCATTTTTTGTTGCCTCACAACCTGGAATTAACATGGATTGTTGGAGATTTGCATCATTTAATTTACAGAACATGTCCACAACTTTGAAGATTTTTTTTCTTTACTGTGAAGCAAACAACAGATAGGACAAAATAACAGAAAAAGTCAATGTGCATAACTATTCACCCCCCTAAAGTCAACACTTTGTAGAACCACTTTTTGCGGCTATCACAGCTCCAAGTTGCTTTGGATAAGTCTCATTGAGCTTGCCACATCTTACCACTGGGATTTTTGCTCATTCCTCCTTGCAAAACTGCTCCAGCTCCTTCAAGTTGGATGGTTTGCGCTTGTGAACAGCAACCTTTAAGTCTGACCACAGATTTTCTATTAGATTGAGGTCTGGGCTTTGACTAGGCCATTCCAACACATTTACATGTTTCCCCTTAAACCACTCAAGTGTTGCTTTAGCAGTGTGTTTGGGGTCATTGTCCTGCTGGAAGGTGAACCTCCATCCTAGCCTCAAATCACACACAGAGTGGTACAGGTTTTGCTCAAGAATATCCCTGTATTTAGCACCATCCATATTTCCCTCAACTCTGATCAGTTTCCCAGTCCTGACTGCTGAAAAACATCCCCACAGCATGATGCTGCCACCACCATGTTTCATTGTGGGGAAGGTGTTCTTTGGGTGATGTGATGTGTTGGGTTTGCGCCAGACATAGCATTTTCTTTGGCCAAAAAGTTCAATTTTAGTCTCATCAGACCAGAGCACCTTCCTCCATACATTTTGGGAGTCTCCCACATGCCTTTTCGCAAACTCAAAAGTGCCATTTTGTTTTTTGCTGAAAGTAATGGCTTTCTTCTGGCCACTCTGCCATAAAGCCCAACTCTATGGAGCATACGGCTTATTGTCGTACTATGTACAGATACTCTAGACTCTGCTGTGGAACTCTGCAGCCCCTCCACGGTTACCCTAGGTCTCTGTGCTGCCTCTCTGAATATTGCCCTCTTTGCTCAGTCTGTGAGTTTTGGTGTGCGGCCGTCTCTTGGCAGGTTTGCTGTTGTGCCATGTTCTTTCCATTTGGTTATGATAGATTTGATGGTGCTCCTAGGGATCATCAAAGATTTGGATTTTTTTTTATAACCTAACCCTGACTTGTACTTCTCAACAACATTGTCCCTTACTTGTTTGGAGAGTTCCTTGGTCTTCATTGCAGTGTTTGGTTAGTGGTGCCTCTTGATTAGGTGTTGCAGCCTCTGGGGCCTTTCAAAAAGGTGTGTATATGTAATGACAGATCATGTGACACTTAGATTTCACACAGGTGGACATCATTTAACTAATTATGTGACTTCTGAAGGTAATTGGTTGCACCAGAGCTTTTTATGGGCTTCATAACAAAGGGGGTGAATACATACGCGTATGCCAATTTATTTTTTTATTTCTGAAAAATAGTTTTATGTATATATTTTTCTAATTTTACTTCACCAACTTAGAATATTGTGTTCTGATCCATCACATATAATTCAGATTAAAAATACATTGAACTAAAGGCTGTAATGTAACAAAATAGGTAAAAAGCCAAGGGGGGTGAATACTTTTGCAAGGCACTGTACACGTGACTACCACCAATCCAATCTGCCTACACAGAAGAGAACGAATCAACTTACGTTTGTTTTTAGCAGACCAGGTCGGAGGAAGGCGGGTGTAAACAAACAAGAGCTTATTTACACCTTCTGGTTCATAGGGGTGAATGGACCATCTGATCAGGTCCACCTGAAAAAACTGATAGGTGGATCTGATTGGAACGGTCATGTCCTACTTACATTTGGGGCTCTTTTTAACTTCATTAAAGTGATAGTAAACTCTGTTACACCTCTTATGTCTACAGATAAGCTTATAAAAAGCCTTACCTGTAGATACTGTGAATATCTCCTAAACTTGCACTGTTTAGGAGATATTCAGAGTGCATGCGCTCTGAAGGTCCGGCATACCGTGCCAGCTCTTTAGAGCTGGGGCCAGAAAAAACGACAGCTCCTGTGCACATGCGCGGGAGTGACATCATCGCACCCCTGGCCACTCATCAGGCCACAAACCCGGAAGGAAGACCAAGGGAAGATGTCAGCCCGCACAGCAGTGACAGCATAGTTGCCAACAGTCCCGAATTTCCCGGGACAATCCTGATTTTGGGACCCTCATCCCGATCGGAGGCTGTCCCGAATCGGGATTTGCCCAGGGAAAATCGGGAATGTTTGCATTTTCCATTTCTTGGGAAGCGGGCTTCAGTAAAATGGCGGCCGGTCCCGCCGTCGCCGCTTGATCGCTCCCGCTTGTGTTCAGTAGAGAGGGGAAGGGGGCTCGATCCGTGCAGCCAATGAATCGGCTTCTCCTCTTGCACGGATCGGCCCCTGCCCTCTCCACTGAACACACGCATTGCATTGAATGTGGAGCATATAGAAGAAGCTTTTCCTGCTAAAGTTTTTAAAAGGCCAATTTCATTTTTTTTAACCTCCACTCTCCCTCTTCTTAAAGCCCTTTGTCGCCGTTTTGGTAAATATCCCGGTATACATATCTTAATTGTTCTGCATGGTCTTGTGACATCATAACTCCTTCCTCTTCTCCTCCGGTATTGGCAGTGGACGGTCCTTACTCCTGAGCTCACCTAATGACATGTAAGCTCCAAAAAGTCCAGAAGCACTGTGAGACCTAGCAGGTGTGATGACATGCCCCCAGAAACTTTACTGTTCTTTCTGTTGTTTTGGAATGAGTTCTTGACCAACTGTATTGCTTCACCGATAGGTTGGGAACTTGGCTGTGTTGTCTGGCCCTACTAGCTCACAAGTCTGAATAAATAGAATTTCAAGGTAAGGCACTTCACTTTATTTGAATTACTACTGTGCATTTGGTTGCTTGCTGGACCATTTGGTTGCTTGCCTGCAGAATGTTACCGTTAGACTGGATTATGCCATTAAATCTGCAATGAGAAATATGATGAGGGGGGTCTGCACTGATGGAGGGGGGTCTGCACTGAGGGGGGGGGGGGTCTGCACTGAGGGGGTCTATACTGACTTTGCTGGAGGCACCTGATGCAAGGAGGGACTCTGCCGGGGGCACCTGATACGTGGACAGACTCTGCTGGGGACACCTGATGCAAGGACGGACTCTGCTGGTGGCACCTGATGCAAGAAAGGACTCAGCTGGTGGCAGGCGACGTGGCAGGTGACACGCACAGGGATCCCACTGATTCTGCATTATGGTGAATTGAATGATTTCTTTTTATATTACAATGTAATAATAGAAATAATGCGCTTCAATCATCCTGACACCATAACAATCATGGTGCCGGGATGATTTAAGAGCTAACACCAGGTGTTTGGAGTATCTTTATCTGCTGATTGTTAAACTTTCTAGAATACACATATTTCTATTGTTGTGTAGTATCTGGGGCTGCTGTCCCTTCATTCCTCTCTCCCCCTTTCCCTCTCCATCCCTTATTTATCTCAAATTCTAACCACACCCCCTTTGAGCCATGCCAATTTAAGCCACGCCCACTATTTCACGTAAACCACTCCCACTTTTCGCGCGCCGATGGTTTATTCCTAAGCCACGCCCACAAACGCATGCCCCGCCCCCTAATTAGTATACCGCTGCGCCTACAGCCAAAAAAGTGTCCCACATTTTTTTTTGCAATGTTGGCAACTATGTGACAGTGTGGCGCTGGAGGGCTTAGTTCTATGTTTCTCAAAATGAGCTAGTATGCGATGCATAGTAGCACATTATGACATTGCCTCGCAGGTTTTTTTTTCCACCAACTGCGGTTTACTACTGCTTTAATTTCATTACATGGATCTAGCTTTGTCCTCTCAAACTGACCTCTCAAACTGACTAATTGTTGCCAAGTGACCACCAAGCTCTATTAAAGTGGAGTTCCACTCAAAAGTGGAACTTCCACTTTTCCATCCCCCCCCCCCACACTCTGGTGCCACATTTGGCACCATTTGGGGGGGGGGACACCTGTTTTTGACAGGTATCGATCCCCATTCCTGGAAGATGGGGCTGCGGCCCAGCCTCTCAGAAGTTTGGCCCCCTCCTCCTTCCTCAGCCGCTGGGCCAAATAGAATGCTCAGCGCGCTTCGCACATGCGCAGTAGGGAACTGGCTGTGAAGTGGAAAGGCTTCACTGCACGGTTCCCTTACCAGGAATGGTGGTGGCTGCACCTGACAGCGGATCTGAAGTTAGGCTGCGGTGCCGACATTGCGGCTCCTTGGACGGGTACAGTATCTCACAAAAGTGAGCCCCTCACATTTTTGTAAATATTTAATTATATCTTTTCCTGTGACAACACTGAAGAAATGACACTTTGCTACAATGTAAAGTAGTGAGTGTACAGCTTGTATAACAGTGTAAATTTGCTGTCCCCTCAAACTAACTCAACACACAGCCATTAATGTCTAAACCGCTGGCAACAAAAGTGAGTACACTCCTAAGTGAAAATGTCCAAATTGGGCCCAAAGTGTGTGGCCACCATTATTTTCCAGCACTGCCTTAATCCTCTTGGGCATGGAGTTCACCAGAGCTTCACAGGCTGCCACTGGAGTCCTCTTCCACTCCTCCATGACCACATCACGGAGCTGGTGGATGTTAAAGACCTTGTGCTCCTCCACCTTCCGTTTGAGGATGCCCCACAGATGCTCAATAGGGTTCAGGTCTGGAGACATGCTTGGCCAGTCCATCACCTTTACCCTCAGCTTCTTTAGCAAGGCAGTGGTTGTCTTGGAGATGTGTTTGGGGTCGTTATATTGGAATACTGCCCTGCAGCCCAGTCTCCGAAGGGAGGGGATCATGCTCTGCTTCAGTATGTCACAGTACATGTAGGCATTTATGGTTCCCTCAATGAACTGTAGTTCCCCAGTGCCGGCAGCACTCATTCAGCCCCAGACTATGACACTCTCACCACCATGCTTGACTGTAGTCAAGACACACTTGTCTTTGGACTCCTCACCTGGTTGCTGCCACACACACTTGACACCATCTAAACTAAATAAGTTTATCTTGGATCAGACCACAGGACATGGTTCCAGTAATCCATGTTCTTAGTCTGCTTGTCTTCAGCAAACTGCGGGCTCTCTTGTGCATCATCTTTAGAAGAGGCTTCCTTCAGGGACAACAGCCATGCAGACTAATTTGATGTAGTGTGCGGAGGATGGTCTGAGCACTGACAGGATGACCCCCCCACCCCTTCAACCTCTGCAGCAATGCTGGCAGCACTCATATGTTTATTTCCCAAAGACAACCTCTGGATATGACGCTGAGCACGTGCACTCAACTTCTATGATCCACCATGGTGAGGCTTGTTCTGAGTGGAACCTCTCTTGTTAAACGGCTGTATGGTCTTGGCCATCGTGCTGCAGCTCAGTTTCAGGGTCTTGGCAATCTACTTATAGCCTAGGCCATCTTTATGTAGAGCAATTCTTTGCCAGAGGGTTCAGAGAGTTCTTTGCCATGAGGTGCCCTGTTGAACTTCCAGTGACCAGTATGAAAGAGTGAGAGTGATAACACCAAATTTAACACATCTGCTCCTCATTCACACCTGAGACCTTGTAACACTAACGAGTCACATGACAACAGGGAGGGAAAAAAGCTAATTGGGCCCAGTTTGGACATTTTTACTTAGGGGTGTACTCACTTTTGTTGCCAGCGGTTTAGACATTAATGGCTGTGTGTTGAGTTACTTTGAGGGGACAGCAAATTTACACTGTTATACAAGCTGTACACTCACTACTTTACATTGTAACAAAGTGTCATTTCGTTGACACATGAAAAGATATAATAAAATATTTACAAAAATGTGAGGGGTGTACTCACTTTTGTGAGATACTGTAAGTGTCCATATATTAAAAGTCAGCAGCTGCAGTATTTGTAGCTGCTGACTTAATTTTTCGTGGGAGGGCTGGACCTTCTCTTTAAGTAAATGAAGGACTGAATTAAATTCTGTTTTTCTGGCCTTTTTTCGCTGCATGGCGCAACAGATACATGGGAAGGCACCATCACACTTCCCTTTCCCGATCAGGATCTTCCCTGTGCAGATCTGCCAAGGAGAGATCTTCCAGAAAAAAATAGAAGAATAGCGCTGGAACATTAAAACAAGTGCCTTGATTCTTGTCAGGTTCCCTTTAGTGGGGGGTAGATCTCTGCTGCTGACCTCTGTCCCAGGTTCAACAGTTCAAAAGACACAGGGGTTACATCTCAAAGCAAAACCAGCTTTTAAAAATGCAGATTTTACAAAAACCAGCAAAGCTTTTCAGCCTTTGACCTGTCAACACGACTACCAGATGCTGAGGCAGCAAAATGCACAAGAAACCCATCTGCAGGGTGATCCTGCTTCTAAAAATCACTTTACATCAATATACATGTATGTACTTTATGTGCAATAAGAACGTTGGTTTAATTGGTATGAAGAACATAAAAACCTCATCTATCAGACAAACACTGACAGTTGAAATCATTTTAGTGCAAAATATAGATGAATGGGAATATTAGAATATCTATTACTTGGGCAATACAATATTAGTTAGGGCACTTTCACACTGACAGCGCGGGGGCGTCGGTGGTAAAACTAGCGGCGCTTTACCGTTGTCTTAGAGGTGCCTTTTCGGCCGCTAGTGGGGCACTTTTAACCCCCCCTAGTAGCCGAATAAAGGGTTAAAAGCGCCCGCAAAGCGTCACTGTCTATTGCTTTCAATGGGCAGGGGCGCTTTAGGAGCGGTGTATAAATCGCTCCTAGAGCGCCCCAAAGATGCTGCTTGCAGGACTTTAACATCCTGCCAGTGCACCTCTCCAGTGTGAAAGCACTCGGGCCTTCACACTGGGAGTGCAGATGAGGCATTTTTCAGGCGCTTTACAGGCAATATTTTTAGTGCTAAAGCGCCTGAAAAACGCCTCCAGTGTGAAAGGGGTCTTATAGGAACTTGCAGTCAAGACTACAGGACTACAGCACAGCTCCCATGACCGCCCCTCTTTAGGAATCAAAGTCCTCTCTCCCTATCCTCTGATGTCTCTATTTTAGATCTGATGTATAGACCTATATTAAAAAAAAACACGTTCTGTTAATCAGCTAAAATATTCCCATTGCATTAACATTTTAATCTGCCCTTCAGATTATTGCACTAGTTATTTTTTAAAGCTGAATTTCAACCAAAAACAATATTATGACACGTGCAGTGTAAGAATAAATCCACACTACTGAAGGGTGTCCCATGTGTCTAGGTGGAGGTTACGTATAACTTGCTTTAGGCTGGCCATACTCTAATAGAATATCCTTCAATTTTCTTCACTTTAAGAGCGTCCTTTTGATTTTCTAGTTTTTAGTGGAGTCCAATCAATATTCGTTTTTGACCACAGTGACAAGAAATTCAAATTTAAAAAAAAAAAAAATGTTCTCAAACGAACAAGTTTCTTAGGCAGGCTATACATGGGTTGAATTTATAAAGAATTTTCTTTCGAAAATCATATCTAAGAATTTTCGTTCGTATTTCGCATCATTAGTGGGCTGCAGCAACAGCCGATTTTCGTACGGCCATCGAATTTGAGTAATCAGACATGTTGGAAATTTTTTGAAAAACAAACAATTTTCTAATCAATGATGGGAGAACCGTGCGAGAAAGGTAATCGAAAAAGAAAAGCGCATGTGCAAGAAAAGTAAATTCCCAGAAAGAAAAGAAGATTCCCAGCCATGAAAATTATTTTCTGTAGCAACATGAGGTGAAACTGAAGGCTTGGCTGGTTCTAAATCAATGGTGACACCATCGGATCACAAAACGCACACAATTTCTGATTTTCAAAAGAAATTTCTTTCGAAATTCGACCATGTATGGCCAGTCTAACTGTCGTTGTCATTTAGAAAGGCCTATTAATGCCAAAATCGAATGTTAAAAGCAAACATTTTGAAGTACTTTAGAGCGACATTAGTCAAGTCATCAAATGTACGAATAACTATCATACGAATATCCGTACGAACATTAGTTTAACCAGTTCAGATCCGCGCTATTGCTGTATGACGGCAACAGCGCGGACCTGCTTTGCCGGGACGACGTCTATTGACGTCGTCCCGTGCACGAGCGGCCTTCGCGTCCCCTGCAGGGCGCGCGTGGCACGCTCGGTGATCAGCGAGTCTATGAGACTCGCCTGATCACAGATCGGAGTAAGGGGTCGGTCCCGACCCTTTACCACGTGATCAGCTGTCAGCCAATGACAGCTGATCATGTGATGTAAACAGAGCCGGGAAATCAGCTATTTTTTCTCCTCGCGCTGACAGCGGGAGGAGGAAAAAAAAGCCGATCACCGGCGGCCGTGAGAGGGACATCATTTCCGATCACGGCGATCATCTGTGCCCCCTGCCAGTGACACCTAGCAATAGGCAGCAGTGCCGCCTACCAGTGCCCACCAGCGTCACCCATCAGTGCCCACAGTGCTATCCATCAGTGCCCACAGTGCCACCCATCAGCGCCCACAGTGCCACCCATCAGCGTCCACAATCAGTGCCACAACAGTGCTGCACATCAGCGCCATCTATCAGTGCCCATCAGTGTCACCTACCAGTGCCCATCAGTGCCCCCATCAGTGGTACCTATTAGTGCCCATCAGTGCCACCCATCAGTGCCGCCTTATCTGTGCCCATCAGTGCCGCCTTAACTGTGCCTATCAGTGCCGCCTTAACTGTGCCTACCCGTGCCCATCAGTGCAGCCTATCAGTGCCCACCAGTGCCGCCTCATCAGCGCATATCAATGAAGGAGAAAAATGACCTGTTTGCACAATTTTATAACAAACTATGAAACATGATTTTTTTTTTCAAAATTTTCCATCTTTTTTTGTTTGTTTAGCAAAAAATAAAAATCCCAGCTGTGATTAAATACCACCAAAATAAAGCTCTATTTGTGGGGCAAAAATGATAAAAATTTCATTTGGGTACAGTGTTGTATGACCGCGCAATTGTCATTCAAAGTGCGACAGCGCCGAAAGTTGAAAATTGGTCTGGGCAGGAGGGGGGTTTAAGGGCCCAGTAAGCAAGTGGTTAAAAGTCTTGTAGTGAATGGCCATCTTTACCCTCACCCCTGGTACGGTGCATTCAGCGCCTAATGTGGGGTGCGAAGAGTTCCTGTTCCAGTTGATGTCCTCGGATCACATCAGACTGCTCACACCTCAGAATGTAAAGCACTCTGATTGGAGGAGGGAGATCATGATATTCAATCACACTGCACCTTGCATTCGTCGCAGCTTAGGCACACTACAGATCCCCCATTCAGTAAAGGTCTCATTTTCAACAAATGCAAGGTGCAGTGTGATTGGAGGAGGTGCTGATGAAGGTCACAATGTCCCCTCCTCCAATCACAGTGTGCCTTGCATTCATTAAAAAAAAAAAAACACAGAGTTTACAGAATGGAGGAGCTACAGTGACAGTAACCTGCTGTGATCTGCGTACTCCTGCCAAAACAAACTAACTTTCATTTAACTTGTACAATGTAGTTCAGCACCAACTGCACTATACGGGTGAGTGGAAGTCAGAGTTGCACAGGGCACTACAGCCTAGAGCAGCCTTACCTAACCTTAAACACAGGGGAACCCTTGAAATAACTTTCTGGTCTCAGTGTGATGGTCAGTGAGAAAAATGCTCCTTACATGTGTGGTCATTGGGAAGAATTACCCTATTGCAGATAGATAAAAAGATCAATGGTGTCAGTGGGAACTTATCTGAGAGGCAGAAATTGCTCATTGTTCAAGGAACCCCGAGCAACCTCTGGAGGAACCCTTTTGAGAAACCGTGACCTAGACACATGAATGTCTCCTGGGATATGTAATGTGCATATCTCAGGAGCAAAACGTGTCATTCACCTAGGCGGCAATGAAGGATGAGGTTTGGGTGCGTAACGTACAAACCATAAAAAAGGTAAACAAAAAGGGAGGACTTCATGGAGTGTTCCTGTGCAGTACAATTTCAGGAGCCCATTAAATTCTTCTTGATTGCGGAGCCACGAGAGCGCTGGGATTGGTGGTGATGTCTGCACTACAGAGAGGCCTCTCTGTGACCCCCGAAAACAGAAGCAACAAGGATTTTTGTCACTTCCGGCTTTTTGTTTACCTGGCTGTTGGCGGCGCGGAAAGCAGCCGATCAGACCGATCTGTGCCTGACTGGCTGCATTGGAGGTCAGAGGAGAGATTTGGGGTCTAACAGATCCCAAATCTCTCCATTAAGAGGACTAAGGATGAACTCAGGCGCGTTCGCAACTCCACATGCCCGCCCCGCCAGGAAGCTGACACTCCACAGTGCTGATCACAGGCAGTGAGACATTTCCCGATCCGCGGCTGCACAGATTAAGAAATGTCTTATTGTGTGATTAGCGCTTCGGAGTGTCAGCTTCCTGGCGGGCGCGGGCACGTGAATTTGCGAACACGCCTGAGCTCTTCCCTAAAGAGGACCTGTCACAGCCCATGCTGTCACAAGGGATGTTGCTCATCCCTTGTAAAAGCAATAAAGTTATGCCCCGTACACACGATCGCACATTCCGACAACAAAATCCATGGGTTTTTTCAGACGGGTGTTGGCTCAAACTTGTCTTGCATACACACGGTCACACAAATCTTGTCGGAAATTCCGAACGTCAAGAACGCGGTGACGTACAACACGTATGAGGAGCTGAGAAAAATGAAGTACAATAGCCAGTGTGGCTCTTCTGCTCGATTCCGAGCATGCGTGGAACTTTGTGCGTCGGAATTGTGTACACACAATCGGAATTTACGACAACGGATTTTATTGTCGGAAAATTTGAGATGCAGATGTGTGTCAGAAATTCCAATGGAGCCTAGACACGGTCGGAATTTCCGACAACAAGCTCCCGTCAGAAAATCCGACCGTGTGTATAAGGCATAAGTACGAAAAAAAAACAAAAACGTTTTAGATAAAAAAATTATAATAAAAAAAAATATATCATAAATATGATCGTACCACATTTGTGAGGTATTGTTGTGAACGTCAGAGCAAGAGCAACACGTCTAGCCCCAGATCTCCTCTAACTCTAAACTGATAACCTGGAAAGGTATTTAAAGCTTTACGGTGCGCTATGGAGAAGTACTGTACTTTGGCACCATTCCATGGGCGTGGACAATTTTTATTGTGTGACAGGTTAGGTATCTATTTACTCAGTGTACCATCATCTTTAATATTTTACCATAAAATTGGATTTTGTATTGTGTTTGCATGCACTAAAATTAATCAAAGTGTTTTTTTTTTCAAACAAATTGTGTTTGAAAAACCGCTGCGCAAATACATCTGACAATAAAACAACATGACAAAAATCGCAACAACCGCCATTTTATTCTATAGGGTCTCAGCTTTTATTCTACACACACACACACACACAATATACATGTTACACACACTACACATCATTAACAATATACACACACACACACACATACAACATATACACACCGTACACAGACAATACCAACACACACACAATACACGTCACAAACAATACACACACAAAATATACATCACAAACAATATACACACACACAATACACGTCACAAACAATACACACACACACACAACATATACACACCGTACACAGACAATACACACACACAATACACGTCACAAACAATACACACACAAAATATTCATCACAAACAATATACACACACACACAATACACGTCACAAACAATACACACACACACAACATATACACACCGTACACAGACAATACACACACACAATACACGTCACAAACAATACACACACAAAATATTCATCACAAACAATATACACACACACACAATACACGTCACAAACAATACACACACACAACATATACACACCGTACACAGACAATACACACACACAATACACGTCACAAACAATACACACACAAAATACACATCACAAACAATATACACACACAACATATACACACATTCCACATTGCAATCCCCCCCTCCCCCAAAGACAACCATTCATTGGGCACAATATACCTGTAGGTGTAAATACATACAGTGTGTATATATATATATATATATATATATATATATATATATATATATATATATATATATATATATATATATATATATATATATATATTTAATATGTGTGTATGGTTAGCATTTTATTTAATGATGCAAAAATGGACATGTAGCCATTCACTTCCCAGAGAGTGAAAAAAGAGAGAAAGGGGGAGGAATAAAGAAAAAAAAGGGACAGAAAGAATAAAAGATAGAGAGAAGAAACAAAGACAGTATATGTGTATATACTAAAAAAAAAACTGCTGTGCGCCGCTAAAGCACTCGGGTTTGACTTTAAAAGGTGGCAACCCCAGAGGGAGTCCTCTCCTCCACTGCCAGCCCAATATTCCCGTCATCATCCTATCACTACAATATAAAACGATCCCCGGATCCCTCCCTCCACCTTCTCATCAGCCACTGATCCAGATCACGTGACTCTGGCAATTTAAACTGATCACATGGTCTGAATTCTGCTGAAACACATCCAGCGATCACTAACCTCTCTCTGCTGGTACGGCCATGGTTTCAAATTCTCATCACACTATATATAATCACACTATATCTCATCACACTATATATAACGCCCGGCTTATATAACACAGATATACCGCTACTCCCTGACTCCGCCCTCCTGGGCATAGAGTCCCGCCCAGGGCGGTGTCACTCTGATCACCCCGCCCTCCTCTCCTACATACAGACAGTGAGAGCGCCGTACTGAGCATGGCCACCAGAGGGCCAAGGAGACCATTCACAGCCCGCTGTACTACACATGTCCTGAGGGCGCGACTACTTCGTGACTATTCAAAGTCAGAGGAACTTAGCAATGTCCACCAGAGGGCGCGCCAGAGGAAAAAACGCTTTATTATGTGGCTACTGGTATAGCCAGTCCAGCCGAACGTGTCCACCAGAGGGCGCACATGCTCTGTATGCTATTAACCCCTTCACACCCAAGGGGAAAAGAAATCTAAAAACCTAAACTCAATTTTGCAACTTCACAATTCACATGTGACCCCTTTTACACTGAGGCACTTTACAGGTGCTACAGAGCTAAAAATAGTGCCTGTAAAGTGCCTCTCCTGCCTGAGGGCTTTCACACTGGAGCGGTGCGCTGGCAGGACGTTAAAAAAACTCCTGCAGGCCACATCTTCGGAGCGGTGAAGGAGCGATGTATACACCACTCCTAAACCGCTCCTTCCCATTGAACTGAATGGGCACCACTGCAGCGGCGCTTTGCCGGCCATTTTAACCCTTTTTCGGCCATTAGCGGGGGGCTAAAGCCACCCCAATAGCGCCCGAAAACCCCAAAAAGGGGTTTTCCTTAGTTGGCGCTTTACTGCCAACGGCGCCAACGCCCCAGTGTGAAAGTGGCCTAAGTAAGACTGTACACAGCTACTTAGTGTATCCAGGTGGATTATACCCTTTTTTTCAGGGCAATTTGGGCTTTCTTTTGCTGGTAAATGGTAATGGATTTCTCCTGATTTTTTATTTTTTATACCCTGTTTCCCCAAAAATAAGCCCTACCCTGAAAAGAAGACCTACAAGGACTTTAACTAGGGCTTATTTGGGGGGTAGGGCTTATAGTGCAGCCATCACCGACAATCACCCTAGGTCTTATTTTCGGGGAAACAGGGTAGTAACAAAAATTAGAAAATAAAAATATTTTTTTAATTTAGTTGAATATTTCTGGCTGTTATCATAATTTACCAGCAAAGAACAACCTCAAAATAATTCTTCTTCTCCTGACGATCGCAGTGATATCACATATGTGAATGTTATTTGTTGTTTGTACCTATACAGCCCAGAAACAATGGTGCGCATTTAGCATTTTTTTTATCCCGTCTAAAACACACTGATACCGAGAACATTTTTTTTTTTAATGACCAATGACGCAAAATGTATTTTTGCAGTGCCTGGTGCACATGATGAGATTATCGGACGAATGACCGTACTTTACTGGTTTACTAAAGTTATGAATATTCTCATACACAGAATAAAAATTCAGACGTGATGTAATGTGTTGAAGTGTATTTGTATTGTATTTTCCAAAGACAACTGTACTGATTAAACGAAAATCGTACGATCTCGTGCTTGTCCGATTGGATAATATCGGATGAACTGTCGTGATCGGCTCCCAAAAGCTGCGTACCAATGATCAGATTATCATACGATCGCTTCAAAAGCGGTATTTTTTGTACAATTTTCTGATCGGGGGTATGGGTCTTAAAGTGATGTTAAACCAAAAAATGTAATATATTGCAGCTTACCAATCCTTAAATGTGGTGGTGACATCACTACTCTTTATAGGCTTTTCCCCTCTATTTTCACCTGGTGATCTGGCCAGTAACACACCTCCTGTATTATGCCCTGTACACACGGTCGGACATTGTTCGGACATTCCGACAACAAAATCCATGGATTTTTTCAGACGGATGTTGGCTCAAACTTATCTTGCATACACACGGTCACACAAAGTTGTCGGAAAATCCGATCATTCTGAACGCGGTGACGTAAAACACGTACGTCGGGACTATAAACGGGGCAGTAGCCAATAGCTTTCATCCCTTTATTTATTCTGAGCATGCGTGGCACTTTGTGCGTCGGATTTGTGTACACACGATCGGAAATTTCCGACAACAAAATCCGGATTTTGTTGTCGGAAATTTTTACAGCCTGCTCTCAAACTTTGTGTGTCGGAAAATCCGATGGAAAATGTGTGATGGAGCCCACACACGGTTGGAATTTCCGACAACAAGGTCCTATCACACATTTTTCGTCGGAAAATCCGACCGTGTGTACGGGACATTAGAGTGCCCCCCACTCTGGATGAAGGAGCAATAGACCCACCTTTAAACAGCAGCAATGTTAATCTGGGGGGAGGGGAGTGTCACACTTTGAATAACAATTGTGCATTCATGCAACACTGCACCCAAACAACATTTTTATAATTTTTTGAGACAGATAGAACTTTTTTTTGGTGGTATTTAATCACCACTCGGTTGTTTTTTTTTTTCTAAACAAACAAAAAAAACCACAAAATGTTGAAAAAAAAAGGTTTTTCTTAGTTTCTGTTATACAATTTTGTAAATAGGTAATTTTTCTCCTTCACTGATGTGCGCCGATGAGGCTGCACTAACAGGCACTGATGAGGCTGCACTGAGGGGCACAGATGAGGCTGCGCTGATGGGCACTGATGAGGCTGCGCTGATGAGGCGTCACTCAGGGGCCCTGATGAGGCTGCGCTGAGGCACTGACAGGCCTTGATGAGGCAGCGCTGATAAGGTGGGACTGACAAGCACTGATTAGGGCAGCACTGATGGGCACTGATATGGCAGCACTGATGAGGCTGCACTGGCGGGCACTGATGAGGCTGCGCTGATGACGCGGCACTGATGGGCACTGATGAGGCGGAACTGACGGGCACTGATGAGGCAGCACTGATGAGGTGGCACTGATGGGCATTGGTGAGGAGGCACTAATATGCAGCACTGATAGGTGGCACTGATAAGCAGCACTTATGGGCATCACTAGTGAGCACTGACAGGCATCCCTGATTGCTGTGAGGAAAGCCTCTTATTGGCTCTCCTCTCCTCACCTGTAAGTGGCCTACTGTACATCATAGGCTCTTTATCGTGATCAGTGATGCAGTGTTTCTGAGTGACACACCACATCACGGATCGCCACGCACACGAGCGTTCGTTCAGAAGGACTCAGAATAATGAAACCCCCTCCCAGCCTATATGGTTAATTACTGATCTGCATTGTTTTCAATGGGGCCATTCACACAGGAGCATAAAGATGAGCTGCTTTCAGATCCGTAACACAGAATCCAAAAATCTGCATCTAAGAGCTTGCGCTTTAAGCACTTGCACATATAAACGCATGTATATGTGTTTGTACATACATGAGCTAAGTCTAAACTAAGGGGGGGAAATAAATTATTATAAAAACAAGTTATGTACACATACGTATCTTAATGCGTCTCTACACATTTAAACACATTTATACCCAAGTATCTTGCTGATCAATACAAAGGAACTTTTCTCATAGAAAACACACATTTAATAACATAATAGAAATGTTTACAGCCATGTGAATGAAGCCTTAGATACATTAATAAATTGAAGCCAAGCTCCAGCTCACATTGTAGTTACACAGCTATATTATCGTTCCTTTTGGGATAAAGGTTTTACATAAACAAATACAAACTGATCATTGTAAGCACCCCATCAGTGGTAAATGGTTTGTCTCAACCCTCTAATTGCTACATCTGCAGGACAGCTTGTTCTGTTAAAAAACGACAGACTTACTAGCCAGATTACCAGGTAAAAATAAAAGAAATAAAGCCTGAAAAGAAAACGAATGCAGCCATCACATCTGAGAATTGGTAAGCTGCAATAAAATAAATGTTTGATTTTGGGTTTTATACTACTTTAATACGTAGGATTCTTGGTAACGTCTTTGAGACTTCTACCTGGCTGTCATATCAATCCAATGGCTTTGTTACTCTCAGTCGCTGACCCAGAAAGAGTAAAGGCCCCCAACATTCTAGTTCGTTTTTCTCCAATTTTCATTGTCTACATGCTTGTTGTGGTTCAGTGATCTGGAAGAAATGGGGTCAGACAAGTATGTTCATATTAGCTATACCAACACCTGATATTTACAGACTTGATTTGGGTCAGGAGCACCTCAACGTCATTTTCAATATCCCATATGCCTGTACATCGTGCTTGTGTTTACCATAGTATTCAGGAGTACAGCAGTGCACAGCCATTCATGTAAATGGCAGTCTGCTGTACTCAGAGGAAATACGATAAGAATTATACTAAACAGGCTCAGCCAGCCTGTGTGCAGGATCCCTTAACCACTTGACGACCGCCTCACGCCGATGTACGTCGGCAAGGTGGCACGGACAGGCAAAATCACGTACATGTACGTGATTTGCCTTCCGCGGGTGGGGGGTCCGATCGGACCCCCCCCCCGGTGCCCGAGGCGGTCGTCTTTTTGCGATCAGAGGTGAGGGGGAGACCATCCGTTTGTGGCCCCCGCCTCGCGATCGCCGCCGGCCAATCGAATCATTCCTTTGCTGCTGTATGCTAAACAGCAGCAAAGGAAATGATGTCATCTCTCCTCGGCTCGGTAATTTCCGTTCCGGCCCGAGGAGAGAAGACAGGTATGTGAGTGCACCAACACACACACACACAGTAGAACATGCCAGGCACACAAAATACCCCGATCCCCCCCCGATCGCCCCCCGATCACCCCCCCCCCTGTCACAAACTGACACCAAGCAGTTTTTTTTTTTCTGATTACTGCATAGTGTCAGTTTGTGACAGTTACAGTGTTGGGACAGTTAGTATTACCCCCCTTTAGGTCTAGGGTACCCCCTAACCCCCCCTAATAAAGTTTTAACCCCTTGATCACCCCCTGTCACCAGTGTCGCTAAGCGATCATTTTTCTGATCGCTGTATTAGTGTCGCTGGTGACGCTAGTTAGGGACGTAAATATTTAGGTTCGCCGTCAGCGTTTTATAGCGTCAGGGACCCCCATATACTACCGAATAAATGTTTTAACCCCTTGATGGCCCCCTAGTTAACCCTTTCACCACTGATCACCGTATAACCGTTACGGGTGACGCTGGTTAGTTCGTTTATTTTTTATAGTGTCAGGGCACCCGCCGTTTATTACCGAATAAAGGTTTGGCCCCCTGATCGCCCAGCGGTGATATGCGTCGCCCCAGGCAGCGTCAGATTAGCGCCAGTACCGCTAACACCCACGCACGCAGCATACGCCTCCCTTAGTGGTATAGTATCTGATCGGATCAATATCTGATCCGATCAGATTTATACTAGCGTCCCCAGCAGTTTAGGGTTCCCAAAAACGCAGTGTTAGAGGGATCAGCCCAGATACCCGCTAGCACCTGCGTTTACCCCTCCGCCTAGCCCACCCAAGTGCAGTACCGATCGATCACTGTCACTTACAAAACACTAAACGCATAACTGCAGCGTTTGCAGAGTCAGGCCTGATCCCTGCGATTGCTAACATTTTTTTTGGTAGTATTTTGGTGAACTGGCAAGTACCAGCCCCAGGCAGCGTCAGGTTAGCGCCAGTAGCACTAACACCCACGCACGCAGCATACGCCTCCCTTAGTGGTATAGTATCTGTACGGATCAATATCTGATCTGATCAGATCTATACTAGCGTCCCCAGCAGTTTAGGGTTCCCAAAAACGCAGTGTTAGCGGAATCAGCCCAGATACCTGCTAGCACCTGCGTTTTGCCCCTCCGCCCGGCCCAGCCCAGCCCACCCAAGTGCAGTATCGATCGATCACTGACACTTACAAAACACTAAACGCATAACTGCAGCGTTCGCAGAGTCAGGCCTGATCCCTGCGATCGCTAACAGTTTTTTTGGTAGTATTTTGGTGAACTGGCAAGTACCAGCCCCAGGCAGCGTCAGGTTAGCGCCAGTAGCACTAACACCCACGCACGCAGCATACGCCTCCCTTAGTGGTATAGTATCTGTACGGATCAATATCTGATCTGATCAGATCTATACTAGCGTCCCCAGCAGTTTAGGGTTCCCAAAAACGCAGTGTTAGCGGAATCAGCCCAGATACCTGCTAGCACCTGCGTTTTGCCCCTCCGCCCGGCCCAGCCCAGCCCACCCAAGTGCAGTATCGATCGATCACTGACACTTACAAAACACTAAATGCATAACTGCAGCGTTCGCAGAGTCAGGCCTGATCCCTGCGATCGCTAACAGTTTTTTTGGTAGCGTTTTGGTGAACTGGCAAGCGCCAGCAGCCTAGTACACCCCGGTCGTAGTCAAACCAGCACTGCAGTAACACTTGGTGACGTGGCGAGTCCCATAAGTGCAGCTCAAGCTGGTGAGGTGGCAAGCACAAGTAGTGTCCCGCTGCCACCAAAAAGACAAACAGAGGCCCGTCGTGCCCATAATGCCCTTCCTGCTGCATGCGCCAATCCTAATTGGGAACCCACCGCTTCTGCAGCGCACGTACTTCCCCCATTCACATCCCCAACCAAATGCAGTCGGCTGCATGAGAGGCATTTTCTTTATGTCCTCCCGAGTACCCCTACCCAACGAACCCCCCAAAAAAGATGTTGTGTCTGCAGCAAGCGCGGATATAGGCGTGACACCCACTATTATTGTCCCTCCTGTCCTGACAATCCTGGTCTTTGCATTGGTGAATGTTTTGAACGCTACCATTCACTAGTTGAGTATTAGCGTAGGGTACAGCATTCCACAGACTAGGCACACTTTCACAGGGTCTCCCAAGATGCCATCGCATTTTGAGAGACCCGAACCTGGAACCGGATACAGTTATAAAAGTTAGTTACAAAAAAAGTGTAAAAAAAAATATATATATATAAAATAAAAAAAAATTGTTGTCGTTTTATTGTTCTCTCTCTCTCTATTCTCTCTATTGTTCTGCTCTTATTTACTGTATTCTATTCTGCAATGTTTTATTGTTATTATGTTTTATCATGTTTGCTTTTCAGGTATGCAATTTTTTATACTTTACCGTTTACTGTGCTTTATTGTTAACCATTTTTTTGTCTTCAGGTACGCCATTCACAACTTTGAGTGGTTATACCAGAATGATGCCTGCAGGTTTAGGTATCATCTTGGTATCATTCTTTTCAGCGGTCAGCTTTCATGTAAAAGCAATCCTAGCGGCTAATTAGCCTCTAGACTGCTTTTACAAGCCGTGGGAGGAAATGCCCCCCCCCCACCGTCTTCCGTGTTTTTCTCTGGCTCTCCTGTCTCAACAGGGAACCTGAAAATGCAGCCGGTGATTCAGCCAGCTGACCATAGAGCTGATCAGAGACCAGAGTGGCTCCAAACATCTCTATGGCCTAAGAAACCGGAAGCTACGAGCATTTTATGACTTAGATTTCGCCGGATGTAAATAGCGCCATTGGGAAATTGGGGAAGCATTTTATCACACCGATCTTGGTGTGGTCAGATGCTTTGAGGGCAGAGGAGAGATCTAGGGTCTAATAGACCCCAATTTTTTCAAAAAAGAGTACCTGTCACTACCTATTGCTATCATAGGGGATATTTACATTCCCCGAGATAACAATAAAAATGACTAGAAAAAAAAAATGAAAGGAACAGTTTAAAAATAAGATAAAAAAGCAAAAAAATAATAAAGAAAAAAAAAAAAAAAAAGCACCCCTGTCGCCCCCTGCTCTCGCGCTAAGGCGAACGCAAGCGGCGGTCTGTCGTCAAACGTAAACAGCAATTGCACCATGCATGTGAGGTATCACCGCGAAGGTTAGATCGAGGGCAGTAATTTTTGCAGTAGACCTCCTCTGTAAATCTAAAGTGGTAACCTGTAAAGGCTTTTAAAGGCTTTTAAAAATGTATTTATTTTGTTGCCACTGCACGTTTGTGCGCAATTGTAAAGCATGTCATGTTTGGTATCCATGTACTCGGCCTAAGATCATCTTTTTTATTCCATCAAACATTTGGGCAATATAGTGTGTTTTAGTGCATTAAAATTTAAAAAAGTGTGTTTTTTCCCCAAAAACTGCATTTGAAAAATCGCTGCGCAAATACTGTGTGAAAAAAAAAAATGAAACACCCACCATTTTAATCTGTAGGGCATTTGCTTTAAAAAAAATATATAATGTTTGGGGGTTCAAAGTAATTTTCTTGCAAAAAAAAAATAACTTTTTCATGTAAACAATAAGTGTCAGAAAGGGCTTTGTCTTCAAGTGGTTAGAAGAGTGGGTGATGTGTGACATAAGCTTCTAAATGTTGTGCATAAAATGCCAGGACAGTTCAAAACCCCCCCCAAATGACCCCATTTTGGAAAGTAGACACCCCAAGCTATTTGCTGAGAGGCATGTCGAGTCCATGGAATATTTTATATTGCGACACAAGTTGCGGGAAAGAGACACATTTTTTATTTTTTTTGCACAAAATTGTCACTAAATGATATATTGCTCAAACATGCCATGGGAATATGTGAAATTACACCCCAAAATACATTCTGCTGCTTCTCCTGAGTACGGGGATACCACATGTGTGAGACTTTTTGGGAGCCTAGCCGCGTACGGAACCCCGAAAACCAAGCACCGCCTTCAGGCTTTCTAAGGGCGTGAATTTTTGATTTCACTCTTGACTGCCTATCACAGTTTCGGAGGCCATGGAATGCCCAGGTGGCACAAACCCCCCCCAAATGACCCCATTTTGGAAAGTAGACACCCACAAAGATATTTGCTGAGAGGTATAGTGAGTATTTTGCAGACCTCACTTTTTGTCACAAAGTTTTGAAAATTGAAAAAAGAAAAAAAAAAAAGTTTTTCTTTCTTCATTTTCAAAAACAAATGAGAGCTGCAAAATACTCACCATGCCTCTCAGCAAATAGCTTGGGGTGTCTACTTTCCAAAATGGGGTCATTTGGGGTGGTTTTGTGCCACCTGGGCATTCCATGGCCTCCGAAACTGTGATAGGCAGTGAAGAGTGAAATCAAAAATTTTCACCCTTAGAAATCCTGAAGGCGGTGATTGGTTTTGGGGGTCCCGTGCACGGCTAGGCTCCCAAAAAGTCCCACACATGTGGTATCCCCGTACTCAGGAGAAGTAGCTATATGTATTTTGGGGTGCAATTCCACATATGCCCATGGCCTGTGTGAGCAATATATCATTTAGTGACAACTTTGTGCAAAAAAAAAAAAAAAAATGTGCCACTTTCCCGCAACTTGTGTCAAAATATGAAATATTCCATGGACTCAATATGCCTCTCAGCAAATAGCTTGGGGTGTCTACTTTCCAAAATGGGGTCATTTGGGGGGGTTTTGTGCCACCTGGGCATTCCATGGCCTCCGAAACTGTGATAGGCAGTGAAGAGTGAAATCATAAATTTACACCCTTAGAAATCCTGAAGGCGGTGATTGGTTTTCGGGGCCCCGTACGCGGCTAGGCTCCCAAAAAGTCCCACACATGTGGTATCCCCATACTCAGGAGAAGCAGCAGAATGTATTTTGGGGTGCAATTCCACATAGGCCCATGGCCTGTGTGAGCAATATATCATTTAGTGACAACTTTTTGTAAATATTTTTTTTTGTCATTATTCAATCACTTGGGACAAAAAAAATGAATATTCAATGGGTTCAACATGCCTCTCAGCAATTTCCTTGGGGTGTCTACTTTCCAAAATGGGGTCATTTGGGGGGGTTTTGTAATGCCCTGCCATTTTAGCACCTCAAGAAATGACATAGGCAGTCATAAACTAAAAGCTGTGTAAATTACAGAAAATGTACCCTAGTTTGTAGACGCTATAACTTTTGCGCAAACCAATAAATATACGCTTTTTGACATTTTTTTTACCAAAGACATGTGGCCGAATACATTTTGGCCTAAATGTATGACTAAAATTGAGTTTATTGGATTTTTTTTATAACAAAAAGTAGAAAATATCATTTTTTTTCAAAATTTTCGGTCTTTTTCCGTTTATAGCGCAAAAAATAAAAACCGCAGAGGTGATCAAATACCATCAAAAGAAAGCTCTATTTGTGGGAAGAAAAGGACGCAAATTTCGTTTGGGTACAGCATTGCATGACCACGCAATTAGCAGTTAAAGCGACGCAGTGCCAAATTGGAAAAAGACCTCTGGTCCTTAGGCAGCATAATGGTCCGGGGCTCAAGTGGTTAATATACACTATATTACCAAAAGTATTGGGACACCCACTTTTACACGCACATGAACTATAATGGCATCCCAGTCTTAGTCCGTAGGGTTCAATGTTGATTTGGCCCACCCTTTTCAGCTATAGCAGCTTCAACTCTTCTTTGAAGGATGTCCACAAGGTTTAGGAGTGTGTCGGAATGTTTGACTATTTTTCCAGAAGCTCATTTGTGAGGTCAGGCACTGATGTTGGACGAGAATTCATCCTAAAGGTGTTCTATCGGGTTGAGGTCAGGACTCTGTGCAGGCCAGTCAAGTTCCTCCACCCAAACTCGCTCATCCATGTCTTTATGGACCTCGCTTTGTGCACTGGTCCAAATCATTTGTTGGAGGGGGGATTTTGGTGTGGGTTAGTTTTTCAGGGGTTGGGCTTGGCCCCTTAGTTCCAGTGAAGGGAACTTCTAAGGCATCATTATACCAAGACATTTTGGACAATTTCATGCTCCCAACATTGATGGAACAGTTTGGGGATGGCCCCTTTTTCAACATGACTGTGCACCAGTGCACAAAGCAAGATCCATAAAGACATGGATGAGTGAGTTTAAGGTAGAGAAACTTGACTGGCATGCACAGAGTCCTGACCTCAACCCAATAGAACACCTTTGGGGTGAATTAGAGCAGAGACTGTGAACCAGACCTTTTCTTCAACATCAGTGCCTGGCCTCACAAATGCCCTTCTGGAAGAATAGTCAAACATTCCCATAGACACACTCCTAAACTTTGGTGGACAGCCTTCCCAGAAAAGTTGAAGCTGTTACAGCAGGAAAGGGTGGCCCAACTCAATATTGAACCCTATGGACTAAGACTGGGATGCCATTAAAGTTCATGGAAAGGCAGGTGTCCCAATACTTTTGGTAATATAGTGTATCGCTTTCTTCTCTACATCTGTGATTTTTCTAGTTGGTGCCTGGAAAAGCTGAGGATTCCAAATCCAGCTAGAAAGCGCTTGTAGGCAGGTGCAGGTTTTTCTCCACCCAGTAGGTGGCACTGTGCCACTATACAGATGGAGTGAAGTCTTCAGAGGGAAATGTCTACTTGGGGATTCCATGGGTGTCTGAGAGGTGTCAGCTGTCTGATTGGACACTGCAACTTCTGGTGACCTTTGGTGTGGTACCTTAAAAAATAGGGTTCCAGCGTCATTAGACTACACCAGGAGTGAGTGGTAGGTTAGGGACAGAGACCTTGCTTGTGCAGGAAAGGTTCCTGGTGAGTAGGGTCATTACAGGGACAATGCCTGCCTTTAGGAAACATTCCTGTCTCCAGATCAGGAATGTGGGGCTCTCCGTAGCACCATTGATATCTCGTCCAGAGCACCGCCAATCACCTCCCCCCCAGCGGGAGCCCTTATCTGGTAATACAGGCCCAAGCCTGGTGACAATTTGTAACCATCAACTGTTATTCTGCTACATCTCAGCACTATTCATTGCTGTCATTATTCAAACGGCAATAGTATATCATGTTTTAAAACAGCAGAACCGTGTGTGTGCCTCTCTCTTATTGGGTACCTTGGGCCTTGGCCCTGTCTACACGCTCTTGCACAGTGCTGGAATCTCTTCTTATGAAATTTCTGATCCTGAGACTTCTCGGATCCCATGGTGACGCTCTGTGACATCACCAGTGCCTACAGAAAGTGGCTGGAAGGTGATATGTAAGGGAAATATCTTTTACATTTTCTTCAAATGTTTGAAGTGTATTTGGAGAAATGTTCTTATTTTTTTTAGTTTAGAAGGGTCAGGTTTTATTGCTGTCTGTGTCCCAGCTATAGAGATTCACCCCTGTGCAGAGGCATTTCTAGCGTAGCCAACCTCACCTCCACCCACCAAGGGGAGCTGACAAGTCTTAGGAGCTCAAGAGACTTGGCCACATTGGACTGTTGGAGTTAACGCTCAGAAGCAGAGCCAACTGTGGAAGCCTATGGATCACTGGACTACGGTTCCCAGAAAGAGACAGTGATGAGGAGGAGAACAGAATTGTACTTTCCTGGGCTGCAGATGGAGGAACCCTTTCCTGCCCACATCTATGTTGCTTAGTGGACAGTGTTCAGCGATCAGGGTCCTGTGTGCTAGGGATCAGAGAGAGCAACTTGTGTGCACAGAAGACGTGGACTAAGCTACTATCGGGACACAGTGGTTTGCTTCAGGGAGACCGGAGAATGGTTGGCATGTAGGCTGAGGAACGGAGCCTCCCCAGGAAGATCCAGAGGACTTCTGGACAACAGGACCTTTGCAGCTGTATTGCTGGGACTGATGAGAGGGCATTGCTGTCATTAACCTGTTGCTGCTAGTAGAGATTGGGACATATAGGGACCTCGCATTTGATTAGCAGCATTTACAACTGAATACAGACTTTACTGGAACTGTACTTACATGTACCACCATAAAGACTGGGCCCCATGCTAGCCGGCTGAATAACTAGGGAAAAAGGCTGTCTCCTCAGGTAGCTGCTCTACAAGGACATCAGTACGAATCTTTAATGCCATTACTGTCATCTGTGTCATTGCTTAATGCAGGTTTGCCCCTGGGAAAGGTTCCTCCAGGGGGTGGGGGGTTAGCAGCAAGGTTAATGATATCAGGGAATAATTAAGTTAAAAGAAAATCCTTTATTGAAAAGTTGGCATAGCATGGACATATAGCAGTTAAAATATAAGCTCTGGTAAGGAGATATTATACCATTCCAAATACAGAAAGTGCAAACACAAGATTATATACAGCATCACATATTAGAGAGACTGTCGTATAAAATTCCAAATGCATTTCGACCTACAAGGTCACAGTCTTCCTCAGGGGATAGGTTTGCAATAGGGGGTGTGAGTGGGGGGATCTCCTAGCCACAATTCCTTTAAAAATTGATGATCCCATGATCCCTTGGCCACTCCCACTGCAAAGGGGGATATCAGTTTGCCCTGTATGGCTTGCAAGGAGTCACACTGGGGGGACATCCCATGGGGCGTGTGTAGGTGGGAGGTCCGCACCTGCAGTAAATTCCCAGAGATATCATGATATCATAAGTTTAAGAAATACTAATTAAATTCAGAGTTAACAATTGATGGTCAGGGTCATTTCCAATGCTCACTATGCATATGTGTCTATTTTATAAAGGTATTGTTGTAATATTAATTTTTTAATATCATAGTAGAGGAATCCTTGTTATATATATCTTATTGAGTATGTAAGTAAGGATGTAAATGATAGCCAATGGAAAAAGCCAACTGAAGTGAAATAAACCAAAGTTTAGTGAGGATAAGAGAGAAAGAGGACTGTGATGATCAAGTGGTTATGAATGAGAATGAAGAGATTGATAAAATTGAAAGTGATGTGTTGAATAAGGTTGTTACATAGTTCAAAACAGTGTTAGAACAGTTGTTATATATAAATATACGAAGCTATATTAGTAGCCCTTACTGTGGACTTAAATGTCCCAATACTCTATATGTATAAAATCTAAATTTGCTTGGATTTACCTTAATAATAATTTGTGCAAGAAATCTGTGGCTCTGTGGATAACCAAAAGAAGCCAGGTAGATCTGTTGAAGAAAGTAGTTGTATCAATAACTATTTGTTAGGTGTAGCTTTTACCTGCCACGGGCATACAGAGCAAGCAGATTAGTGAGCTGACATGTGCCAGGTACTTACGTTGGAGCATTGGAAAGACAGATGACCATACACATCAGGACGCTAGGGATCACTAAAATATCCTTGTGCATCCTGGGATTTTTAAAGTAATACCAAATTGATTAAGTAACTGTAATGAGTTCCAGGTGCCTCTCACCCACCCCCCCCACTCGCCCACCAAAGGCGCCCCCACCGCCAATGCAGCTCGTGTGGCTCCCTCGGCGTTCCGGAGGGCAGGAATCGCCATCGTCACTTGACGCCGCACGCACGTACGGAGTGCCCGCACGGTCGCGCGCGAAAGCCAACCGTCCAAAAGTGATCCGAGACGCTGCCGGCAAGAAAGTTGCTCCCTCCAGCGGCCGAAAAATCTTATCTCGGTCGTCTGGCAGAGCATGTTGGGAACACAGCGTTGCTGTGCTCCCCTGTCTTGCCAGGAAGTCACACAGGGAATGGAGCCCCCACCCAGGAGATCGTCACGGCCACTGTGAGCAACATGGGAATCTAAAATATAAGTAAAGGAAATAATCATAAAACATGATGCAATCGAATCACAATTGCAGTTTTTAGTTAATACAACAGTATACAATGGGGCAAAAAAGTATTTAGTCAGCCACCAATTGTGCAAGTTCTCCCACTTAAAAAGATGAGAGAGGCCTGTAATTGTCATCATAGGTAAACCTCAACTATGAGAGACAAAATGTTGAAACAAATCCAGACAATCACTTTGTCTGATTTTTGAAAGAATTTATTTGCAAATTATGGTGGAAAATAAATATTTTGTCAGTATCAAAAGTTCATCTCAATACTTTGTTATATATCCTTTGCTGGCAATGACAGAGGTCAAACGTTTTCTGTAAGTCTTCACAAGGTTGTCACACACTGTTGCTGGTATGTTGGCCCATTCCTCCATGCAGATCTCCTCTAGAGCAGTGATGTTTTGGGGCTGTCGCTGGGCAACACGGACTTTCAACTCCCTCCAAAGGTTTTCTATGGGGTTGAGATCTGGAGACTGGCTAGGCCACTCCAGGACCTTGAAATGCTTCTTACGAAGCCACTCCTTCGTTGCCCGAGTGGTGTGTTTGGGATCATTGTCATGCTGAAAGACCCAGCCACGTTTCATCTTCAATGCCCTTGCTGATGGGAGGAGGTTTGCACTCAAAATCTCATGATACATGGCCCCATTCATTCTTTCATGTACACGGATCAGTCGTCCTGTTCCATTTGCAGAGAAACAGCCCCAAAGCATGATGTTGCCACCCCCATGCTTCACAGTAGGTATGGTGTTCTTTGGTTGCAACTCAGCATTCTCTCTCCTCCAAACACGACGAGTTATGTTTCTACCAAACAGTTCTACTTTGGTTTCATCTGACCATATGACATTCTCCCAATCCTCTTCTGGATCATCCAAATGCTTTCTAGCAAACCTCAGATGGGGCCGGACATGTACTGGCTTAAGCAGAGGGGCACGTCTGGCACTGCAGGATCTGAGTCCCTGGCAGCGTAGTGTGTTACTGATGGTAGCCTTTGTTACGTTGGTCCCAGCTCTCTGCAGGTCATTCAATCGGTGCACCTGTGTGGTTCTCGGATTTTTTCTCACCGTTCTTGTGATCATTTTGACCCCATGGGGTGAGATCTTGTGTGGAGCCCCAGATCGAGGGAGCTTATCAGTGGTCTTGTATGTCTTCCATTTTCTAATTATTGCTCTCACAGTTGATTTCTTCACACCAAGCTGCTTGCCTATTGCAGATTCAGTCTTCCCAGCCTGATACAGGTCTATAATTTTGTTTCTGGTGTCCTTCGACAGCTCTTTGGTCTTCACCATAATGGAGTTTGGAGTGTGACTGTTTGAGGTTGTTCTTTTATACTGATAACAAGTTCAAACAGGTGCCATTAATACAGGTAATGAGTGGAGGACAGAGGAGCCTCTTAAAGAAGAAGATACAGGTCTGTGAGAGCCAAAAATCTTGCTTGTTTGTCGGTGACCAAATACTTATTTTCCACCATAATTTGCAAATAAATTCTTTCAAAAATCAGACAATGTGATTGTCTGGATTTGTTTCCACATTTTGTCTCTCATAGTTGAGGTATACCTATGATGACAATTACAGGCCTCTCTCATCTTTTTAAGTGGAAGAACTTGCACAATTGGTGGCTGACTAAATACTTTTTTGCTCCACTGTAAATATTAGTTTTAAAATTTATCAAAAATATATCTTAAGAGCTGTGTACTGTTCACTGATCCAGCAATTTATTTTTAATATGTAAAAGACACTGTGGTAGTGTAAGAGACCATGGTGTCAGATGTATGCGTTGCAATCAAAATAACGCAGACCTTTGTTAACTAAGGTTCTGCTTGGTTTGTGAAAGGGGGAGGAAATTTAGATTTCAATCTAATCCTCCTAACCAAAGTCAGTCTTATCTCCTAACATATGATTTACCCATTCATCACCTAGAGGGTTACTCATTGTACATGGATTATCTGACAACGCATAGATGGTAGGACAAGTGAACAGTACTCAGCTCGTATCCAGCTCACATGTGTCAGGGGGGAGGGGGTGTTTAGCCATCCAAAAATATATATAGCATGGGAAAGATACCTGATGTGAGGGATATTGGTGCTGCACACCGCAAATGAATACAATATGGGAAATGTTCCCCCAGGGTTTTTTTTAATTATTATTAAGGTAAATCCAAGCAAGTTTAGATTTTATACATATAGAGTTTTGGGACATTTAAGTCCACAGTAAGGGCTACTAATATAGCAGAGTATATTTATATATAACAACTGTTCTAACACTGTTTTGAACTATGTAATAACCTTATTCAACACATCACTTTCAATTTTATCAATCTCTTCACCTCATTTATAACCACTTGATCACCACAGTCCTCTTTCTCCCTTATCCTCACTTATTTTGGTTTATTTCACTTCGGTTGGCTTTTTCCATTGTTTTTTGCTCCCTTATCTTTCTTTGTTTTTTCTTATTCATTCTTCCCCCTCTTTTCACATTACACTAATCACATCACCTAGCAAACACACGCACACCCACCCTTCACAATCACCCACACTTCTACTCACACAATCGCCTACATTCCTCCATCCCAGTCAACATAACATTGCACCAGTCATGTCACTATCACTGTCACTATTATCCAACACTATCATTTACATCTTCACTTACATACTCAATAAGACATATATAACAAGGACTCCTCTACTATGATAGTAATAAATTAATATTACAATACCTTTATAAAATAGACACATATGCATAGTGAGCATTGGAAATTACTCTGACCATCAATTGGTAACTCTGAATTTAATTAGTATTTCTTAAGCTTATGATATCATGATATCTCTGGGAATTTACTGCAGGTGCGGACCTCCCACCTACAAGCGCCCCCATGGGATGTCCCCCAGTGTGACTCCTTGCAAGCCATACAGGGCAAAGCGGTATCCCCCTTTGAAGTGGAAGTGGTTAAGGGACACATGGGATCATCAATTCTTAAAGGAATTGTGGCTAGGAGATCCCCCCACACACACCCTCTATTGCAAACCTATCCCCTGAGGAAGACCGTGACCATGTGGGTTGAAACGCGTCGGAAATTTTATACGACAGTCCCTCTAACATGTGATGCTGTATATAATCTTGTGTTTGCACTTTCTGTATTTGGAATGGTATCATATCTGCGTACCAGGGCTTATATTTTAACTGCTATATGTCCATGCTATGCCAATTTTTCAATAAAGGATTTTCTTTTAACTTATTAATTCCCTGATATCATTAACCTTGCTGCTAAAAAAGATCCCCTGGGGGAACCTTTCCCATATTGTATTCATTTGGGGTGTGCAGCACCAATATCCCTCACATCATGTGTCTTTCCCATGCTATATATATTTGTGGGTGGCTAAACAACCCTTCCTCCCTGACACACGTGAGCTGGATATGAGCTGAGTACTGTTCACTTGTCCTACCATCTATGCGTTGTCAGATAATTTATGTATAATGAGTAACCCTCTAGGTGATGAATGAGTAAATCGTATGTTAGGAGATAAGACTGACTTTGGTTAGGAGGATTAGATTGAAATCTAAAATTCCTCCCCTTAGTTAACCTTAGTTAACAAAACCTTAGTTAACAAAGGTCTGCGTTATTTTGATTGTAACGCATATGACACCATGGTCTCTTACACTACCACGGTGTATTATTTTTTTTATTTATTTATTTTTTTTATATGCCGCTTCAGTTAACTTTGTCCAGGGACTATCGTCAGTATGTTGTTCACGTGTGTCCCATATCCAGTCACATCATTGCGGCCATACAGTGCTTTCCCCCCTTTTTTTTTTTTTTTTAAACATTAGGCTGTGCAGATGTTATGTTACAATATAAATTTCGGTATACGCAATTACAATGATACCGCCTTGCAAGGTACATAACATACAAGGCCAATTAGCCGTCTATTCACATGTAGCTATTGTACATAGCTATATGTGTTGGTACTTTTCTATCTGGTGTATCCCCCCATCCACCCTCCTATATCCCCCCCCCTATTTATCCCCTATATGTTCAAGGCACATCTGTTGATCAACCTAGGTTCCATACATTGTTTTTTGCTCGGCTCTGACCTCTGGGCTGCTCTTAGCTCAACCCACCCCATTGATAGGAAGCGGATGTTCTCGGCCCTAGGATAGTATGGATGAGGGGCACGGCATTGTTTGAATCCAAAGGTTCCACATTCTTATGAATTTATTGTAACTGCCTGACCTAGTGTGGAATGTTCTCTCATTCCACACTGTGGAGTTGACAGTCCCCAGCCAGTCTTCCGGGGTAGGAGGAGTTCTTGATTGCCAAGACTGTGCGATTAATTTTCTGGCTTGGAACAGGCATCTTGCTACTGCAACCGCCGTGTTCCTGTCTCTTGGTTCATTAGTAACGTGCCCCAGCACACAGGTCCTAGGATCTATCTCTAGGTTAATTTTAAACGTGGTGTTTATTTTCTTTACAATCTCAGACCAGTATCTCACTAGTTTTGGACATCTCCAAAACATATGGATCAGATCTCCTGTTCCCCTGCATCTGGGGCACTCATCATTGATTCGACGACCAAACATAAAGAGCTTTTTTGGCGTATAGTAGGACCTGTGCAATAGCATCAGATGGGAGGCCTTATGTGAGGGAGAAACCGACACCTCCGGTCCTAATTCCAGAATCCTTTTCCACTGTGTGTCCGTTATCTCCCCCACATCGGCCGCCCATCTGTCCCTACCCCCGAAAGAGCCTACGTGCGTATTCATTTTCTTTGTTAATTGGGTATATATCTCTGCGATTAACCCCTTGGAGGTCTCTGATTTTATTATAGTTTGTAATAGTGGGATATTACACCATGTGGGGGGTTGGCTCCCGAACTGCTTGCTTAGGGCGTGTCTAATCTGTAAATAGCTATAGAGTACACGGCTTGGTAGCCCGTATTCGTGCCTCAGTTCCTCAAAGGGTTTCAGGGAATTCCCTTCATATATCTGAGTCAGTCGACGAATCCCGTTCCTTTCCCACAGTTTGTTCCTGTCGACAGGTAATAGTTCCTGCAGGTTCTTATTGTTCCAGATTGGTGAATATTCTGAAAGTCCCTTGTACCCCATTATTCGCTTAGCTGTCTGCCAGACCCTAGTGATCATTTTAAGTGTCGAAGTCTCTCCCTGAAATGAGTCTGCCTCCAATGCCTCAATCAGTGAGCTATGTGGGCTTCTCTGCAGAGCAATCTGGGCGCTCTTGCTTCCCCCCCCGTCAATGGCGCATCCCCCAAGTTGCTGTAACTGTGCTGCCAGAAAGTAGGTAAACGGGTGGGGGACCCCCAGTCCCCCCTCCGTGGCGGGGCATTGCAACTTTTGTAGGCTTATCCTGGCCTGTCCTTTTTTCCAGATTAGTTCCCTAAAAAGGGATTGGATTCTTTGGAACCACTTCTCCCCAATCCATACTGGGGAGTTGTGGAGCAAGTATAGTAGCTGGGGCAGCCATACCATCTTGATCAAGTTAACCCGGCCCGCCATAGATAGGGGGAGTCTACACCAGATATCACATTTTTTTTTAATTTTTAATAAGAGGGGGGCCAGGTTATCTTCGATGAACGTACCAGGGTCCTTGGACATCACGACACCCAGGTACTTCATTTTCCCCGTAACTCTCAGTTGGGGAAAGCTCATTGAAATAGAACTGGCCAGTGGATCGACCGGTAGGAGCGATGATTTCTTCCAATTGATAGTCAGCCCTGAGAGTTTTCCAAATTCCTCCACTAGGTGCATTACTTTCTCCAGTGAGGAGGGTATATATACCACGGTGTATTTTACATATTAAAAAGTTATTGCTGGATTAGTGAACAGTACACAGCCCTTAAGATATATTTTTGATAAATTGAAAAACTAATATTTATACTGTTGTTGTATTAACTAAAAACTGCTATTGTGATTTGATTGCATGATTGATGTTGTTTTGTTTTGATGTTGATTGATTGATGTTTTGTTTATGATTATTTCCTTTATTTATTTTTTATATTCCCTTGAAAGCCATACAGGGCAAAGCGGTATCCCCCTTTGGAGTGGGAGTGGCCAAGGGACACACGGGATCATCAATTTTTAAAGGAATTCTGGCTAGGAGATCACCCCACTTACACCCTCTATTGCAAACCTATCCCCTGAGGAAGACCATGACCATGTAGGTCGAAACACGACGGGAATTTTATACGACAGTCTCTCTAATATGTGATACTGTATATAATCTTGTGTTTGCACTTTCTGTATCTGTAATGGTATCATATCTCCTTACCAGTGCTTATACTTTAATTGCTATATGTCCATGCTATGCCAACTTTTCAATAAAGGATTTTCTTTTAACTTTAATAATTCCCTGATATCATTAACCTTGCTGCTAAACCCCCCCCCCCCCCGGGGGAACCTTTCCCATATTGCATTAATTTGGAGTGTGCAGCACCAATATCCCTCACATCATGTGTCTTTCCCATGCTAGATATAGTACCTTATTCTAAATTGCTGCAGTAAAGTAATTCCTTTGTCTGAAAATTGTGTTTTAGACAAAGTCTGACAGCTCTTTATAAACCTCAGCACAATCAATTTTACATATGCTTTTATGCAACACTTCCTCTGAGTCTACCTTAAAAAAGAACTTTATCAAAATAGTTAGGGACTGCTTAGCAACCAGCAATTGTGGAGACAATGAAAACTTTGGTCAGAAGTATGTCATGCACAGTATAGTGTATATCGTGCAGGAGTTTGTATTGCACAGAGTGCTGTGGTCAGTGCCAGGTTTGTCAGTACATAATGCACAGAGTGCAGAGGTCAGGAGTATGTAAAGCACAGAGTGCAGAGATCAGGAATACATAACTCATAGAATACAGAAGTCCGGAACATGTAACTCACAGTAAAGGGGTCAGGAATACTCAACACTCAGAGGGCAGGAGTCAAGTGTGTATAACATCATGTGCAGGGTCAGGAGTATGTAATGCATAGAGTGTAGGGGTCAGGAGTACAAAAGAAAGAAAAGACAGGAGAGTACAAATTCCCCTTGCAAGTAATACTCTCCCCCATTTTCCCACTCAGCAAAAATCCCCCCTCCCCCCAAAAAAAATCCAGTACTAATATGTATATTCACCCCCTTACCCACGAGCACAAGTTCCCTCTGCAAGCCAAAATTCTCCCCAAACAAAAATACTAAAATTCCACCCACCTCTCTGTACAAATCTCTCTGCTGGTAACAACACAATTTAGCATACAAAGTGATTAACAGAAAGGACTAGGCATTAGATAACATTTGGCATCCAGATCGGCATGGACGGTAGCAAGGCCACCTCAAGTACAGCAGTGCGCAGAAATTAAATCTACAGAGGGCTGGAACTATACTACCAGAGCGCATTTATGGCAGCGACGCTAGTCCTAGACCGACTGGATATGCACTGTCCAAAAGAAAAAGAGGATGGTAGAGGAGGGGGGCAGGAGAACAAAGGGAACAAAGGGAACTTGCAGAATAATTATTATGAAAGGGACAGTCCTTGAGTTTTTCTTCTGCCAGCTATCGTTGGATCCTTTAAGATCATTGGTGCACTTAATGACAGTCACATGTAACCTGCATGCAGTATAAGTATAGAATAGGTTATGGTATAGTCTTGGCACCGGTGCAAGGTAGATGAGGTTGAGATGTAGTAAAGGTTTAGTATAATGCAGTATAGGCTTGGTATCAGTGGCGGCTGGTGCTCAAAACTTTTAGGGGGGTGCAAACAAAGTACCATCAAACGCAGCCACTGTGCCCATCAAACGCAGCCACTGTGCCCATCAAACGCTGCCACTGTGCCCATCAAATGCAGCCACTGTACCCATCAAACGCTGCCACTGTGCCATCAAACACAGCCTCTGTGCCAACAAACGCTGCTACTGTGCCATCAAATGTTGCCACTGTGCCATCAAATGCTCCCACTGCGCCATCAAATGCTGCCACTGCGCCATCAAATGCTCCCACTGTGCCCATCGAATGCTGCCACTGTGCCCCCCCCCGCCCGTCCGGCACTTGCCCTGTCTCGGTGAGGCAGCGGGTGACGGCGGCGATCGGTTTTCTCCATGTCCCTGATGTCTTCTCCCGTCCTCTCCTATAATTGGACGCCTGATAGGCGTCCAATCACAGAGCCTGTCATTTCAGCCAGTGAGGTGATGGGTAACAGACCCGAGCACCTGATTGGCGGAGAGGCGGTTCAGTGTTAGGAAAGCGAATATTCATGCGCTTTTCTAACACAGCTGGGTGAACTGTGAGCGCCAAGCATGGCGCTCGCCGTTTACCTTTTTTGACGGGGGCCCGTGTGCCCTTATGGACCGCTGGTAGGCAAATATTCAGATAGAGGTGCTCACTCCCTCAGCACCAAGAGAAAGGACTTTCCCAGGCATTTCATTAAAAATCATCTCTCACCTCTCCTACTGTACGGTTTCTCCATATCAGACTCAAACACTGTAGCCCCTCACCATACCTACGTTAGAAATCTAGGTGGCACCCTTACACAATCATGCCAGAAAGTGCCTCACAATACAATATAATGTTTGTTTAGCTTCACTTTAAAGCACAATGTGAAGCATCTTATAGTGCAGTATGGTGGCTGAGTTGTTAGCTCATTTAACCTGTGGCTCAAGGATCCTGAGATAAATATCCACCAAGGATGCTATTTGAATGGAGTTTGTACATTTCTCCCTTTGTATATATCAATTTCCTCCTACAATCCCAATATACAGTGTACAGTGCCTTGAAAAAGTAATCATACCCCTTGACCTTTTGCACATTTTTGTCATGATACAACCAAAAATATAAATGAATTTTATTTGATAGACCAGGGGTAGGCAACCCCCAGCACTAGTTCCACAAGCGGCACTCAAAACCTTTTTTGCCGGCACTCAGCCCCCTCCCCATCAGCAGAGCAGGGAAGTGTCAGTGGGACACTAATGCAGGGGGTTCAGCGGTGGGACAGAAAAGCAGGGGGGTACAATGATGGGGCAGATGAGCAGGAGGTACAGTAGTGGGAGGGATGAGAAGGGGGTTCAGCGGTGGGACAGAAAAGCAGGGGGGTACAGTGATGGGGCAGATGAGCAGGGGGTTACAGTGGTGGGGCAGCTGAGCAGGGGGGTTCAGTGTTGGGACAGATGAGCGGGGGGGGGTTCAGTGTTGGGACAGATGAGCGGGAGGTTCAGTGTTGGGACAGATGAGCGGGGGGGTTCAGTGTTGGGCCAGATGAGAAGGGGGTTACAGTGGTGAGAAAGATGAGCAGGGGGGTTCAGTGTTGGGGCAGATGATAAGGGGGTTCAGCAGTGGGACAGAAAAGCAGGGGGTACATCAGTGGGGCAGATGTGAAAGGAGGTGCATTGGTGGGACAGATGAGCAGGGGGTTACAGTGGTTGGGCAAAAAAGCAGGGGGTACAGAGGTGGGGCAGATGCACAGGGGGGTACAGTGGTGGGGCAGATGTACAGGGGGGTACAGTGGCAGGGCAGAGGAGAAAGGAGGTACATTGGTGGGACAGATGAGCAGGGGGAACAGATATGCAGGGGGGTACAGTGGTGATACAGATTTGCAGGGGGGGACAGTGATCTGAGGTGTGGAGTTGCAGGAATTGGGGCTGATCTGAGGCGTGAGAGTGCAGAATGTTAATTTCTCACTACACAAGTAGTTTACAGCATTTACTTTATTAAAAAAATCCTTTTCGTGATTAAGAGTGTGAAGTTGACTTTTTTTGTAATAAAATCGGCACGCTCAATTACTTTGAAAATATTTTTGGGCACACTGTGCTTAAAAGGTTGCCTACCCCTGGCTTAACCACTTCAATACCGCCCATAGTTATATGGATCTTCCATCCTGGGCAGGCGGTATATGACGTCCTGGGCTTCCCGGCCGTCTGGGGGGCGGGCGCGCGTCACTCGGAAGCTGATTCGCATGCCCGGCGACTGTGATGTCCGCCGGGCACCCGCGATTTCCCGATAACAGAGCAGGGATGTGGATCCGTGTGTGTAAACACACAGATCCATGTCCTGCCAGGTGAGAGGAGACCGATCATGTGTTCCCAGTACAGATCAATCTCTTCCCCTTGTGAGTCCCCTCCCCCTACAGTTAGAATCACTCCCTAGGTAACACAGTTAACCCCTTGATCGCCCCCTAGTGTTAATCCCCTACCTGCCAGTGGCATTTATACAGTAATCAATGCATTTTTATAGCACCGATCCCTGTATAAATGTGAATGGTCCCAAAATGGTGTCAAAATTGTCCAATGTGTCCGCCGAAATGTCGCAGTCACGATAAAAATCACAGATTGCCGCCATTACTAGTAAAAACAATAAAAAAATTTAAAAAATGCCATAAAACTATCCCTAATATTGTAGACACTATAACTTTTGCGCAAACCAATCAATATACGCTTATTGCAATTTTTTTTTAATCAAAAATATGTAGAAGAATACATATCAGCCTAAACTGAGGAAATTTTTTTTTTTTTTTAATTGGGATATTTATTATGGAAGAGCCCTGGGGCCATCATAAAAAAAAAACAGAATTCTGACTTTGAAACAGGGCTCTTCCATAATTTATTATAGCAAAAAGTAAAAAATATTGTGTTTTTTTTCAAACTTGTCACTCTTCTTTTGTTTATAGCGCAAAAAATAAAAACTGCAGAGATGATCAAATACTACCAAAAGAAAGCTCTATTGTGGAGAAAAAAAAATTATAAAAATGTAATTTGGGTAAAGTGTTGCATAACCGCGCAATTGTCATTCAAAGTACGACAGCACTAAAAACTGAAAATTGGCATGGGCAGGAAGGGGGGTGAAAATGCCCTGTATTGAAGTGGCTGAGCAATAAACTTGCCTTTCCTGCTGCTGATAAAGAGTATTTATGAAACAAGATTACTTTAAAAGGGACTCTCACATGAACTGTACCTAAAACTTAAATGGAAGCCATGGTTCTCAGACTTCAAGAAAAGTTATGGGTCAGTGATCTTATTGACGCTTGACATTTACAGAAGCTTGGTTTTAAAAAATGGCTCCATTTGCAATCAGAGTCCTGTTTCTTATTTTATTAGCTGATAATCTCTAAAGACATTTACATAGCTGTGAATGCTGGTAGTAGGGATGAGCACAGGCATGTTCAGATCCTAGTCCAAACCCACCTGAGTGAGCCAGGCAAAAAGCTGTCACTATACTGGACCAATCATAAGTAGCCAAGGCATGACAATGGTAGCTAAGAGCTTACCCTACAGTACCCTTACCCATTTGAACCTTAACTTAAATTTACTATGATTTAGAATAAACACTCGACACCTAAGGTGGGTTAAATGGCCAACATGGCCTTTTATTAATAAAACAACTTTTGTTACAATACACACTGTAAGAACCCACCTAACTATACTATTTCACTAAACTGTATATATATAAAATATCTATCATTTTAAGATCCAAGGCCATGTAACCATTACCCTCTTAATTTGTGTCAGAGGCACATCTAAACTGAGTTGCCACCCCAGCTGCTATATATGAAGACTCAGGGCCTAAACCCAGCTAACCTCAGCCACCCCAGGGTCCTTAATCTGCACGGTCACTAGCCAGTGAACCGTTCCCACTCGAGGATACCATACCTGATGGTTCCCCACCGTTTACCCAGAATGCACCACATTCTACCACCGCCAAGGATCCTAACATGCCCCTACGCATTGTAAAACACCCGAAAACAACCCCCATTCACTACTACCCCTCAGATTAAGGGCGGGAGGGAGGGATGTTCTCAACAGGTTCCACTAGAACTGTTACAGCCCCACCCCATTTACATTAATTTATTAACTATTAGCTCCCCCCCTTTGCACCAAATTCCGGCCAATAATGACCACTTAATTACAGCCATATGCCACACCTTATATGACCACACCTTTATGACCACACCTTTAACCCTGACCTTGCTGGTTTGCCTTATCACCCTGTCATGTCTCCCCTGCGCTGACTGCGTCCCTTCTCAGCTGCGGGCTTCTCTTGACAATGGTAGCTAAGAGCTTACCCTACAGTACCCTTACCCATTTGAACCTTAACTTAAATTTACTATGATTTAGAATAAACACTCGACACCTAAGGTGGGTTAAATGGCCAACATGGCCTTTTATTAATAAAACAACTTTTGTTACAATACACACTGTAAGAACCCACCTAACTATACTATTTCACTAAACTGTATATATATAAAATATCTATCATTTTAAGATCCAAGGCGGTACCAATGTAACCATTACCCTCTTAATTTGTGTCAGAGGCACATCTAAACTGAGTTGCCACCCCAGCCGCTATATATGAAGACTCAGGGCCTAAACCCAGCTAACCTCAGCCACCCCAGGGTCCTTAATCTGCACGGTCACTAGCCAGTGAACCGTTCCCACTCGAGGATACCATACCTGATGGTTCCCCACCGTTTACCCAGAATGCACCACATTCTACCACCGCCAAGGATCCTAACATGCCACAGCGCACAGGTATGACTCCTTATACCTGAGCCCTCCGCCACACACGAAGAGCCCTGTGTACTCCATCCTCCAGGCCCAAAAACCACATGTCCGTTCCTACCGCGTTAAGGTGAACGCCATCGCCCCTAAGGTGACGCCATGTCTCGGACTCCAAATCCTGATGCCTAATTACCAGGCCCCCATTCCTGACAAAAAACCGCCCCACCTCCTTATTGACTTTAATCCGGGCCTTATTGATTCGGTCCACAGATCTGGCTTCTCTCCAAACCGTGCGAGCCACGATCTCGGACCAAACAAAAACAGTGCCCGGGAAGTCACAGCGAAGCCTGAGGAAATCAAACCGAATGTCTTTTATCAGTTCTCTAGAACGCCTGACGCCCAGATCATTCCCCCCAGCGTGAATTACCATAATATCCGGGGCCCTGTCCCAGCGTGCAAATCTATGCACCTCGGGAACCACTCTGTTCCACAACATGCCCCTTACTCCTATCCAGCGAACACTACCCTCTTCCCAGGGGAGACCTAACTGCCTGGCATCGGGTCTAACTTCAGCCCTCCTGGCCCCCCAGTAAACAAATGAATGCCCGAGGATCCAAACTAGGCATCTGCGACCTGAAAACAAATAGAGAAAAAACATTGCCCCACCAACCTGGACATATAAAATTAAAACAATAAGACCAACACATAGAAAAGAGTTAGCATGAGAGTCAACACAAACGTGACGACAAAGACCCCCTCTCTCATCTTCACATTAAATGAGGTCTAACATACAACCTGAAACGATTCGACTCCCACCTGCCGATGCGTTTTATCATCTCAGTTCCCAACCCCCATCTTGACGCCTCCGTGGCGGCTCCGATTCGGAAAGAGTGAGATCCGAACTGCCTGGGATCCAGGCCTGCCGCATTCAGACATTTACGAAAAACCGCAATGAACTGAAAACGCGATAAATACGAGCCATTCCTGTGCATCAAGAAAGGTCCCGCACTGGCAGGCCTGACCGCAATAAATTGTGACACCGCCGAAACCGGGCACAGCCCGGCCACCTTACCCCGAAACAACTCCAGTACTACACCTCTTCCAGCTTGATCCGTTTTAGACTTGCGAATCACTAAGCTTACTGACACTTCTGTTACAGTCACCTCGTCGACCGGAACATCGCCATCCACACCAGCGGCACGTTCCGGAATCCGGTCGGAGGAGGATGGGTGAGTCGCCATCTGGCTTGTGGGTCCCATCCCCCTCAGGCTCAGCCTAGGATGGGGATTCCTCCCAGGCTCTCCCCTGGCCAACACAGGCAATCGTTTGGCAGGGGGGCCTGAAGGTTCCGCGAACGGGCTCCCATTGCGGCGCTGAGCCTGAGGAGTCCTGTCAGGGGTGAACCGCTCAGGAGGCTTAGACCTCCTAGCGCGCTGTGTGGCAGGTCCTGCTTGTGAAGGACCCTGCTGGACTCCTTGCAATGACTCGGCCACTTGTCTCTGTATCCACTCAGCTCCATGTATCCCAGCAGCAGCCCTTAGCTGGGATAAAAGTTGCTCAAGTTCGCTCATCATGTAAAGTAGCACTCCACTGTAAAGATGATGTTCTCAACAGGTTCCACTAGAACTGTTACAGCCCCACCCCATTTACATTAATTTATTAACTATTAGCTCCCCCCCTTTGCACCAAATTCCGGCCAATAATGACCACTTAATTACAGCCATATGCCACACCTTATATGACCACACCTTTATGACCACACCTTTAACCCTGACCTTGCTGGTTTGCCTTATCACCCTGTCATGTCTCCCCTGCGCTGACTGCGTCCCTTCTCAGCTGCGGGCTTCTCTTTCCTGATCTCACAACTGCACATATACACACCCCTTGTATACATACAGCTGCGAGGGGAGGAATGCCCTGGCTGTAGATGATTGGCCCAGTACAGGTGACTGCTTCCTGGTGGGTTCGGACTAGGATCTGAGCACACCTAAGCCCTGCTTCACACTGTTGCGGTGCGGGAAACTCACAAGATTTTCTGTAATTTCACTGCATCGTACTGCAAAGCAATCGCACGGCGTCAAGCGATCTGCATCACGTGTCCATGTTAGATGAACAACACCCTGAAACAGATCGCCAAGCGCAGTGTGATTGCCAGAATCGCATCTCACAATGACAATTAATGCGATTCAGGTACCTACCCCATTCTGGTGTGGATGTGATGTGATTTGAGCTATACAAAATGTATTCCGCACACACTAGTGTGAATCCAGACTAAGATCATCCCTAGTTGGTAGCTTTTTTTTTCATTTTAATATAAGCCAAGTGCAATATAGGTTTGCAGGATTGTATCATGACACTATACCCTGCCCATATGTCTTCATTCAAATGATTCTCAATCACTAGGAGAGGCTATAGGTAGACCAAGTCACACTTTTTTTATCAGGCATACTACAGCAATGCAAATGTTCCTTAACTCAAGGTAGCCAATTAAATTGTATTTTGCAAATGCTACTAACCGTGAAAGTGCTTGAGTGGCACTGTGTGATGTGATATAGCAATTCAGACCAGTACCTGTATAAAAGAAATAAAATAAAAAATGAATGTAATTCACCTCTATACATGCAGTATTTGCTGTCCTGCAAACTTTACATAGCAGCCGGAAATCTGAATCTGCATTCTCAGTTATCTGATCATAAGGCGCCACCTACTGGTGCCATTGGACATACCTGTTTATCAGAGGCCTTAGTCTTGCTGGGCATGTATTAGGCTACTTTCACACTGAGGCGCTTTACAAAATAAAAATAGCGCCTGTAAAGCGCCTCTCCAGTGTGAAAGCCCGAGTGCTTTCACACTGGAGCGGTGCGATTTGCAGGACGGTACAAAAAGTCCTACAAGCTGCATCTTTGGAGCGCTATAGGAGCAGTGTATTCACCGCTCCTAAAGAGCCCCTTCCCATTGAAAACAATGGGGCAGTGCCGCTAAACCGCCAGCATAACCCTGCTGCAGTGGCGCTATGCGGGCGGTTTTAACCCTTTATCGGTCGCTAGCGGGGGTTAAAACTACCCCACTAGCGGCCGAATAGTGCCACTAAAATGACGGTAAAGCTTTACTGCCAACGCCCACAACGCCCCAATCTGAAAGTAGCCTTATAGTCCGTTATTTTGCTGTTTAATAAATGTACAGGTGCTGCTGTTGTGATATTTTTTGCATTTATTATTGAGGCCATTTATACTGTTACCATAATGCACCTATTAATAAACAATGTATTTTTTTTAATTTAATTTGTGTGAGAATTTTCTTAAGACTCCAAAACAAAACACATTTAAGCAGCTTTTATTTAGTAAAAGAAAATAAAAAAATCATTTTTTCTAAGTTAAAAATCACTATAAAACCAAATATTTCCCCTTAGAGGGATATAGAACACTGAATCTAAAGAGGTGAAGGCACTGCCTACAGCAGAGTTCCCAGCCAGTGGTATTTGGACCCCAGAGGAGCAATTCTGTGTATTGTAGTTAATTTAACACAACGGTAAGTTTGTAAACTGGTAAACCATACAAAACATATCAATTACAGTAAGATAAAAACATAATGGATTATTTTGAAAACTAAAACAGGATACTGGTAGTACATATGCACATGTCAAAGTAAACCTATGCTATCTATGCAGAGCATACAAACTGGTTTACTTTAAAATATATGTATTTACAAAACATTTTGTTTTGGATAGAGTAGGGGGGGGGGGGGATTAGAACCCATGCAAGGTTTTTATTTCTCAGAAAGTAGTAAGAGTGAGGTTCTGGGCACAAACTTTCAGATGATAAAAGGGATCCTTGCTTGATCCTGATCATTCATATTTGGCAACTCCCCACCAAAACAAGGAGGTGGCCCCAGATAAATCAAACAAATGAGAGCGCCAAACTGTCTTGGGAGCCCAGTGGTTTTAGTAATTAAACCAGTTACAGTAAAAAGGAAAAAAAAGGTATCAAATGCATTTTGGGGGCCCAACCCAAAGAGATAGTATACAGGAGTGTTTGGTGGCCTTAAAAATATTCCAAGGCAGACCAATCTGTAGCAAGAGCAGAACTAGCAGTTCATGATTATGCCAATGTCAGTGGGCAAATGGTAAAATTAGAGGTTGTGGTGTGTCGATCAAGCAAGACCAGATACATGTGAAAAGGGAAAGAGACGGGAGAGCCTGAGATACTCCCAGACCCGATAACATCATCTCTCAAAGCTGAATATGCTCGTTTTCACCCAGAACTGAGAAATTGGCAATTTAAGCCAGGAACACACATTTTATTTGGTAAAATAAAGAAATTATCTGCTCAGTAAAGCTGACAACTCCTACCTGTTTTTACAAATCTTATTCCAGGCGCCTTGGCCGATCGGACTACCGAGGGTTTTCTTTTCGCAAACTCCTTTTGCAAACAACCGATGGAATGGTAAAATACTGACCGATCGTTCTGCAAATTCCTTGTTAAAGTTTTGCCAGTGTTTCATCAGAATCAGCGAGCCATCAGAAATTCTAACCGAAGTGACGTTCCGTCGCTGCCATCTTGCTACACCCCGCACTCGGCCACAGTAAACATACAATGAGAAGGCAGGAAGCGGACATCTTGTTACTCCCAATGGAGTTATACATTTCACTGTTATTTTTAACAGTAAACTCAGCTTATATGGTCAAATACAGTATTTACAATTCCATCAGACTGTTTAGATGTCGGTTTTTGAAAGTAGCGGTGTTCTGTCAGATTAGAAAACCTGTGAGATCAGCAGGCTTGCTGCTGCTTTCAAAAACGAACATCTAAACAGTCAGGCGGAATTGTAAATACTGTATTTCACAATATAAGCTGAGTTTACTGTTAAAAATAACAGTGAAATGTGTGACTCCGTTGGGTGTAACAAGATGTCCGTTTTTTACTGTATGTTTACTGTATGGTTGCCACCTCATCCCTTTAAAACCGAACATATATTAATTACACAGGTTCTGTGGCTGATTAAGGTGGTAATTAAACTCACTTGGTGAGTGACCTTATCTGCATTTAATTAGCCTCAGAACCTGTGTAATTCAAAGGTGTTCGGGTTTAAAGGGATGAGGTGGCAACTCTAGTTTACTGTGGCTGGAGTGCGGGGTGTAGCAAGATGGCAGTGACGGAACGGCTCTTCCGTTTACAATTTATGATGGGTAGCGATTCTGACGAAACACCTGCAAACACTCCACTTAATTGTTCTAAGCCCACCTGTAGAGGGATATTTTCTGGCCCCCAAAATGCATTTGTTTAATTACATCTTTTTAAATGTAACTGGTTTAATTATTGACCTTTCAAGACATTGGTTTGCCGGTCTCAATAGATTGATTGCACAGGGTTATTTAATGCTATCCGTGTCCCTGCTGAAGGGATGCACCCTACTGGTCCTGGTGACCGTCCATGGTCTCCAGTGCTAAAAATTGACAAATCCAAAATATTTGTCACAGGAACTGGGGGGAAATTTTTCAATGTTGAAAATTCTTCTCCCTTCTGGTAGAGGTAAGCAGAGAAGTATAAGCTGCTACAAGTGCTGGCTATAAACTGGACCTATACTGTTGGCAAAAAAAAAAAATAAGATTAGAGGACTCTTACTTTGTAAACAATGGTCTGTAGCAGCCAACAATGAGAAGCCCTTCACCTTTTTGTTAGAAAAATATCAACTGAATTAGTTGCTACAAGATTGAAGATAGGACTCATCCTTTGTACAGGTTGTTCGACAAGGTTAATCTAATGCCGTGTACACATAAGCGGACTTTTCGACTGGACTGGTCCAACGGTCTATCTGATGGACTTTCGGTGGACTTCCGACTGACTTTCCGAACAAACGGACTTGCCTACACACGATCACACCAAAGTCCGACGGATTCGTAAGTGATGACGTACGATCAGACTAAAATAAGGAAGTTGATAGCCAGTAGACAATAGCTGCCTTAGCGTCAGTTTTGGTCCATCGGACTAGCATACAGACGAGCGGACTTTTCGACTGGACTTGAGTCCATCAGAAAGACTTGAAACATGTTCCAAATCTAAAGTCCATCAGATTTTCAGCTGAAAAAGTCCGCTGCAGGTCCGATGAAGCCCACACACAGTCGAATGGTCCGTCGGACCAGTCCGGTCGAAAATTCCGCTCGTGTGTACGCGGCATTAATGCAAGAAGTGTACCTAGTACATAAATGATGAGTGAATTACAACATATTATGGCCAAACGCAATCATGCTCCTCTCAGTTTAGCACTCACTCCAAACACTCTGGTCAATGCACTTTGTGGCAGAAATGCCTTATTCATCTACCTTTTTTTAGAGTACAGTTCCATCCATCCAAAACAAATTATGGAGTGGTTACACTTTAATTAAAATACACTATATTACCAAAGTATTGGGACACCTGCCTTTACACACACATGAACTTTAATGGCACCCCAGTCTTAGTCCATAGGGTTCAATAGCTGAAATGCCTTATAATGGCTACATCAGATGGCTGCTACTTCTACCTTTTTTAGGAGGAGAATTCCATCCAAAACAAATGTCATTATTGAGTGGTTGTTCTTACATGCCAGCTGGTTTTTCAGTAGAAGACAGAGACAGGATTACTTTAACCACTTGACCCCCGGATGATTTTACCCCCTTCCTAACCAGAGCACTTTTTGCGCTTCGGTACTACGTCGCTTTAACTGACAATTGTGCGGTCGTGCGACATTGTACCCAAACAAAGTTGACGTCCTTTTTTTCCCACAAATAGAGCTTTCTTTTGGTGGTATTTGATCGCCTCTGCGGTTTTTATTTTTTGCACTATAAACCAAAAAAGAGCGACAATTTTGAAAAAAACGCAGTTTTTTTAAGTTTTTGCTATAATAAATATCCCCCAAAAATATATAAAAAAACAATTTTTTTCCTCAGTTTAGGCCGATATGTATTCTACATATTTCTGGTAAAAAAAAAAGAAAACGCAATAAGCGTATATTGATTGGTTTGCGCAAAATTTATAGCGTCTACAAAATAGGGGATAGTTTTATGGCATTTTTATTTTTATTAGTAATGGCGGCGATCTGCGATTTTTATTGGGACTGCGACATTATGGCGGAAACATCGGACATTTTTGACCCATTTTTGGGACCATTGTCATTTATACAGCAATCAGTATTGCTATACTATACAAATGCATTGATTCCTGTGTAAATGGCACTGGCCGTGAAGGGGTTAACCACTAGGGGGCAGTGAAGGCGTTAAGTGTGTCCTAGGGAGTGATTCTAATTGTGAGGGGGTTGGGCTTGAACACACAGGACAGTGATCACTGCTCTCGATCACAGAGAGCAGTAGATCACTGTCCTGTCACTAGGTAGAATGGGGAATGCTTTGTTTACATAAGTATCTCCCCGTTCTACCTCTCCGTGACATGACCACGGGCACCCGGCGGAAATCGAGTCCGCGGGACCCGCCGTCATGGCTCACGCCTCCAGCGGGGCACTCGCGACACCGCTTCTTAAAGGGGACATACCTGTACGCCCTTTTGCCTGCCAGTGCCATTCTGCAGACGTACATCGGCATGCTCTGGTCGGCAAATGGTTAAGCATGGGTGCTTAACCTGTGGCTCTCCAGCTCTTGTGAAACTACAAGTCCCATGAGGCATTGCAAGGCTGACAGTTACAAGCATGACTCCCAAAGGCAGATGAACCCATCAATTTCAACTGTAACCTTACGATAATCAAGCCTGCTAGCATGTTTTATAGTAGGACCCTTGCTCTGTGTGGGAGCAGTGTTCTCTCTCCAGAGGTGCAACACCAACAAAGTTTGTCAAAGGATAAGTTCACCTTTACAAAAAGAATAAATGCACTTTTTTGCTTTGTAAAAAAAGCATTGCACCCACAATCAGAAAATCTTGGGTGTAATGCCACAATCCTGCAGACTGTCTGTGTATCTGTCTGCCCGTACCTCCGTTATGGTCAGGCAGTTACACTGTGACAGGAAGACTTCATGAACTACTACAGCGCTCAACAGTGCCCACAATGGCTGTCTGACCTTGTAGTTTTCCAATTCACAGAATACTGTGAATGGATGATGTGGCCGGAGCCCCCATGCCTGTGTTTTTTGCAGATTGTGACAGCTAGCAGGGGGAGGGGGTGGGGGGCGGGGCGAAGAAGATCCCCCCACTACCTCTCAGAACAAGGGAGCGGGAGCTGGTGCATCTGTAACATGTTACACCCTGAATATGGGTGTAACATGTTAGAAAAAGTGAACTCAGCTCTTACTTTTCTTTCTTTAGAAGGCAGTCACAACCTGGATAGAAAAGATCATCCCCTGCTGGCATTCTGCAGAGAAGGACCTTTGCTTTCCTTGTGGAAGCACTCATTAATCATATTCACTAGTATACCAAGCAGCAGAAATCCAGACAAATGGTAGCCAACTGATAAGAAACTGAAAGATAACATATTTCAGGAACTGGGGCTTCGACGATCGGATTCAATCAGGAAACGATCAGTCCCCAGGTCAGTGAAACCTGGCCTGGACCTGGTGATCGGTGATCGGTCCTGACGAATGAGATCCTTCCCCTGTCTGTGTAACTGCAAACATTGACAGGGGAAGTGATGTCATCTCTCCTTGTGTCGGTCTTTTCCGTTCCAGACCGAGAGGAGAGAGCATCTAAAAGTGAGTTGCACAATACTACATTGACACCAGGTCACATAGGCACACAATTCACCCCCCGATCACCCCCCCCCCAGTTAACCCCTTCACCACCTGTCACTGTGTCACCTAGTGCAGCACCCAGATTTTTTTTTGCTTGCTGTACTGGTGTCATTAGTGACACAAGTCAGTGTTAGGGTAATTATTATTAGGCTCAGATAGGTCTAGGGACCCCCCCCCTAACCCCCCCAATAACGGTTTAACCCCTTGATTACCATCTGTCACCTGTGATCACAGTATAAGTGTCACGGGTGACGCAGTTTAGCTAGATTATTTTTATAGCATCAGGGCACCCGCCGTATTTTACCCAATAAAGATTTAACCCCTGATCACCCGGCGGGTGACAAAAGCATCAGATAGGGTCTGCGTCACCCCAGGCAGCGTCAGATTAGTGCCAGTACCGCTAACACCCATGCATGCACCATACGTCTCCCTTAGTAGTATAGTGTCTGGACGGATCGATATCTGATCTGATCAGATCTATACCAGCGTCCCCAACAGTTTAGGGTTTCCTAAAACGCAGTGTTAGCGGGATCAGCCCAGATACCTACTAGCACCTCCGCCCAGCCTAGCCCACCCAAGTGCAGTAATAATCGATCACTGTCACTTACAAAACACAACACACATAACTGCAGCGTTCGCAGATTTAGGCCTGATCCCTGCGAACGCTAACAGTTTTTTTGGTAGCATTTGAATCAGTCGCTAACAGTCAGGAGCTTTTTTACCTGTGAGTCTCACTAGTGTACCAGTACATTTAGAGACCAAAATGTCAAATCGAAGGTACAGTAGTGAAATGGCCTACACGTTTCTGAGCATGACAGATAGTGAAGAGGAAGTCACTCATCTGTCAGATTCAGGCTCAGAATACAAACCTGTAGACAGCAGTGGCACCCTGACAGATAGCTCTGATGACGGAGTTGTGGTCCTTGCCAAGGTCATGCGTACCAGACCCCGATCTTCTTCTGCTGTCGTTGAGGTGCTAGAACTGCAGGACTCTCGTATGGAGCAGAGAGCCAGTACTAGCGCCGCTATTTCTTCTGGTGAACTGGCAAGCACCAACGGCCTAGTACATCCTGGTCATACATCCAGCACTGCAGTAACACTTGGTGACGTGGCGTGTTCCATAAGTGCAGTTCAAGTTGGCGAGGTGGCAAGCACGAGTAGTGTCCCGCTGCCACCAAGAAGACAAAGACTGGCCTGTCGAGCCCAAAGTGCTCTTCTTGCTGCATTCACCAATCCTAATTGGGAACCCACCACTTCTGCAGCACCTGTACTTCCCCCATTCACTGGCCAACCCGGAATTCAGGTGGAAACAGTTGATTTTACGTCACTTGATTTTTATTCGCTGTTTTTCACCGAAGATCTCTATAGATCTATTGTGGACCAAAGCAATTTATATGCTGGTCAATTCATCGCCGCTAATCCTCAGCTGACCCTTGCCAGAGATTGGAGACCAATTACGGTCTTTGAATTTAAGACCTTCCTGGGCCTATCCCTCCTCATGGGCGTAACTAAAAAGAGTGAGTTGCAGTCATATTGGTCTACTGACCCAATTCACCATACGCCCGTGTTCTCTGCCTCAATGTCCAGGACACGATACGAGCAGATCTTGCGGTTCACGCATTTCAACGATAATGAATTCTGTCGTCCTCGGGGTGACCCTGAATTCGATCGGCTCTACAAAATTCGGCCCCTCGTATACCACTTCAACCAACGTTTTGCAGCCTTGTTTACTCCCCATCAAGTTGTCTGCGTTAATGAGTCCCTGAATAAGTTTTCTGGCCGCTTGTCATTGAAACAGTATCTTCCCAGCAAGCGTGCCAGATACGGGGTCAAGATGTATAAGCTCTGTGACAGGTCCACAGGCTGCACATATAGTTTTATAGTTTATGAGGGAAGAGATAGTTACGTAGAGCCGGAAAACTGCCCAGACTTCATAGGGAGCGCTGGTAAGATTGTGTGGGACATGGTGTCACCCTTATTCGGAAAGGAGTACCACTTGTATGTGGACAATTATTACACAAGCGTGCCACTTTTTAGTCACTTGTTTGATCATCAAATTGGCGCATGTGGCACTGTGTGATCTAATCGCCGGGGCTTACCCCAGCGGCTTGTAGATTCCCATCTTAGGCTGGGGAAGAGAGCCTGCTTGAAGTGTAATAATTTGTTAGCAGTGAAGTGGAGGGATAATATGAATGTTTTCATTCTGTCCTCCCTTCACGCAGACACGACTGTCTAAATTCCTACGGTGACTGGTGTTGTGGAGAAACCCCTCTGTGTCCACGAATATAACCTTAATATGGGAGGGGTGGACCTCAACGATCAATTGTTGGCTCCGTACCTAATTGCCTGTAAGGCCAGACGCTGGTACAAAAAAAAGTGTCTGTTTATTTATTTCAATTGGCTTTCCTGAATGCTTTTGTGCTATACAAAGCTTCAGGACGAACTGGATCCTTCCTTAAATTCCAGGAAGAGATCATCAGAGCTCTTCTGTTTAGAGACGGTGCTTTGGCTCAACTTCCCAATGCAAATGCAGTAAGCCAGCTGCATGAGAGGCATTTTCCGCATGTCCTCTCTGGTACCCCTACCCAAAGAAACCCCCAAAGAAGATGTCGTGTCTGTAGAAAGCGCGGATTTTGGCGTAACACTCGCTTTTATTGTCCCTCCTGTCCCAGCCAACCTGGTCTTTGCATTGGTGACTGTTTCGAACACTATCACACACTAGTTGAGTATTAGCGTAAGGTACAGCACCACACAGTTATAGGCACATGTCGAAAGATGTGATGGCCATCACATTTTGAAAGACCCTAATCTGCAACGTTCAGTTTATAGTTTTTTTTACAGTTTTGTAAAAGTGAAAAAGTGAAAAAAAAAACCAAAAAACACACACACAAAATAAAAATAAAAAAGCCAAAAATAGTAGTTATATTTTTCTTCTCTCTGTCTCTATTGTTCTCTCTCTTATGTTCGCTCTCTACTGTTCGCTCACTATTGTTCTATATCTATCGTTCTCTCTCTGTTTTATTCTTACTATGTTTTATTGTATTTGCTTTGCAGGTATGGTATGTTATACTGTAATGTTTGTTTTATTCTTAACCATCATTTGCTTAGCAGGTACGCCATTCAGCTGCAGCATGGGTTTATTTATCTTGATAGCAACAGTGTTTGCTCCCACGATACATAAAGCCGTGACTCCAGCGCTGTCGGAGGTGATTTCACCACCACAGTTAAAAAAAAGAGCATATATGCCGAAGCATGGGGGCAGGGGTGGAGGAGCGATTTGTTCCTAACATTAGGGGCGGATGCCCCCATGCTTCGGCATATATTTTTTAGGCATAGATTGCGTTAAAAAATGTGTTATTTTTACTATGTTTTATTGTATTTGATTTGCAAGCATGGTAAGTCTTACTGTTATACTGTAATGTTACTTTGTTTTATTGTTAACCATCATTTGCTTAGCAGATACGTAATTCAGCTGCAGCAATGATTTATTTATCTTGACAGCAACAGCGTTTGCTCCCATGATACGCAAATCAGCGACTTCAGCGCTGTAGGAGGTGATTTCACCACCACAGTTAAAAGAAAATGGTGCATGTATGCCCATCATTAGAAGTGGGTGGATGAAGGGCGGTATTCTAATGGTGGGAATACCCACTGATTAGTCTCTTTTTTTTATTCAGCCCACAGGTTGCATGAAAAAAAGAACATTACAATGTATGTCCAACAAGGACCAGCAACGTACTGGTATGTTGCTGGACTTTGAGTGGTTATACCAGAATGATGCCTGCAGGTTTAGGTATCATCTTGGTATCATTATTTTCAGCCAGCGGTCGGCTTTCATGTAAAAGCAATCCTAGTGACTAATTTGCCTCTAGACTGCTTTTATAAGCAGTGGAAGGGAACACCCCCCCCCCTCCGTCTTCCATGGTTTTCTCTGGCTCTCGTGTCCCAACTGGGAACCCGAGAATGCAGCCGATGGTTCCGCCAGCTGACCATAGAGCTGATCAGAGACCAGAATGGCTCCAGTCATCTCTATGGCCTAAGAAACCGAAAGCTACGAGCATTTCGTGACTTCGGTTTTGCCGGATATAAACAGCGTCATTGGGATATTGGCAAAGCATTTTATCACACCGATCTTGGCGTGGTCAGATGCTTTGAGGGCAGAGGAAAGATCTAGGGTCTAATAAACCCCATTTTTTTCAAAAAAGAGTACCTGTCACTACTTATTGCTATCATAGGGGATATTTACATTCCCTGAGATAACAATAAAAAAAAAATGAAAGGAACAGTTTAAAAATATAATAAAAAAGCATAATAAATAATAATAAAAAAAAACAAACACCCCTGTCCCCCCGTGCTCATGCGCAAAGGCGAACGCAAGCGTCGGTCTGGTGTCATATGTAAATAGCAATTGCATCATACATGTGAGGTATCACCGCGAAGGTCAGATCGAGAGCAGTAATTTTAGCAGTAGACCTCCTCTGTAAATCTAAAATGGTAACCTGTAAAGGCTTTTAAAAATGTATGTAGTTTGTCGCCGCTGCACATTTGTGCACAATTTTAAAGCATGTCGTGTTTGGTATCCATGTACATGCCATAAGATCATCTTTTTTATTTCATCAAACATTTGGGCAATATAGTGTGTTTTAGTGCATTAATATTAAAAAAAGTGAGTTTTTTACAAAAAAATTGCATTTGAAAAATCGATGCGCAAATACTGTGTGAAAAAAAGAATTGCAACACCCACCATTTTAATCTGTAGGGCCTTTGATTTAAAAAAAATATATAATGTTTGGGGGTTCCAAGTAATTTTCTTGCAAAAAAAATTTTTTTCATGTAAACAAAAAGTGTCAGAAAGGGCTTGGTCTTCAAGTGGTTAGAAGAGTGGGTGATGTGTGACATAAGCTTCTGAATGTTGTGCGTAAAATTGCAGGACAGTTCAAACCCCCCCAAATGACCCCTTTTGAGAAAGTAGACACCCCAAGCTATTTGTTATTTGCTGATAGGCATGTTGAGTCCATGGAATATTTTCACAAGTTTCGGGAAAATTACACTTTATTTTTTTGCACAAAGTTGTCACTAAATGATATATTTTTCAAACATGGCATGGCTATATGTGGAATTACACCCCAAAAATACATTCTGCTGCTTCTCCTGTGTACTGGGATACCACATGTGTGGACTTTGTGGGAGCCTAGCCGCGTACAGGACCCGAAAACCAGTCACCGCCTTCAGGATATCTAAAGGCGTAAAATTGTGATTTTACTCCTCACTACCTATCACAGTTACGGAGGCCCTGAAATGTCCAGATAGCACAACCCCCCCCCCCCAAATGACCCCCATTTTTTGAAAGCAGACACCCCAAGGTATTTGCTAAGAGGCATAGTGAGTATTTTGCAGATCTCATTTATTTTTGAAAGTGTTGGAAGTAAAAAAAAAAAAAAAATTTTTTTATTTTTTCAATTTTCAAAACATTGTGACAAAAAGCGAGATCTGCAAAATACTCAACATGCCTCTCAGCAGCTAGCTTGGGGTGTTTACTTTCCAAAATGGAGTCATTTTGGGGGGGGGGGGGGTTGTGCTATCTTGTCATTTCATGGCCTCCGAAACTGTGATAGGTAGTGAGGAAGTGAAATCACCATTTTACTCCCTTAGAAAGCCTGAAGGCGGTGATGGGTTTTCGGGGTCCTGTACACGGCTAGGCTCCCAAAAAGTCTCACACATGTGGTATCCCCGTACTCAGGAGAAGCAGCAGAATGTATTTTGGGGTGTAATTTCACATATGCCCATGGCATGTTTGAGCAATATATCATTTAGTGACAACTTTGTACAAAAAAAAAATGTTTAATTTTCTCTTGTGGTAAAATATAAAATATTCCATGGACTCAACATGCCTATCAGAAAATAGCTTGGCGTGTCTACTTTCCAAAATGGGTTTATTTAGGGGGGGGGGGTGGTTGTGCTATCTTGGCATTTTATGGCCTTCGAAACTGTGACAGGTAGTGAGGAAAGCCTTAGAAAGCCTGAAGGCGGTGCTTAGTTTTCGGGGTCCTGTACGCGGCTAGGCTCCCAAAAAGTCTCACACTTGTGGTGTCCCCGTACTCAGGAGAAGCAGCATAATGCATTTTGGGGTGTAATTCCACATATAACCAGGGCATGTGTGAGCAATATATCATTTAGTAACATTTTTTAATCACTAGTGACAAAAAAATAAAATATTCAATGGGCTCAACATGCCTATCAGCAATTTCCTTGCGGTGTCTACTTTCCAAAATGGGGTCATTTGGGGAGGGGGGGGGGGTTGTTTTGCCCTGCCATTTTAGCACTTCAAGAAATGAGATAGGTAGTCATAAACTAAAAGCTGCGTAAATTCCAGAAAATGTACCCTAGTTTGTAGACACTATAACTTTTGCGTAAACCAATAAATATATGCTTATTGGCATTTTTTTTTACCAAAGACATGTAGCTGAATACATTTTGGCCTAAATATATGACTAAAATTGAGTTTATTACATTTTTTTTATAACAAAAAGTAGAAAATATCATTTTTTTTCAAAATTATTCGTCTTTTTCCGTTTATATCGTAAAAAATATAAAAAATCGCAGAGGCAATCAAATACCATCAAAAGAAAGCTCTATTTGTGGGAAAAAAAGGACGCAAATTTAGTTTGGGTACAATATTGCATGGCCGCGCAATTACCAGTTAAAGCAGCGCAGTGCCAAATTGTAAAAAGTCCTCTGGTCATTGAGCTGCCAAATCCTCCGGGGCTGAAATGGTTAAAGGGGAACTCAACCGTGTAAGGATGCCCTTTCCTAGTAAAAAGATCAGAAAGGTGACAAAGAAACCTGTAGTAGGGAACAGTGGTGCCACTATTTTATCGTGTAGCAGGGAAGTAGCAATCAAAAGTAGCTCAACGGAATCACAAATAATTCAAGAAAAACAGCTCATATTTGGGAGTCTATGTATAAAAATTTTGATGTGCGACTGACAAAAATTCACATGGCCCCAATGAAGCGTGACATATTTTGTAATATAATTATCTAAGATTATAAGGGCCATTTAGTGGCTATAGTGCGTTTTTTCCTAGTCGAGGTATTAAAAAAAAGATGGCACCTATGATCATTAGAGGTAATTATATTACACAAAATACAGCAAGTTTCATTGGGGTTGTGGAATGCATGTCACACTAGTACAGCAAAGTTTTTTGCACACAGGCCCCACTGTGTATTTGCTTGGGAGTTTTGCTTTAATTTGTTTCTATAAACTGCAGCCTTTTCCTATACAAAGCTCCCTGCACAAATGACCTAGGTCAGCATAGAACAAACACTGTGATTGGGGTGTAGTATGGGTTTCAGTATTAGCGGCTATATGGTTCTACATCATTGCACAATGGTGTTTTAGACACTGCAATGTTCTTTGTGTTCCCATCCACACTATCCCTTCCAGCCATGTACACTCAAATGTGCAAACAGTATTCATTTAAGGAAATCTATAGTGTTTTCATGTGAAAACGCAACTTCGCCCAAAAGGGGAAGTTCCACTTGTTTGAAGCCCCCACCCCCACTGCTACATTTGGCACTTTTTGGAAGTGAGGGGGGTACATGGTTTTGACAGGTACCCACTCCCACATCTGGTCAGATTGACGCCTGATCTGTGTGGAAGTTCAGCTTCCCTCAGCCCCCTGTGACACATCACAGGTCTCAGGAGGACTGCAGGATCATCACAAAGCGCAGCATGCACTGTAGGAAACCAGCTGTGAGCTTGAAAAAACGACTCGGGTGAGGACATTGCGGGCTTCCTGGACAGGCAAGTGTCCTCATATTAAAAGTCAGCAGCTACAGTATTTGTAGCTGCTGTCTTAATTTTTTGGGGGGATACTGAACAGGGTGGATAAAAAAAAATGCAGATTTTTTTAATTTAAAGCAGAGTTCCACCCTAGAGTGGAACTTCCGCTCATCGGATTCCTCCCCCCCTCCGGTGCCTCAATTGGCACCTTTCGGGGGAAGGGTGGTGCAGATACCTGTATAATACAGGTATCTGCACCCACTTCCGGGAATAGCTAGCCGCAGCTAGCCGCAGCTAGCCGCAAATGCCCGCCCACCCCGTTGTGTTCTGGGAAATCCACAGTTCCCACAACACAATGGGGACCAGTGTAGACGCACAGCGCGACTCGCACATGTGCAGTAGGGAACCGGGCAGTGAAGCCGCAACGCTTCACTTCCTGATTCCCTGACCGAGGATGGTGGTGGGGGCAGCCGGGAGACGAGCGATCGATCGGCTTCGGCTGCCGACATCGCTGGACCCTGGTACAGGTAAGTGTCCATTTATTAAAAGTCAGCAGCTGCAGTATTTGTAGCTGCTGGCTTTTAATATTTTTTGTTTAAGTGGACCTCCTCTTTAAATCAGATTTTTTGATTTTTATCATATTTATTTTCTTAAAATGTTTTTGGAGTAAAAATCTTTCTAAAGATAGTTTTCTATTTAAGATACATTAAAAAATGACCAGTTACACTTACCGGTAACGGTGTTTCTTCCAGGACGGCATCCTGAGGGATGACTGGTCCCACCTGACAGGAAACACAATCAACAAAGAGGTTAAAACCCCCGCCCCTCCCTGTGCTCCTCAGTTGTGAAAAAGTATAGACCCACACCAGTGCACAAGAGTGAAACACCTCAAAACTCCATACAAAACCAAAATACCAAAAAGAGCAGGTGGGAAGTAGGCCCGCCGTCCTGGAAGACTTCCCAGAAACACCGTCACTGTGAAGTGTAACTGGTCATTTTCTCAAGTCATCTTCCAGGACGGCACAATGAGAGAGGAGCAAGTAGCTCAGGCCTACCTTAGGGTGGGACAACAGCTTGTAGGACCTTCGTACCAAATGCCAGATCCTGAGGAGACAGCAACTCCACCCTGTAATGTCTCAGGAAGGTGCTCTGGCTTGTCCATGTAGCTGCTCTACATATCTGCTCCACCGATGCTCCGGCCCTTTCTGCCCAAGAGGTTGCCAGAGACCGAGTGAAGTGCTTTAAGGTCAATCGGGGCTGCCCCACCAGCCTGATCATAGGCTAAAGGAATAGTCTAAACACAAAAAGTTGCACAAATACAAATGGTGAACATGTGTGTGTAAAAACACCCTTGAAATACCGTACTTAATGTAATTTTTATAAAAATCGTGATAAAAATGCAAAAAATGATTTATGTGTAAAAATTTTAAAAATCTATATAAAAATTAAAGGGACTATGTAAAAAAATAAAAAAAATAAATAAGTAAAGATGGGTCATATATGTTGCATGTGAAATAATGACAGTAAAAAAGCTTCTGAAACACACCAACCTACAATTCAACACACAAGTGCATATGAAAATGTGTATATATGATGATAAAACCTCAAAAAAGTCCAAAAACATATATTAATATAAAAAAAAAATTATATACACACACACACACACACATATATATATATATATATATATATATATATATATATATATATATATATATATATATATGGGAGATAATTATAGAGGAGGAGGAGGAACAAAAAATAAAGAAAAGGAAGAAATGCATTAGAGATGTGGAGGATTATAAAACCCAATATGTCTTTAAATGGCAGGAAATATACAAAGAATCTGTGACAGCAAATATAGAGGCAACGGAGGAAGAAGTTATGGAAGGACATGAAAGGGTTAATTCCCTGGCTGAAAATAATTCCAAACCTACCCCACCTATACCTCAATATAGAGATTGGCTTTTAACAAATCTAAAGGGAGCCGTACCCCACAAAAACCGAATGGAAGAGGTGCATCTGTTAAGAATAGATCTTATAACTCTCCCAGACCCCAAAATACCTACTCTCGGCCCAGTAACCATTCAAATAATTGGGAAAGGCCATTGCAGTATAACCAGTATAACCATAATAGAAACTCTTATCCACAATATGAGAATCACATTTTCTAATACCAACAAGGAAGACAGCCCCAAATGGATTATACTGGCAATTATGATGGATACACACAAAGTCAATCATACAGGGGGGACCAGTATAATGAATATCCGAATTCCCCAGGTGTCACATACAATTATGGAATAGAAACTGAAAATCGTTATGACCCACTGCAGAGACATAATTATGATGTTAATTTACCATATAGAGAATTGGACTACAGATCACAGCAAGATGAGGGGAGACGTCCCAACAATCCACAGAATATAGTCCCTCTTAGGACAAGATCCGACAATTTTTTTAGGGAAAGGACAGACAAAAAAGGGAAAACAAAAAGAGGAAGCAGGGGAGGAAAGCGGAGCCGTTCCCAAAAAAAGGAAAATATAACTTGTGAAAGAATCTTTAAGCTTAGCGGATTGGAACTAACACAGGCAGAGAAAGTTACATTAAATAAAGGCCTGAAGTTTGCTCCACAGAAATCATTGAATAAGTTCCAAACATTTATTGACGTTCAAAAGTTTGCTAGGAAATTGAGCATTAAAAGACATTTCTTGAATATACCTAAGAATACAGCAAGTGGTACCAAACCTTCTGGTACAGGCCTAAGAAATGCATCGACTTTCAATCTGCCGGGGAAACCGACTCCCAGCATAAGTGTATTTAAAGATTTGGTCCTACAGGATTTAAGGAAAGTGACTTTCAGGAATCCAATAAAAATGAACAAAAATTGGTTAATGATGTAATTAAGTCCCTTTGTGAGAGAAAATAATTAATTATCCGCCCTGCAGACAAAGGGGGAGGAACTGTCTTGCTGAAGAAGGAAGACTATTTGGAGGAGATGAGGAATCTGTTGTCAGATCGACATACATATAAAATCCTCAAAAAAGACCCCACTGATCAATATAAGAAACTATTAAATCAGTTGGTGCAGAAAGGTTTTAGAAAAGGGTTAATAAATAAAAAAGAAAAAGATTTTTTAATCCCTTTAGCATCGAGGATCCCTATCATTTACTACTTGCCAAAAGTGCATAAAGACCCTCTCAAACTTCCCGGTCGCACCATAGTAAGTGGGATCGACTGAATCACATCCCGCATTGGTAAGTTCATAGACCATTTCCTTCAACCCTTAGTCACTAAGACTACTGCATTTTTGAAAGACTCCAGACAAATCATTAACGAGATTTCTGCCATTAGTATAGAGAGTGATGTCTTGCTTGTTACAGCAGACGTTTCCTCTCTATACACTATTATACCTCATCAGATAGGTTATATGGTAGCTAGATATTTTTAAAATAAGGATCAAAGTATAAATAAACCACTTAAAGAGAGTAAGTTTTAAAACTTTCAGAGTTTGCAGTGGAACACAGTTATTTTTATTTTGGTGGAGAATTTTATCTACAATGCACAGGTGTTGTGATGGGGGCTAAATTTGCCCCCAGCTTTGCAAATTTATTCATGGCTCTGTGGGAAAACGATTTTTTATTTTCCTGCCATGACCCGTGTCTTTTTTTTTGGAAACGATACATATGATGCCTTCTTCTTGTGGAAGGGTAATGAAGAGTCACTATGCGATTTTATGGAATTTTTGAATTCCAACACCTGGGGCGTTCAATTCACGTATCAAACTAGTTTGTCCTCTATCCCCTTTTTAGATCTAGGTATTTTTAGAGAACAAAATAGTCTGCTGACTACAACCCATTTTAAAATCACCGATCGCAATGGGTTTACCCCTAAAGAAAGTTGTCACCACCCCAGTTGGTTGAAAGTGGTTCCAAAAGGACAGTACCAACGAATCAGAAGGAATTGCTCTAATTTTCTAATTTATTTTAATTTTCACAACTCAAACTGAGATTTTAACTAAACGCTTTCTAGAAAAAGGATGCTGTGGGGTTGATTTGAAACAATAGGTGGAAAAAGTAAAACTAATGGACAGAAACCAGTTAATAATGCCAGGAAAAAAAGACAAGTGCAATAACAACCCTTATGAATGGTCTTTGATTACCATTTTCTCCTCCCAATATTGATGGATTAACAAAATCATAAAAAAACACTGGCGGGTACTGAAAAGCGACACCATTCTGGGTCCTAAAATTCCAGACAAACCTAGTGTCATCTTCAGAAGGAATACCACTCTTAAAGACACATTGGCACCAAGCAGCGTTGACCCACCAGAACAAATTCCTGGTATGTTTGGTAATATGAAAGGATTTTTTCCTTGCAAAAGATGCAAAATGTGTAAAACATCTAAGACCATCAAAACCTCATCTTTTATGTGTAACATCATGTCCAAGGTGTATCAAATTGACGGATTTATCACCTGTGGAACAGTGGGAGTCATTTACTTACTGATTTGCCCATGCGGGCTTCAGTATGTAGGGAGAACTACACGAGCCCTAAAGATCCGCATAGGTGAACATTTGGCAAATATTCGCAAAGGATTCATTGGTCACAGTGTGTCTAGGCATTTTAGAGAATGCACAATAGGGATCACTCTGAACTAAAGATTGTGGCCATTGAAAAATACTCCGCAGATTGGAGAGGAAGTAATATGAAGAGACAGATTTCAACGAGGGAAACCAGATGGATCTTTGACCTTTGCTCTTATCAGCCTATGGGGTTAAATATAGAATGGGATATAAATTTCTACATTAATAATAGCTGAAGTTCACCCCCTTCTGTATATGAAGCTACAGAAAGATCTGATTTTACTATGAGGTTGCAGGGAAATCAGATTTCTGTTTAAAGGAAACTTTTTGCATTGATCCTGCCAGTACGGGTTGTCCTGCGTAGGATGCGCTACATATATGTATATAAGGGAATTTTTCACAATCAGGATGTTATTGGTAAATACCTTTTTATATAGGTGTGTAGAATAACCTGTTTTTTCATAGGCAATTTTTGTCATTGATCCTGCCAATACGGGCTGTATTGGCAGGATGCATTACCTTTTTTGCATTTGTCTCTTTGGATCAATACCTCCATATAGAGATTTTTGGCCGCTCTTCTTCTTATATATGTGCTACAGTGGCCTCCATATACTTTATAGATGAGCGGCCAATTCCATATTAGGACGTAATGGGTTGTATGAGTTGTGGTTGATAATATTCGCCAAATCCATCATAGCTGAATTCGCCCCTTGTTTTTAGGTGGGTACGGAAAGATTTTGTCTTTTATTAAGCAAAACAATAAAGTTTTTTTGGTTTTTGATCCTGCCAGAAAGAGGGGTAATTTAGACAGGATACGTTTATTTTGCATCCCTGTTTTTTATAAGTTATTACCTTTTTATTAAGACCTCTGGGCTGGTAATATGTGTGGTACAGGGGCTTCTATACGTTAACAGATAGGAGGTCACCCCCAATTGAAGATGTAGCATTTTGTATTGAGGATGTTTTCCTTATGATAATACCTCCTTTTTTAAGTTAGTTTGGAGTTTAGAGAAGAGGTATATACATTATGCCAGTTTAGCTAGTTAGAAACCTATCTCTGTTCTTTTTGGTGTTTTTTTTTTTTCAATTTTCATTATTATTTTATTAAATCATCCATTTTAATATTATACCATATACATAGGCTCATAATTTTAGAAATCTTATAAGCCACATTTTTGCTAATTGGGTTCTGGTATTGAATCCATTTTTATGTATTTGGAATGCATATATTGCTGTATGTTTAATGCTGTCTATTTTGTGGCACAGTGTTTTATTGACACAAGGTTTAAAGACTTATGCCACATATACACGAGCAGACTTTTCGACAGACTAGGTCTGACGCTCTTTCCGATGGACTTAGTAGCGTAGGTCCGCCAGACTTACAAATGGACGGACTTGGACACACACGATCACTCCAAAAGTCCGGTAGTTTCGAACGCGGTGACGTACAGCACGTACAACGGGACTAGAAAGAGGAAGTTCAAGCCCCAGTACGCCACCCTTTGGGCTCCTTCTGCTAATCTCCTGTTTACCGCATGTTAGTAGAACTTTGGTTAGAGACGATTCGCGCTTTTCAGACTTCAGCTTATTTTGCTCGTTTTCTGCGGTTCAGTTTGTGCTTGTGAGGTTTGTGTCTGGTTTTCAGTGCGTGTTGGTCAGTTCGTAACCTGTAAAGCAGGCCGTTCTGGTCCCCTCGTTCCTGATCTTCAGGTCACTCTTCATAGGCCTTGCTGTTCTTCAGTGCGTTTGTTTAAGTTTGTTTGTTCGACCAGCCGACCATTTTGAAGCCATGGTGCGTGGACGTACTCGTTCTCGAGTTCGTGCTGTGTGGGGGCTTGGTGTTGGGGTTCATACTTAGACCCGAGCCCAGTCCATGAACAGGGCGAGGAGGAGTTCATGGATGAAGAATTGGCTGCGCCAGCGTGACCAATTCTCGCACATGCCTTTGCTCTGTGAGATCCATGAGAATAATCCTGAGGATTTCAGGAATTATCTCAGGATGACGGACCCCTTTTTTCAACGTCTGCTGGCTATGCTGACCCCTATATCAGCAGGCAGGATACCTGCGTGCGGCAAGCCATCACTGCGGAGCAGAGACTAGTTGCCATGTTACGTTACTTGGCGACTGGGAGAAGCCTTCAGGACCTTAAGTTCTCGACAGGCATCTCCCACCAGGCTCTGGGGATCATTAACCCAGAGACCTGTTCTGCCATTATTCAGGTCCTGCAGAAGGACTATATTAAGGTAAGTTTTATCCTTTAACATTACATTATATGTATTTAATGTTTGCTAATGTATTGTATTAATTTCATCATTACCTAATTACCATGACTGGAATATGCTGTGAATGTCCCCTTTATCTTCATGCATGCATGTTTTTATTTTTTTAAATTCTTTTTTTGGCCTACGTGCATATTTGCCTTCACTAACCTCCCCGACATGCAATCCTGGGCCCATATACACCTATAGCCTAACATAGTTGCCAACATTGTAAAAAAAATTTTAGGGACACTTTTTTGGCTGTAGGTGGAGCCTTGTTATAATTAGGGGGCAGGGAATGCATTTGTAGGCGTGACACAGGGGGAAAGTAAAAAGCACGCCGCTGTGAAAAATGGGGGCGTTGTTTACGCGAAATGGTGGGCATGCCTTAGATGGGCGTGGCTCAAAGGGGGTGTGGTTAGAGTCTGAAATGAATGAGGGATGGAAAGGGGGGAGAGGGATGGAGGGACAGCAGCCCCAGATCCTACACAACAATGGAAATATGTGTATTCTAGAAAGTTTAACAATTAGCAGATAAAGATACTCCAAACACCTGGTGTTAGCACTTCAATCATCCCGGCACCATGGTTGTTATGGTGTCAGGATGATTGAAGTGCATTATTTCTATTATTACATTGTAATATAAAATGAAATCATTCAACTCACCATAATGCCAAATCAGTGGGATCCCTGAGCGTGTCACCTGCCACATCGCCCACCACGAGCCGTCCGTCCTTGCATCAGGTGTCCCCAGCAGAGTCCGTCCTTGCATCAGGTGTCCCAGCAGAGTCCATCCTTGCATCAGGTGCCCCCAGCAGAGTCCGTCCTTGCATCAGGTGCCCCCAGTGGAGCCCTCCTTATAACAGATGTCCCCAGCGGAACCCCCCTTACATCAGATGTCCCCAGCGGAGCCCCCCTTACATCAGGTGTCCCCAGCGGAGCCCCCCCTTACATCAGGTGTCCCCAGTGGAGCCCCCCTTACATCAGATGTGCCCAGCGGTGCCCCGCTTGCATCAGGTGTCCCCAGCGGAGCCCCCCTTACATCAGATGTCCCCAGCGGTGCCCCCCTTACATCAGATGTCCCCAGCGGTGCCCTCCTTACATCAGATGTCCCCAGCAGAGCCCCCCTTACATCAGATGTCCCCAGCGGTGCCCCCCTTACATCAGGTGTCCCCAGCGGAGCTCCCCCTTACATCAGGTGTCCCCAGCGGTGCCCCCCTTACATCAGATGTCCCCAGCTGAGCCCCCCTTACATCAGGTGTCCCCAGCGGAGCCCCCTTACATCAGGTGTCCCCAGCGGAGCCCCCCCTACATCAGATGTCCCCAGCGGAGCCCCCCTTACATCAGATGTTCCCAGCGGTGCCCCCCCTTACATCAGATGTCCCCAGCGGAGCCCCCCTTACATGAGGTATCCCCAGCGGAGCCCCCTTACATCAGATGTCCCCAGCGGAGCCCCGCTTACATCAGGTGTCCCCAGCAGAGCCCCCCTTACATCAGATGTCCCCAGCAGAGCCCCCTTACATCAGGTGTCCCCAGAGGAGCCCCTTTTACATCAGGTGTCCCCAGCAGAGCCCCCCTTACATCAGATGTCCCCAGCGGTGCCCCCCTTTACATCAGATGTCCCCAGCGGTCCCCCCTTACATCAGATGTCCCCAGCGGAGCCCCCTTACATCAGATGTCCCCAGCAGTGCCCCCTTACATCAGGTGTCCCCAGCGGAGCCCCCCCTTACATCAGGTGTCCCCAGCGGTGCCCCACCTTACATCAGGTGTCCCCAGCAGAGCCCCCTTACATCAGATGTCCCCAGCGGAGCCCCCCTTACATAAGGTGTCCCCAGCGGAGCCCCCCCTTACATCAGGTGTCCCCAGCAGAGCCCTGCTTACATCAGATGTCCCCAGCGATGCCCCCTCCTTACCTCAGGTGTCCTAGTAGGTCTCCACCACTATTGCAGAACAGAGGGGGTATACAAAACAGTGTCTCCCTCCGCCGGCCACATGGTTCCAATAGAACCCCCGCCCCTTTCCATAACAGACTGGCAGCGGGGCGGGGGGGTAGGCAGGGCAAGGCGGAGCGGGGCGGAGGGTGGGACAATGTCTCCGCCGGCCGTGGACCTCTAGCGGCGGCAGGCAGTGGCAAAAATTCGTGAAAAAACTGATTTCTTGGGACATTTCCCGGGAAACAAGAAAATCGGGAAAAGAGTCTAAATCCCGGGATTGTCCCGGGAAATCTGGAAAAGTTGGTAAGTATGGCCTAGTCCCTTTAATAATGTATATTATCAGCTCCATTGTACTGCTTTACCCTCCCCCACCCCCTCAAATGTCTCCAAATGTAATGTGTGGTCTTCAACTAAATTAGAACCCTCCCCCACCCCCTCAAATGTCTCCAAATGTAATGTGTGGTCTTCAACTAAATTAGAACCCTCCCCCACCCCCCTCCATACAATTTGATCAGTGGGCCATCAGAGGGGGTGAGTAATCTTATAAGTGGGCCTTATATTTTAGATTTTTTAAAATACTACTTCTAAAAAATGTTATACTGCTGTTGTGCAAGAATGTTTTAGAGATCTGAAGAAAATGCGGATGCATTGAAACGCGTCATCTGACGCGTCCAGACGTCATTTCCGCTGCCTTCACTCCAGTGAACCGTGCGCTTCACACTGGTCCTCATCCTGTTCCGGCTTCCGGTGTCCGAGACGAACAGCGTACTGCCTTGCTGACATCTGGGATCTTCTGTTCCCTCTATGGTAGCGTCTCCACCAGCCGAGGACAGCAGACTATGGATACTGGCTCATACTGGCTTGGCCCCCCAAACCGCCAAGTGCGGGACAGATATGTCAATTATTTTAATGGTAGGGGGGCCATTGCAATGCCAGAACATATTTAAACTTTAAAAAAATGAAAAAAATGTATTTACGATAAAATCTCTTGTTTTTATTCTTGTTTGCTTTTATTTTTGGCTGTCTCCTAGGTTCTCCTAGTGCACTTGTAGTGTCAAGTGCATTTCCCTTTAGTAAATATGGCCTTTTGTCAGTGTAAACACAAAATGAATTCCTAAACTGGTACTGAGTATTCAAAGAAGAAGCCACACACATTGTTGTCGTTTAAAATTTTTAATGTGCGCACATTCAAACATGCGCATTTTTGTAAAACGTCATTCCAATTTTTCTTGTTTTTTTCTTTTTTACTCATTATAATTTTTATTATTTTTTTTTTGGGTAACTATATTCAAAAATGTTTTTGGGGTATTTTCTGCATAATTTGTGAAATATTTTTATTTTATAAATTTTTTTTGGTTAAAACAGGGTTTTTTTCACACACAAAAAAAGACACAACTCTGGAACTTACAAAGTTCAACATGTAATAAAAGGTGCTGGTTATGTAACCAATGTAAAAGCCAAATTTTGCAGATGCACACAAATTGGGAGTCCAAATGGGTAATGTCAACATGTGCTATCTCCCATCATGGGAGATCAATGGACGTGTTTTGTGGGTGCAATCCCTTCCTCTCACAAACTAGCATTATGAGGAAGGGGTTGCAAACACAAAACGCGTACATTGAGATCCCCTGATGGCAGATAGCATATGTTGATACACCGTGTGCATCTGCAAAATTTGGCTTTTACTATTTTACAACTAGAAAAACATAACAATGTTCACATTTCAAACTGAAATGAAGAACATGATTGATGTTTTAGGGAAAAAGTGATTATATTCTCCCCAAAACATCAATCATTTTCTTCATTTCCTGTTGCATGCTGTCCAGCCAATTTTTAAGGCTGTCTAGTTGATTGCGCATTGCATCAATGTGGCCATTCCAGACCATTATTTGCCCAATAAGTCTTTGTGCACTGTCTGTGCTAAATGGGTCCGCCACTTGGCCTTCCACAACCAGAACATCACCTAAAATTTGAGGAAAAATATGTATTTAGAAATATGCAGGCTAAATAGATTACCTTAAGCTGGGGTGTCAAACACCCACCGGTTGGGGTTCAAGTCTCGCCCACTTCCTCCACCTCTCCTTCTTCAAGATCCTCGGGTGGGCTTGGGCTTCAGCTTGGGCTAATTACCCAATCAGGCTGGTGAGTTTGGGGGGGTCCTGGGATCCTCTGACTGTTGTCTGAGTCTTTTCTCCCCTATGAGAATTAAAAAAAGGTATACCTAGCACACTGATATTAGAGTACAGAAATAGGAATATGAAACTCCTCCTCCTCCTGCCACAAGTACATCACCAGAGGCATAGCCTCCAAGAAAGGCTGCAGAGAAGGGTGGAGGGAAGGCTGCAGGGCAGCGTGGAGTGAAGGTAGAGTCGGAAGAGTCGGAAGAGTCGAAAGTGATTGCCTGGCTTCAGTCTGGTCTGACAGAAGACGCAGATTGTGCTCCCTATTATATGGACTCTGCAAGATCCCAATTTTGTTTTCCAATGACTTGATGTGTGCCCTGGTGGACAAAAGGATTCACAAATTCCAAAATTGTCTCCAGTGTTGCCTTCCTCTTTATTTTGTTAACCAGAATAAATGGCTATTTTCTTTACACAAAAAAATGTTATATGTGTTTTTATTCCAAAAGGACAGTTTGTTTGTGAGTAGGCAGGTACATGTCTAAAAGACTATGGTGGTTATTTACAAAAGGCAAATTAATTTCATAATACAAGTGCAAACTACAAGTGCAAAGTGCACTTGAAATTGCACTGCAAGTGCACTTGTTGGAAGTGCAGTCGCTGTAAATCTGGGGGGAAGATCTGAAATGAGGGGAAGCTCTGCTGATTTTATCATCCAATCATGTGCAAGCTAAAATGCTGTTTTTTAGTTTCCTTGCATGTGCCCCTCGGCTCCACAGCGACTGCACTTCCAAGTGCTCTTTCAGTGCAATTTCAAGTGCACTTTTGCACTTGTAGTGCTAAATGAATTTGCCTTTTGTCAAATTAACAAGGGACACCAACCTCATTAAAGTTTATAAAAAATACAAGATAATAATATTATTGTGGTAACTTGAAAATACAAAAAAATAAAAATAAAATGGAAATCACAAGAATTTTTTTAATTTTTTAAGAAATTGGAAAATATATATTGTTGAAATATAGAATTCTAAAAGATGAGTCTAAAAAAGAATTGTAAACATTATTTATGCAGATCTGGCTTTTAAAAACTAGAATATTAGTCATGACATGAGGATAAATAATGAAGAAAGAAGTTTGTGAGAACTGTGTGAATATAAGCACGAAAACAACTTCATTCTTCTAGCATTATAAAGAAAAAAAGAATGCGCTGTATGAAAAGATCACTGAATTAGCAGCGTGAGGAATGTGCTAGCTTCAAGACGAAGGCTAGTTTTACCAGACCGAGCGCTTCTGTCTTTTACTTGCTTCAGAGCATGCGTCAGTTTTGGTCCGTCGGACTAGCACACAGACGAACGGTTTGCACGCTAGAAAGCCGAGTCCGTCGGACAGATTTGAAACATGTTTTATTTCTAGGTCCATCTGACTTTTGGGGAAGAAAAGTCAGCTGGAGCACACACACAATCGAATTGTCCGACGGAGTCCGGTTCGCCGGACCAAGTCTGCCGGAAAGTCCGCTCGTGTGTACGCGGCATTAGTGTTTTAGTTGCACTTGAATTGTGTAAATTTGCCACTGTGTTGTATAATTATGTGTGACACTGGGGGAGGATCGGATCCAATCCGCACGTCCGGTGTCACCCCTGCCTGATTATAAAAGTAGGTGGTGGCTAATGTCCCGGATATTTCCATTCCCAGTCGATGCTTTTTACAAGGAAACCGGTCGGTAGGAGAGCTGTCGGTGACGTCACCACACACCAGCAGGCAATGTGAATGAATTTTTGTTGCTGCTGAGCGTTTTTTTTTATATTATCCTTTTAAATGTGCTTGGAAAAGTTTTTATCGTTGGAATAAACACCTAAAGAATTTACCGCCCATGAGTTCCCCTCTGTTTTTTCTCCTTTTATCAAACCTGAATGGAATCTCTGAGCTGAGCTGATAAAATAAAGAACCGCTCTATTTTTTTGCTAAAACACTCTATGGAAATAGTTGTGTAACAAGACCGTGAGAGACCTGTGGCTCACCATCCAGGAAAACAGCCCTGTGATTGAGGAGAAACACAGGCAGGTGTGCATGCAGATTACTGAAGAGCTGAAGACCAGAAGCTGATTCCTTCAGTCACTCTTGCGAGAATGACTCCTGTAATTAGGAGTCCATCAGATCTGGTAAGAAGCCATCTGGCTGCTTATTTTGTCCCCCGCAAGGATCGATGTGCAATATCTGATATACCTATGTAAGATGCATTTGATATGGATACAGAGTCTGTAGGATCACCAGCTGTTTTCATCTCCCGCTCTGGCCTTTTTTTCTATATACATATATATATATAATTTTTTTATATTTATATATTTTTTGTATGTTTTTGGACTTTTTTTTGAGGTTTAAACATCATGTATACACATTTTCATATGCACTTGTGTCTTGAATTGTTGATCATTTATTTTTGTCTGTAGGTTGGTGTGTTTCAGAAGCTTTTTTACTGTCATTATTTCACATGCAACATATATGACCCATCTTTACTTATTTATTTTTTTGGATTTTTTCACATAGTCCCTTCAATTTTTATATAGATTTTTTGAATTTTTACACATAAATCATTTTTTGCATTTTTATCACGATTTTTATAAAATTACATGAATTATTTCAAGGGTGTTTTTACACACACATGTTCACCATTTGTATTTGTGCAACTTTTTGTGTTTAGTAATATTGTTTGGATTAAGTATTTAATCTTATAAGTTTGTGGCATTTATATTTTATATTTTCACCTTTTAAAGATAAGCGCTAAAATTATTTACCTTTACATAAAGAAATAGTCTGCTTGATCCATCTTGCTATGGATGCCCTAGATGCTTGCTGACCCTTCTTCTGGCCAGAAAAAATAACTAATAAATGGCTGGACCTTTTAAACTCTTACTTTATCTAAGTAAGCCAATAGACAAGGTCTGACTTTAACAGAGTGGAGAGAGAATAGCACAGCATCAGGTCCGTTGGGTCACCTGACAGGCTACAGAACTTTCCAGAAGATTTTGAAAATCACATGACAGGCCCGTCTGTACCCATAAATTGGTTTCTTTAAGAAAAATCTAGAAGAGAAATACTGTTCTACGAAAACTAGGAACAACAGCATGTCCTCCTCACACTCCTCTTCTCTGGAGTTTCTTCAGGTGAAGATACTTAATACCCCTTGTATCGACACGCCTTGGGGAAAGGGACAGGATGGTACGTTACACAAACAACCTGTTGGGAATGATCAGCACGCCACCTCGATACCGGCCACCGCTACCTGTTTGTTATTGCTATTTTAGAGTGGCGCCCTATAAGCGCCTTCAAATTGTGAGTACCCACTGTGGGTTTGTTTTTTGTGGTTTTAATAAATGCTTAGTACATACTGCACCATGAAGTTCTCTCTGTGTTAATATACTGAGGTTATAAGCGGGACTGCTGTGAGGAACAGAGGCATAAGTGTAATCCATCCAGGATCCTGCATATACTACCGAACCCATAGAGGTTCTAAGGCATATTCTGACCAAGCCTAATAGCAAGGTCACACGCCCTAAGGTGAGGGGCTATCACCTGGGGGGGATCATTTGTATGAGCACATAGCACTTTACCTTGTGTTCACTGAAACGCATGGATGTATTTTGGAATATTTATGGACTACTAATCTGATTATTGCACAAAGCACCACAACACCGAATCGCATGGATGCAGCACTGAATCGCATGAATGATTTTTTGGAATTTTTATCTATTATTGTTTGAACATTGCACAAGCACTTTGGAATATTTATTTATCATTATTTGGACATTGCACAGGCATATTGGAGCACTTTATATATTTATTGAAGTATCGCATGTAAGTACATATTAACAACGGATTTTATATTGTGGGTGTTTTATACATATATTTCACATGTTATGAGAGAGCACAGTATCAATTTATTTGTAATTTAGCACTAAATTTTATATTTGCCATTTTGATAGCGCAGCGTACTTATAACTTGGTAAACAATGAAAACAACTTTCTCTCTCATTCTGAGGATTGGTGCAAAAAGGAGGAAGGACAATCTCTTGAGTTCTGTGGAACTTTGAGGCTACCTTCAGGAGATACAGGGGGTCCTGCCCAAGTACAACCCTGTCATCAAATAATAGAAAAAAGGGCTCTCTTATTGACAGAGCCTGAATGTCGCTTATCCTACTGGCCGTTGTAACCGCCAGCAGGAAAGCTATTTTAAAGGTAAGGAACTTAAGAGGGATAAGAGCTAATGGTTCAAACGGTGCCCTGGTTAGCGCTTCCAAAACTAAAGTAAGGTCCCAGCGTGGAAATCTGCTCATCTGCACTGAGGACAGTCTTCTCTGACCGACAAGAACCTTTTAATCAGAGGGTCCAGAGCCAATCTCCAGTCCAAAAAAACAGGACAAAGTTGCAACCTGAACCCTAAGTGTCTTGGTCGCCAGCCCCTGATCCACGCCATCCTGGAGAAAGTCCAGGATGACAGGGATCTCTCGTTGGGAAGTCCCCTTAACCTGGTACCAGAGCGAGAAGACCTCCCAGACTTTTGCGTAAATAGGCCTGGTAACCAGCTTCCTACTTAAAAGAAGTGTGTTGATCACTCTCTCAGAACACCCCCTTTTTCGTAGGTTCTCCTTTTCAAGAGCCAAGCCGTCAGCTTGAAGAAGCTGGGATCTGGGTAGCAGACTGGGCCCTGAAGGAGAAGGAAGATGGAAGATGCTGAGGGGGAGATGGACCAATTTCCCAGGGAAGGGAACCAGGTCCTCTTGGGCCACCATGGGGTAATCAGAATCAGTCTGCCCTCTGAAAGACTTAGTTTCTGCAGTATCCTCAGGATTAGAACTATAAGGGGGAAAGGCATATGCTAAGTGGAAGTCCCAAACATGGGCCAGCGTGTCTACCCCCTCTGAATCCTTTTCCCGAGAGAGTGAGAAGAATCTATTCACTCTTCTTTTCCTTCTGCGGGCAAAGAGGTCAATCTCTGGGTTGCCAAAGTGTCGGCACACAAGGGTGAACACTCCCCCTGGTGAATCGGCTGCCGACTGAGATAGTCCTCTTCGACATTGTATGCCCCCTTTATATGTACAGCTGAAACAGAGGGGATTCGTTGCTCTGCCCACCCGAGCATTTCCAGAGTCAGGATCAGAAGAGCGCGAGACCTGGTGCCTCCCTGATGATTCAGGAATGCTACCGCGGTTGCATTGTCGGAAAGGATCTGGACCTCTCGACCTCTGATTCTTTCTTCGAAGGCCCTTAAGACCTCTCTGACTGCCAAGAGTTCTCGGAAGTTGGAGGAAGCGGTCCTCTGATCCTGTGTCCAGGCACCCTGGGCTCGAAGTTCCTCTAAGTGGGCCCCCCCAACCCCAGGCACTTGCATCCATTGTTATCCTGAGGGGTTGGAGTTGACCCCAGGAAGGTGGCCCTTCTGCAGCCTCTGACAGCCGCCACTGTAGAGACTCCCTTACCTCTGCTGGAACGGAAACCCTGTCGTCCAGCGTTCCTCTCTTCCCATCTCAGGAGGATAGGAGGAATTGCTGGAGAGTCCTGGAATGGAGCAGAGACCATGGAACCGCTGGGATACAGAATGTCATCAGTCCAAGAACTCTCATGACCCCTCTGTAAGAGACCTCCTCTAATTCTAGAAGGGACGCTACCGCTGAAATAAGGCCATCTACCTTGCCCTGGGGTAAAACAAGCTTCTGTGCTGTTGAATCCACCAGGAATCCTAGATAGACCTTGGTCTGAGCAGGAACCAGCAAAGACTTCTCCTGGCTGATGACCTAACCCAGAGACTCCAGGGTACTCACTACCTTGGCCAAGTGGGACAGAAGGAGATCTTGATTCTGGTTGTAAACCAGAATCGAGATCTGTAAACCAGGGGATCAGGAAAGCAACCACTTCTGCCAGAATCTTTGTAAACACTCTCGGACTGGCAGCCAGTCCGAAGGGTAGGGCAGAGAAGTGCCAGTGCTGCATTTCCTGCTATGAGGGGATTGCCAACCTGAGAAAAGCCTGGTGTTCTGGAAAGATAGGGACATGGAGATAGGCATCCTTCAAGACTATCGTTATCATAAATACGTCCTTGAGAAGGTGCTTTCTGAGAGTATAAACGCTTTCCATGCAGAACCTCTTGTACCGCAGAAACGCATTTAGCCTCTTTAAATTTATTATGAGACGGTACCTTCCTGAGTGCTTTGGGACTACAAAGATGTACGAGTAGAATCCCTGCCTGCATTGTCCTGCTGGGACTGGCTCTATGACTCCCTGATCTGCTAGCTTCCTGACATTGTGCAAGATACCCGCGGCCTTGAGAGGATCTTTGGGCAAGTGGGTAAAAATGGAAACTTGGGGGAGGAGAGTAGAGAAACTCCAGCCTGTAGCTCTCTCTTACAATCTGGAGGATGTGGGGACTCTGAGTAATCCTTCCCCACTGAGAGAGGAAGTGGGAAAGTCTTCCCCCCTACGCTTGCATCACTTGGTAAAACAAAGATAAGAGAGTGCCTCTGAGTTAGAGTGTTTTAATCAGTATTAAAAAAGAAATGGTAGGCACTTACATGTCAAAATGCAAAGAAGCTCTACACGGGTCAACATTTAACAGAGTGATGTGGCTGTTATCAGAGGCACATTCCCAGGAGTGTCACAATTCCATGCTGCAATAACCACGGGAAGCCGGGGAGGAGACCAGCTGTATCTTGCAGAGGAAAGTAGCGAGCGGCTCGTGGAAACTGCGTGTGACGTCAGCAGGTGGGGGAAACACAACGTGTTTCAGAGCAAGCGCGAAGTCCGTAAGGCGCATGCGCGCTCCTTTATCAAGTGTAATGACAGGGAACCGAGACAGCACTTAAATACTCCATCTGCTGACCGAAACCAGCTGACTGCATAATGAAATCTATACTACATAACACTATGGGGACAAAAAGATGTATGATTAAAGGATAATGTTATATGCCTGCTAATGGCTTAAAAATAAATTAAAATTAAACAGATGAATAATAATCTACCTGGTGATACTATATAATTAATGGGAGCTAAGAGATTAATTAGATAGAACAATAAACATAATATATGTCAAGTGAATATATCAACAGGAGCGCAACTGAAGTAAAGTGCGCGCCTTAATCTGGTGGTACATACACGCGCCGACCAGGTAACCATCACTAAAAATCGCAATTTATAAACTATAATAGACACTAAGTTGCAAAGGACAAATATACTAGTAATGGAAATAAGAATGAATATAAGAATACATAGTTAGGTCCATATATATTTGTACACATGCACAATTTTAGTTTTTTTAGGTATTTACCAAAACATATTTAAGCAATAGTTATATAATTTATATGGGCTGAAAGTGCACCCTCTTGGGTTTAATTTGAGGGTATGTGCATCCAAATCGGAGGAAGGGTTTAGGAATTACAGCTCTTAAGAATAGCCATCCCCACCTATCAGTTTGGGCTCGGGGGAATTTGTCCTGGATAGGTAAAATAAACGCAGTGAAAATGACCCTTATCCCGAGAATTTTCTATTTATTCCCATCTCATCCTGATCCTGAGATGGCCCCTGAAAAAATTCCAATCCCAGATAACTAGATTCATTTGGGGAAATAAGGGACATCGCTGCCCGAACAGTGTGCTCCTTAGAAGACGCACACAAGGCGGCTTGGGCCTGCCGGACCTCTGGAGATACTACCAAGCTGCTCAATTATTACAGTTCTCGATCATATACTTTCAGGGAAATAGGCCGGATTGGGTAGACATGGAGAGGCAAGCTATCCCATTGTACACAATTGATTACCTAGCTTGGATCCCCCATCAAAACAGACCCCCCATAATGGCTCCTACTCTATCGCATTCCATGACCCTTAGTGACCTCCTATACAAATCCCCCTACCTAATATCGGATACTCACCCCTTAGCACATATTTTTCACAACCCCAGCTTTCCCCCAGGCCAGGATATTGGGGCATTTCAGTGGTGGACAAATAAGGGGTAGTTCCGTATTGGTCACTTTCTCTCCCCCCATGGGACCCAGAACGGACATGCCATCCTCCAAAAGGTTCAGTCTGCATCAAATTCGACATTTTATCTTCTCATTATGGACCACAAAACCCAAACCCTTGAATGTAACAGCATTTGAAAAATGGTGCTCGGGATGCATGGATCAGAGGGGAGGAATTTCTAGGATTTATGCCTCACTCACTGAGATACTGAGAAACATCATAGAACAAAGAAAAATACCCCCTAAATGGGACTTTGACAGACCACCAACTCTGTGTTTAAAAATATCTTTAATAATATAGAATAAAAAGATGTAGAGGTGTCTACACACTACATAGATACATTACATGAAGAACAGAACAAAAAATGCACAAGTACAGATCATCATATCATATGTACTCTCCAAAGGGTGGTATACCCTGATACCCAACGCGTTTCGAGTATTTTGATACCTTCATCAGGGATTGAGAGTTGAGTATATTTACATATGTATAAATTCCAGAGGAATGATTCTGTGTTCAAAGAGCACCAACAGCAGTTAAATGAGATAAAATATTCCATGGATGCCAGACCATAATGATAGAAGAGTTGTAAGTATACTATATTTCCAGCATCAGTGAATGTATTTCAAAGCTGCATAGGACGGATGATCGTTCGCGCTATAGTGAGGGCTACATAACGAGTGGATGAATATCCTGTGGATGTGTCCTGTAAGTGTCTAGGTCCAATGTACGGCGTACCTTCTGAGTGTCAGTGCCTCCCATCATACGCACTGGGTTGGGAACAGGATCTTAAAGTCTCTTGGGACACCAATACATGGTACACCAAATTCCAGAAAGCCTTTAAGGGCATAACCAATGTCTCCCTTATAAAGGCGAACGCCAAAATACTAACACAGTGGTATAATGTACCCCTACGTCTGGCTAAGATCTTTCCAGGCAGATCCCCCTTATGCTTTAGAGGCTGTGGGTTGACTGGATCTCTATACCACATCTGGTGGGAGTGTCCTCGTATTCGGGGACTGTGGAACAGGATATTTTCTTTAATACGTGAAGTGACCGACTTATTTGTACCAAAAACACCCGAGATTGCCCTTCTGAACGGAAGCCCATTAGGATGTCCTAGGCATCTCCGGACACTCATACATTTCATTTTGCTGGGTACCAAACTCACGATAGCCCGAGCTTGGAAACAGCCTACAGTGTCCCTATCTGCTGTTTAAAGGAAAATATCATGGGTAATGGTTCAAGAAAAAACAGTCAGTATACTCCTGTCCACTACAGACAAATACGACAAGATATGGGAACCCTGGAAGACCTATATACAAAAACCTACACATCCCCATTAGTAGTACACAAAACAATTATACTACTAAGTAGCTCTCTGATGCCTAAAAGACCTCCCCTCCTTCTTTCTTTTCCCTTTCCTTCTTACTTCTAAATTACTCTCTGTACAACCTGGTAATCGCATGACACCACATGCGAACACCAGGGGATAGTCTGACACTGACAATACTACCATTCTAACTCTGGCAAACTTTAGCATCTGGTAGTACAGTCAACACATAAGTTTAACAGGTGCATCGAAGACACAAACCATATTCTCACCTTCCTATCGTGTATCTCCATATTATCCAAAAATTAGTTTGGGACAGGGACTAAATGGGGCACATAAGGTGTCAAATCTACCCATTGAATACACAGACACAAACCAGTTAAAAATTGCACAGGTTCACATAAAAATTCAAACATTATAAAAATTGTTAAGAATATATATATATATATATATATATATATATATATATATATATATATATATATATATAAATTAATGAAAGAAATTAGATTTTACAGAAAATATATGATAATAATAAACAAGGAATATATTCATAAACATGCAGGTACGTGTTTGTAAAGGCAAACACGTGCGTACTTACAGATGCACATACACGCCACCACACGCAACTACTGCGAATTATTGTTATATAAAAAAGGTAATAAAAGTAATTCTATAATTTATAGATATGAGAAATGTATTCAAAAGGGGTAGATTGGTATTAATCACCCATATACAATATTGGATAGATACTATAGAACTATTATCAGAGGAAACCTGAAACAAAACACTAAAAAAGAATAACTCATCTGAGCTTGCGAGCGATTGGACTGTCTACTAATAAGAGGACAAACAACATGAGGTTATAGAATAGTATTACCTCAAGTTCCTCGTTAAGTCCATTGGGTGCAAGGGTGTCCAGAGTAAAAATCCAAAACGCTTCACGTTCACATAGTCTTGAAAAACGTTCTGCTTCTGACAAGCCCCTGGGTATGGATTCGATAACCCACACCTGGAGGCCTGCTGTGGACTGGGCACGAATTTTACTATTCTATAACATCATGTTGCTTGTCCTCTTATTAGTAGACAGTCCAATCACTCGCTAGCTCAGGTGATTTCTTCTTTTTTAGTGTTTTGTTTCAGGTTTCCTCTGATAATAGTTCTATAGTATCTATCCAATATTGTATCTGAGTGATTAATACCAACCTATCCCTATTGAATACATTTCTTATGAAAATTTTCTCATATTTATAAATTATAGAATTATTGTTATTACCTTTTTTATATAACAATAATTCTTAAATGTATATATTTTCTTAATTTCCATAATCTATCAGTAGTTGCGTGTGGTAGTGTATATGTGCATCTGTATGTACGCATGCGTTTGCCTTTGCAAACATGCACCTGCATGTTTATGAACATATTCTTTGTATATTGTTATCATCATATATCTTCTGTAAAATCATTAATCTAATTTCTTTCATTAATTTTTATATATATATTCTTAACAATTTTTAAAAATTTTTATGTTTGAATTTTTATGTGAACCTGTGCAATTTTTAACCGATTTGTGTCTGTGTATATGTGTGTATATATGTATTCTTATATTCATTCTTATTTCCACTACTAGTATATTTGTCCTTTGCAACTTAGTGTCTGTTATAGTTCATATATTGCGATTTTTAGTGATTGTTTCCTGGTCGGCGCGTGTATGTACCTCCAGATGAAGGCGCGCACTTTACTTCAGTTGCGCTCCTGTTGATATATTCACTTGACATATTGTATGTTTATTGTTCTATCTAATTAATCTCTTAGCTCCTATTAATTATATAGTATCACCAGCTAGATTATTATTCATCTATTTCATTTTAATTTTTTATTTTTTTTTATCAGGCATACAGTGGGGACGGAAAGTATTCAGACCCCCTTAAATTTTTCACTCTTTGTTATATTGCAGCCATTTTCTAAAACCCTCAAATGGAAAGTCACACAACCGAGTCTTAGAAGAGTTGTCCCCATTGCAGGTCTTAACCCGCAAGGCTCTCCTTGCAGAATTTAACAGGGCACCAGTCTTGGCTGTTGTACGCACCGCCTTGACTGCGGCATCTGCCAGGTAGGCTACTGCTCTACCTATAACTTCTAAAGAGTCCAATACCTGTTTGGATTTGGAGGTTCGTAACACATGATCCATTAGTTTGGCGACCCACATGCCTGCATTCCTCGTAACACAAGCCAAAGCCAATGCAGGACTTATAGCCGCTGCATTGGTTTCCCAGGCCCTGCAGAAGAGGGTCTCGGCTCATCTGTCCATCTGGTCTCTGATGTTGCCTGCATCCTCAAAAGAGAGGTCAGACTGCTTGAACACCTGTTCCAGGGAAGCATCTAGTCTAGGTGTTTTAAACAACCTCTCTTCTTCCTCCTTAAAAGGGAGGAAGTTGTCAAGAAAGACTTTCCAGCAACCAGAGTAACATAAGAATACCTGTGCGCAGGTTCCCCATTATAAGAGCCATTCGGCACATATGCAACAGCACGAATGAAGGCACGGGGACACGCGCACTCGGCTTGTTCTTGACTATTCCTGTCTGCTGCCCGTCTCCGATCCCGGCTTGTCCTGACTACTCTTCTGCTGCTCCCTTGGCCTGTTTGCTGCCTGCCTGCTACTGACCCGGCTAGTACCTTGACTCCTCTTTGGCATCTGTTCCTGTACTTAATTTACCCGCCAGTGTTTGACCCAGCGTGGCTGCACCTGCTTGTGATCTGAACTAAAGAACACCTCCCTACTGTCTGCTGTATCCTGCTTCCTGCCGGTCTACTGTTCCAGCCTGCCACCAGCTGCAGTCTCTTCTGCCTGCCACCTGCTGCCAGTCTCCTCTCAGTTGCATCGGAGGTCTGGACCAGCCCCCTGCATCAGCTAACCTGTCAGGCACTTGTTCACCTTTGTACTCCTGAGCCCCTGTCTGCTCTATCGGGGGTTCTCGAGCCAGAGGTATACGAGAGGCCGCTCCCTGCATACTGGGCTCAACCACCAGGTACGTGACAGTACCAGACAGTCATGTCTGAGCCCACGCAGGGAGCGTCTCCAATGAACGAACTTTGCCGTCATCTTGCTGGACTCACAAGAGGGCTATACCCGCCTGGAGGAATGTGTTCAGGCCCTGTCTTCCTCTGCTCCCTTCATTTCAGGGACGTCCGCTGCACCTGCGGTGGTGATAATGCCGCCTGAACCCAAGGTCCCCACACCTGAAAGATTCTCTGGGGAACATAGTAAATTCAGAGCATTCCGCAACGCCTGTGAACTTTTCTTTGCTCTGTAGCTAAGGACTTTCTCCCTTGAATTCACCAAGGTGAGTTTTGTCATCTCCCTGTTAGGAGAGCCTCAGTCATGGGCCCACCGCCTGCTGGAGCAGAAAGATGTCTCTCTCAACAGCTTGAGCACCTTCTTTCAAGCCATGTCTCTGCTTTATGAGGACCCGCAACAGACTGATATTGCGGAAGCGGCTCTACATACCCTCCAGCAGGGCCGCAGAGCGGCCGAAGACTATGTATCAAAATTCAGGCGTTGGAGTTCCGACACAAACTAGAACGACGTCACCCTGCGTTACCAGTTTCACATGGGCCTCTCTGAACCACTAAAAGGTGAACTGGCTCAAGTGGGCATCCCAGAGACCCTAGACGCCCTCATCAACCTATCTATTCAAATAGACAGATGTCTAAGATAATGAAGATCAGAGCGAACATCCGGTCCCTCTCATCCAGTATGGATGCTCCCACTCGTGCCTACCCTGGGTGTTACGAGACAGGAAGTGAAATGGAATAGGGAAGAAAATTACAGGCCATCTAACTCATCCCACTCCTTTCAATCCATCAGTACAGAATGTATATTCCACACTGCTACTAATAAAGGTCTCTAGCTAGTCCATCCTACGACAACACTCATTCAGCAAATCTGCCATTTGTACTGACTGTAAAATTTGTAATCAAAATAAGGATTCTAGGGAGTAATTTAAAAAAGCAGCAGCACAGCCATTAAAAAAAAACAAAACAAAAAAAAAAAAAAGCGGCGTGGCTTTGACGTTTATGTAGGCAGACGTGCTTCACTTCAGCTCCTGCATCCTGGATTACAAATCCTGTAAAGAGCCACACATACCGCCGCAATAGACCAGATACTTCGCTGCCGGAGTGGAGCTACCCCCTCTAAGACACCCGGTCAGCATAAAGGTAAAGCAGGGATGCCGAAAAATAAACCGGAGAGCGATCCCGCCGGCGGAGTGGCCCAACATGGCGGACCTCCGCTCCAGCAACGTGTGGGGAAGGGGTCCTATGCCGCTGCAGCAGCTAAACTGGGTCAATATGCCCACGACAGCAGCGCAAGAACCGAACAACATTTACAGTCACCCAGCGCTGGAAATTCGGCTAAGCATGGCTCTCCTGAGAAATCCACCCCAGCTAAACAACATGTGCCTGACAAGATGGCGCCGACGGCCCAGGGGAACGCAGTGAGTACACCAACCTCTCCTATTACCACCTCTGACCTAGCTAAGCATCCTGACATGGACTGCTCAGAACCGGCCAGAGACATTATACTTCATCTAGCCAGACAAAAAGTAGATATGGAAATACAGGGAGCGAAGATCTCTATTTACCCGGACTTTTCAGCTGCTGTGCAAAAACAGAGAGCAAAATTTACTGAAGTTAAAAAAAGAATGAGAGTCATACCATTGATGTACTCCATGTTATACCCCGCTAAGCTGAGGGTGGTGGCGGATGGAGCAGTCCATTTCTTTGATAGCCCAAATATGGCTGTGAGCTGGCTGGATCGACACGAAAGACGCCTAAGAGGAGAACCTAGAGGTCAATCACCCGCCTGATGATTTCCTGGGGAAAATATTTACCTTCAATCCTTTGCTCAAGATTGTTTATATAGGAGCTTAAGAAGAGGAGTAACTGAGTTTAATTGTAAACTTCTACTTTACACCGTTACGTCTTGTGCCTTAAGATAAGATCACAGGGCCCTAGCCCTCACTACTACCCCCTGTGTAGCCCTGTGGGGCAACTACAAAAGTTCTCTTTCAAGAATGCCTGAGTTTATGGGCAACATGTTTTTTGTTCTTTATGTTTTTTATGTTTGTCCTTCTTGTATTGACTACACTGTTTTTCAGTCTGGATTATTTGGACTGGACTTCCGCAAGTGCCCAAGCTGCATGCCTCCGTTTCACTCTGACACAGCCGGAAATAGCACATCTCTGCACAGGGATGAACTCTGTCCACCACCATGTAATAACTCAGGTAACCTTCGGTCATGGTCGGGGCGGTGTCTTGTCTGGGTATTGAACACCCATAGGCGTGACCACCCGGTATTGTACCCCCCAAGATACAATGAGTAATAAGAGAGACACAATTCTTTCTTGGAACATTAGAGGATTACATGATCCTACAAAGAGAAATGCACTATTTACTTACCTCTCTCAACAGAATCCCACTATCATTTTTTTGCAGGAATCACATCTTACCAGTGACAGTATACACTTATTACGTATGTCTAAGTTTCAGCAGCAATACCACTCTATTCATACTAGATACTCCAGGGGAGTGAGTATTCTGTTTTCTAGGTTCACAGCATTTAGTAAGCAAGACGCAGAAATAGATGCCGAGGGCAGATATATCTTTTTGATGGGTGAATCTCAAACATGTATTTTTGCCAATATATATATATATACCTCCGCTTTTTACACTAACAGTACTGCAATGTTTTGCTAGATTTTTGTCTAAATACCCCCAGCTGCCGGTGTACGTTCTAGGGGATTTTAACAGTGCAATGGATTTATCTTTAGACGTACGTAAAAAATACTGTCCCCAGGGACCTAGACTGTACACCCCGCTGGCTAAATTTCTGGGAGAACTTGGACTGATAGATATATGGCGACGCTCGTCTCCTCTGCAGGCCCAGTTCTCCTGTCATTCGCTGACGCACCCGACTCTATCTAGAATAGACTATGCTTTTGGGAATGGGTTAATTTGTCGATATGATACGAAGGTTATATATTTGGCTAGAGGGTTGTCTGACCACTCTCCGGTGCAGCTTAGTCTAAACCTCCAAAAAACTAGTATGCCTGTACACTGGAAACTGAATCCATTTTGGCTCCAATTGTTCACAAACACTGAACATATGCAAATGAGCATCAGCAATTTTCTAGAGGATAATAAACATTCGGCTGCACCTGGGATGGTCTGGGACGCCCTGAAAGCATTTATTAGAGGGATGTGTGTAAGGGAAATTAGTACAATCAAGACCAGGAGCAAACAATGGGCTGAGGATGTAGCTAAAGGGGTAGACAGAGCAGAGGAGGTATTTCTGAAGGATCCTAACTCTGATAATGAACGGCAATGGATAGATGCGCAGAAATTATCCCGCTCTGTACACCTGCAACAAGCTAATAATAAAAGATTTTTCACGACACAAACATATTTTGAGGAAGGAGAGAAAACTGGGCATATGCTGGCAGTGATAGCTAGATCACAAAACCCCTCTCAAATTATACATAACATAAAAACTAAATCGGCATTATTAGTGACTGATACACCATCCATACTGCAAGAATTTTCCTCTTATCAGGATTTATATTCTTCTAAAGTTTCTTACCCAGAGGAAGAGCTGACACAGTTTCTGGAATCCATTACACTACCCAAACTCCAGAGTATAGATAAAAAACTTCTAAATGCACCCCTCTCCCTAGAAGAAATACAACTTGCTCTAGCCACGTTCCCCAACTCAAAAGCTCCAGGTAGCGACGGTATACCGATCGCACTATATAAAAAGTTTGGAGGAATACTTTTGCCAGAATTACTCCACACACTCACAGAAGCAATTAAATCTGATTCCTTGCCGGGATCTATGTATGAAGCGGTGGTAGTGGTAATTTTAAAACCGCAGAAAGAACCGGATCAATCAGAATCATACAGACCCATTTCACTTTTGAATACGGATCTGAAACTTCTTACGAAAATTATCGCCATGAGGATTTCCAAAGTGGTGTCTAAATTGGTACACCCGGATCAGGCCGGTTTCATACCAAATAGGTCCACGGCAAATAATCTAAGACGTCTCTATCTTAACATGCAAATCCCCACAGACAATCAGGGACAAAGAGCTATACTATCGTTAGATGCCGCTAAGGCGTTTGATAGCGTGGAGTGGGAGTACCTATGGAAAGTATTGGCGAAGTTTGATCTTGGAGACACCATAATCTCATGGATCAAACTGCTATATAAAACGCCTAAGGCCTGTATCAGAATTAATAACACACTATCATCGTCATTTGATTTATACAGGGGAACCCGACAGGGCTGCTTTACTTTTCGCTTTGGCTGTTGAACCACTGGCGGCGGCTATAAGGGGAAAAACAGAAATAGTAGGCTTTAGGCGGGGAGAGACGGAAGAAAAAATTGCACTATATGCAGACGACGCACTTTTATTCTTAGGTGACACGTCCACCTCTCTGATTAAACTTATGGAACTGATTGGGATATTCGGAAACTTTTCCGGATTTAAAATAAATTGGGATAAATCGACAATACTACCCCTGGACCCACTAGTAGGATCCCTACCTCAAATAGCCGAACAAATTAAAGTGGTGGATAAATTTAAATATTTAGGCATAATCATACACCCTAATTTAGATCAATTTATAAAACTAAATATAGACCCACTCCTCAAAAAATTTAAAGAAAAGCTTGTCAGTTGGACCCGGCTGCCCCTTTCTGTGGTTGGTAGGTGCAATCTGATCAAGATGATCTGGAGCCCACAACTGCTGTATGCACTGCACAACGCCCCTATCTGGATCCCTATCCATGTGTTCCGAAGATGTAATACCCTATTCCGAGCACTGATTTGGAGGGGACAAGTCCCAAGGATTAAACTAGAAACACTACAGGAGATGAAGGATTTGGGTGGATTGGCGGTCTCAAATCCATTTTATTATTTTATAGCGGCTCAATTGCAACATTTAACAGGCTGGCTCCACCCTGAGTCTTCTGATCCAATTCGGAACATTGTGAGTACACAACTATCTTGTGATGGTCTTGTGGAGTGCATAGAAGCAGGCGAGTTAGGAGCACTGATACAGTTCCCCACGCTACTGCTCATTGACAAAATTTGGAACAAAACAAAACAGCATCTCCAATATGACGGATACACAAACTGGTCACGAATATGGAATAATCGTAATTACCCAGAACTGAATAAATTGGAGAATTTCTCTAATTGGGGGAGAAAGGGAGTTCAATACATTCAACAATTGTATTTTGGGGGGGTCTTACGAGATTTCCAATCAATACGCTCAGAATTTAATTTGCCAAACACCTCATTGTATCAGTATTTACAGCTTAAACATGCCATAACAGCACAAAGCAAAACATCCAAATGGGAACTGGTTAAAACTGGGGTGCTTACACAACTAGTTACGTCATCATCCCGGAAGGGACAAATCTCTGCTATATATGGCTCCCTTATTGACCATGTATCTAAGGCAATGACTTTTGGCTGTAGAAGGGGCTGGGGAGAGGACATAGGGGAAATCTCAGACGAGGAATGGAGCAACATTCTAGAGAATGTACTTAAGGTGTCCCTGTGCTCCTCTCAAAAGCTCACTCAATTATTTATTATTCACCGTACATATCGCACATATGAAAAATTACATAAATGGCACAGGAGAGATGATCCACTATGTCCTTGCTGTCTTATCGACAATGGTACACTTATTCATATGCTATGGAAATGCCCAAAGTTACAGAGGTACTGGGCCTCAGTGATAAACACTATTAACAGTATATGGAATATCAAACTTATAAATGACCCTAAACTTTGTTTACTGGGACGGTTGGATGAAGAACAGTACACTCCTCATACGTACACTGCCATTTTGAGGACACTATTCTTAGCTAGGAAGCTTATTGCCAGAAAGTGGCTATCCACAATGAGCCCTACAGTGACGGAGTGGATTGCGGCGGTAAATGATTCTCTAATTAGAGAACAACTCACATATAAACATAGAGGCTGTCCAAACAAATTTGAAAATATATGGGATCCATGGCTAGACACACCTGGACTGGCTCCACTGAGCTTGGTCCATAATAGAATCTTGGGTGGTAGAGTCCATACAGTAGGAACACCAGCATAGATAATAATACAGAGCAGGATACAATGATATTGATCTAGAGATGAAAAACCTTATCCCGTATATGTGGTGTCTTTTACTGGAACAAATGTGAGGTGGCAGATGGGTAATGCGGAGGTCAATATGTACATAGTTTGCCTAGTCTAATAACAGTTATTGTTGACCCCGTTGGGTCCGGCGGAACGGAAAATAAGGAAAGGGAACAAAACAAAAATTTAATTGGAAAATGACCAATAGAAGTTATATAGAACAAATAACGACCTGCAAAAGTCATAACTATAACAAATGCATCGCACAAATATATCTAATTCAGTGATAATGATTGCTAAGTGCCTTATGTGGAATGTGATGATGTATTTAGTCATGTAGCATTATTGTTGGTTGTTCTCATGTAATATGGCATTGAACTCGATCTATATGCTGGAATGTAACCACTTGATTTACTGTATTCAATGGAATTTTATTTTTAATAAAAAAAAAAGATCTGATTTAAAAAACAAAACAAAAAAAAAACACACTGCTTTCCAGGCTGTGGGGATCAATATACAACAGTTTTTGCTGCCACCAACCTAACTACTTCGGTGACAGTGGTGGCTTGTAAACAATTTCCCGGCCGCTACAGCAGCCGGGAGTCTGTTTACATTTTTACTCCTGGCTCCCAGCTATGTAGTAGAAGTTTGCAGCCTTCCAGTCACTTCTACATGGCACTGGCTCACAAGTGTCATTATGGTAAATACAGCCCGGCACTGAATGGGAGTTGTGTCTACTGTTTCCTCAATATATACACCTAAAACTTCTAGAACCTGTATAGGGAAATGATAACTGTGATTTGCTGAGTAATACAATCACTGCCCTGCTTTATGTATTGTTGATTAGAAAGGAGCTATGGAGGCATTAAAGTGCACCAGTCAAATGATAAAAGATGCTGGCTGCCATTGCTGGTCCTCTTCTTCAAATGCTAATTGTCTGTCTGTTTTTAGCACCAATGCTTCCATGACCTGGCCAGCAAGGCAGGAAATGATAATCGGAAATCCTTAAACCCATACTTGTTTCCAGTCTGTGACTTGAAAGAGTGAAGACCAGGGTCAGCATGAATCTAGGGAACTAGCATTTTCAGGAGATATCTGCAATAGCAACCATCGTATATATCTCATAGCGGGTTTCCTTTACGTTGAGTTTGGTGAGACTCTAATTTAGTTGATGGAGTTGCAATCATCCTCATCATTCAGGAGAGGTGTTCCGCCAGCATCATCTCTATATTTGTGCTTCATCTGAGGTCTTCGCTTTGACATCTTGTTTAGTGTGCCTCCCTGGTGACATGCAGAAAAGAGAGATCAGCAAAAGACGTAATAATACATGGTTATACTTGTCACATGAGTCACTCTACAGCAGTACAGATTGCTTGCCTTACAGTTACTGTTGCCAAGAAAACAATAAACCTCCCTCAATAAAAGGTGTGTGTCACCACAATTACAGCACTACCAGGGGCGGAACCAGGGGGGGGGGCAATGGGGCAATTGCCCCTCCTGAAAATATTAATGACTCCCATCCAGAATCTCTCTCACATCAGCAGCGGCGCCAAGAGAGAGAGACCCTGTTCTCTTCATGCCGTGCTGGAGCCTGGAGAAGATGGAGGGAGGACATGGAGGAGGGTGGAGCCGGGCCATTGGCCTTGCCTCTCTAATGCTAGCAACCAGTGACGTCAGGTCAGTCACGTCCCAGCCGCTGCTGAGGGGGAGGAGAGCGAGGCGCTGCATTCAGAGCCTTCTTCCTCCTCCGCGCCTAGTGTGAGAGTGTTGGCTCCACCCACCTCCTCCCTCCATGATCTTCTCCAAGTCTCCAGCGCAACGTGAACGTGAAGACACTGACAGTCAGGATGAAGACATGAATGCTGCAATGGATGTGTGTCATGTGAATTGTGAAGTGATGGCGATGCTGCCTTCAATCCTATTTATCTCTCTTGGTCCTTGGAAGCGCCTCCCCCCACCAGAGCACCAAAGTATAGGAATTAAAGTGAGTACAAAAAGTAATGGATTGTGTAAAATCGCAGAATACATGTATGCCAATTATTTATGAAAAAAAAAAAATGCTCTTTTAGTACTTTTTAGGGACCAGTGACACCAGTGACACTAATACAGTGATCAGTGCTAAAAAATATGCACTTTTATTGTACTAATGACACTGGCAGGGAAGAGGATAACATCAGGGACGATCAAAGGGTTAAGACCCCTTTCACACTGAGGCGATTTACAGGCGCTATAGCGCTAAAAATAGCGCCTGAAAAGTGCCTGTAAAGAGCCTCCCCTCTCACTCCAATGTGAAAGCCCGAGTGCGGGACGTTAAAAAAAGTCCTACAAGCCGCATCGTTGAGGCGCTTTAGAAGCGGTGTATACACCGCTCCTAAAGCACCCCTGCCCATTGAAATCAAGCGGCGCTTTGAACCCTTTTTCGGCCGCTAGCAGGGGTTAAAAGCTCCCCGCTAGTGACCTAAAAGCGCCACTAAAACGACAGTAAGCACCGCTAAAAATAGCGGCACTTACCTGCCAACGCCCCAGTATGAAAGTGCCCTTAGTGTGTCCCTAGGGGGGTTTTGCTAACTGTGTGGGGGATGGATTCACTATATGAACAGAGTGCTCCATGTTCCTGGTTAGCAGGAACACAAGATCACTCTGTTCATCTCTGACAAAATGGCAGTCTGCCTTGTTTACATAGGCAGACCACCGTTCTATCTCTGTGGGGAGCGAGAGAGGGTGGCCGGCGGACATGGCTGATTTTCTGGCAGTGCCCCTCCCGAGACTAGACTCTGGATCCGCCCCGAGCATTAGCCATCAGCTTTTTGCACACCTGCTCCAGTACCTGATCATGTTATCCAATGCAACTTTTCGTGATCATATCATACCAATAATCTGTAGCTGTATAAAGTATTGTAGCCAGCAGTAGATTGCCACAGAAAATAACCCAGAGAGAGACAAAACTTCAGGTGTGCCATGACTCTAATGCTGGCCATGTGCAATGATACATTCTTGTACAAAGGGTTTTATCGAAAATATACATCATCAGAATAGTACAAAAATAGTGTACATTGTGGACTAACGGGTATAAAACTGCCTGTTTCAGGCAGATTAATATAACATTCAAAAACTTGAGCCAGTCCTTAATAGTCTAAGGGAGAACCCAGGTGACTTGCAAAAGAATGTCCGCATCTCGCGAGTTCTGGTGGAGTGCCATTATGTATAATTGTATATTATAGGACACTCAAGGTCATATGTGAAACATATGGCGCGATGATATTATAACACATAGCATTATAAAACAAAAATAAAAACAAATTAAACTGAATACGTAAAAGAGGGTAACGTTCACCAGTATGCAAGATAGACTGCGTCATATCAAGTATCCAATCCCAGCAGGGCTAAGCCTGAGGGCCAGAGCATCAAGAAGAAGAAAGAGAGAGGAAATAGAGAGACAGTGAGGAGAAAGAGGAGCAGAGAAAAGAATAGCGTAGCATATGATGCTAAAAGAGAAAGAAAAAGAAAGAAATTAAGAGGGAAGTGGGGGATGGGGAAGGAGGGAGGTCCCTGGGGTTGGGGGAACAGAGGCTTATTAAAGGGAAAGGAGCGCAGGATCAAATCGTGAGCTATGAGCCACCCAGGGTTGCCATACCCGGAGGAACTTGTCATGAGTGTCCGACAATACGGCAGTAAGTTTCTCATTTACCATGATGTCATTCACGCAGTTTTTAACTGCTTCAAAGCTAAGGGCTGGGTTCTTCCAGGCCCTTGCTATGGTCAATGTAGTTGCAGTAAAGATATGTGCTGCCAGTTGGCGTTCAGGGTGGAGAAGTTCTGTGATCGGTTTCCACAAAAGGGCCTCAAAAGGGTCCCTCTTTATAGTGGTGTTGAAAAGGTTGCGAAGCAGCGCATAGATTCTGACCCATAATCTGCATACCCTGGGGCAGGTCCACCAAATGTGCGCCATTGTACCCTCCTGAGAGCATCCACGGAAATATAGGGGGGGAATAGGATGGAATAAAGCTCGCTAATCCAGCCGGAGTATAGTACCAGCTATAGAACACCTTATAAGCATTTTTCAAAAAGAGAACATTTTTGGAGCATTTGGATAGTGCAATAGTCATGATCTGCCAGTCCTCTGGATCTAGTTGTTTCCCAAGCTCAGCCTCCCACTGAAGGTGATAAGGTATCAGTGGTAATTTCTTAGAGCTAATTATAGCTGCATTTATGAGACCCGAGGACTGGGGGCGCAACCTACATAGGCTTTCAAACGGGGTCATAGTATAGGGGGTGGATTGAGATTTTATAAGTTGTTGGAGAAAATGTCTGAGTTGCAAATAACTGTAATACTCCCTTAGGGGGATTTTGTGAGAAGATCATAGGGCCGCGAATGGGATAATCTTGGTTGGGGTGAACATAGAATGGACGTCCACAAAGCCTTGTTCAGACCACCATACAAACTGTATTGAGTTGTCACAACTTGGTGGAAATAGTGGGCAATGAAGGAGGCGGAGTAGTGGAAGATAAGGGGAAATCAGGCCTGCTGAGTATTTGACCGCATCCCACAAACTAAGGTAATGGGCCAGACAAGGACCTATGGTAGATGGGCGATGTGCCAGAGGGAGCCAGGGGAGGGAAGCAAGTGGCGTCGGGTGAGAATCCACTAAATCGATGGTGGCCCACAGTGGCATTTGTTGCTTCTTATGGAGATGAGACAGTGGGGTGATACCCGCTGCTGTGTAATAGGCTTGCAGGTCAGGGACCGAAAGGCCACCATTGATTCTGCGGGCGTATAGAACTTGCTTCTTGATCCTGGGTCTCTTAGAGCCCCAGACGAACCGCATTATCTCACGTTGATGTATTCGGAGATGTGGGGGGTACCTGGACTGGCAAAACTCGGAAATAATAGAGGAATTTCGGGGTATAAGTCATGCGTATCGTCGCAATTCTTCCAAACCAGGATATCTGACGTGTGGACCAAGAGGCGAACAAGGCTTCCAATTTTCCCAAAAGTGGGGGAAAGTTGGCTTGGTATAAACCCGAGTACCTCGGAGTAAGCTTGATACCCAGGTAGGGTAATGAGGTTAACCATTGGAATGAGAACGCAGATTGTAGGGATTCCAATTCCGTGGGCTGAAGGTTGATGGGCATCGCTTTAGATTTCGCCAGATTTACCGAACGTGGCAAAAGAATTTAAAAGAGACAGTAGGTTGGGGAGGGGAATTCTGGGTTTATTGATTGTCAACAAAATATCATCCGCAAACAGTGGCAATTTGTGAGAGGTACCTGCTACTTCAACTCCTGATATGTCTGGGTGAGATCGGATGGCCTCTGCCAAGGGCTCCAGTGCCAGGATAAATAGAAGTGGGGAAAGTGGGCAACCAAAGTATTGTACTTTGGCCTGGGGGGAATCATAAATAGCTGAAACCCAGCTCAAGAAGGAGGTGACAAATCCATAGTGGCTAAGCACCTGTGTTAGGTAGGGCCAAAACAAAGTGTCAAAAGCCCTATTGACATCCAAAGACAGAAACATTGTCTCCAGGGATCTATTGTGTGCTATATGTTGGATTTGGAGGAGCCGTCTAATAGCCTGCCTGTCTACGGGGGACAAACCCCACCTGATCCTTCTTTATCAGGCGCAGGAGAAAGGAATTCAGGCGGTTGGCCAGAGTCTTCGTCAAAATTGTCATATCAATATTAATTAAGGAGATTGGCTGGAAATTAGCCCAGGAAGAATGGTCTTTATCTGGCTTAGGAATCATTACAATGTTGGCAGTCAGCAGATCTGGTGTGAATGAATGAACCCCCTTTACCGAGTTATACATTGCCGCCAAATGTGGGGCGAGAACATCCGCTAGTTTCCAGTAGTACAAGGCCGTGAAACAGTTCAGGCCTGGTCTCTTACCTACCTTCAAGTCTTTAATGCATTGGAGAACTTCCGAGACCTGTATATCTCGGTCCATAAGGGACATATGAGTGTCGGATAGGGAGGGTAAGGATAACTCGTTCAAGGAAGCATTCAGGCCCTGGGTTGAGGAGTGAGTAGGGGCGGAATAGAGCTTGGTGAGACGATGACTGAATTCGTTGAACACTCGCTGAGGGTTGCTCGTGAGGATATTGTGGCGGGTGCACAAGTTTATGGGAGCAAATTTTGGGGTGAAAGTACGCAATCTATTAGCCAACATCACATTGGGTTTGTTCGCCTTGGCATACCATTTCTGGCGGGCCCAGCACAAAGTGCGTTCCGCTTCGTCAGTTAGACATAAATCCAAGTCCGTACGGGCCTTGTCTAAGAACCTGTGGTTGGCGGGGGTGGGAGCTTGTGTGAAGTCCATAGACAGGTCCTCCAGACGCTGCTTCAGCTTGCGACGGGCCTGAATTCGCTTTCTTGCGTTGTGATGCTATATGAATAACGTGGCCCCGAAGGTCAGCTTTATAAGCTTCCCAGAGTGTTACCGGAGATGAGACTGTCCCTGCGTTAAGTTTAAAGTATTCTACAGAGGCTTTGTGGATGTCACTGGGGATCAACTTTAAGGACAGAAGAGAATCATTCATCACCCAAGGGGCATGTTGCGGTTTGCTGAGCAGGGAATGACAAACGGTCAAAATCGGATCATGGACAGACCAGGGGGCTGCTAGGATCGAGACCGAGTCAATTAAGGGAGGTGTTTCCACAGTATAAACATATGGTTGATCTTGGAATGAGAATGATGAGGGTTGGAATAGTGGGTGTAGTCCCTACCCAGGGGGTGGAGCTCTCGCAAAATATCTACTAGGTCATGGTTTTGCAGAACTTGTGAGAATTTTTTAGCCTCGGGGGAGGGAGTTTTATGATCTGATGGATACTTATCAAAAGAGGGGTTTAGCGTGACATTAGAGTCACCCGCCAACAAAAGGGTGCCTCTCTGGTGGACCTTTAGCAATGAGCAGACATGAGTCAGGAAGGGGCCCGGATTGTCATTCGGGGTGTAGTAAGTCATGATAGTTACCTCATTGTCCTGAACGGAACCCTGCAAAAGAAGGTATCTGCCATCAGGGTCAGCTATCTGTTTACTGCAAATAAACGGGACCGATTTACGTATAGCAATGAGAATCCCTTTCTGTTTAGTAGGGACATTGGCTAAATAGACTTGGGGGTAATTTGCAGCAAAGTATTTGGGACAGGAAGAGGAGGAAAATTGGGTTTCCTGTAAACAGGCTATGTCTATATTTTGCCGCTTGAGGTATTTAAAAACCTTGATCCGTTTTTGGGGGGAATTTATGCCCTGAACATTCAGGGACAACCAGTGAAGGGTCATTGAGTCCTGAATATGCAGCTTTGGCATACTCTGTCCACACACCCAAGGGACCAGGGGGGAGGGAAGAAGGGGAGGGAAAAAGAGGTGACAGAGGGAAAGGGAGGAAAGAGAATTAGAACATAGGAGATAAGAGTGCCAAGGAGAGCTCGGAATAGAATAAGTAGCAAATACATAGGTGTATCACGACGTGGGCTGTAAGGCCCACAATGGGGTGGGACCGTGACCAAGACATTTGTCTTAGCCAGGTGCCAACACAAGAGGGGAGTAGTGGTCTGTCCGAAACACCGGCCTGTTATGTAAATAATGCAAACAACTTAAATAGCATTAACATAGACTCTAAACAGTATCTAAAAACATGGTCAAAACGAGCAGGTTAAGAACAAACACGATAAGGCAACCGTAGTGCATGACCAGCATACGGAGATGTAGGTGCAGAGGTCCCCCAGGTTCCCAGAGACAACAGCCACAGGACCGTCAATTCCAGGAGGCCGAGTGGATAAATATAACATAACCGCACCCCGAGCTCCACCAATTCACAAAGCAGGAATGGAGGACTGCGGCGCGGAAACAGAACATACAACCAACTTAGCAATCAATGCACCCCTACACAAAATGTTTTACCCCCCTCCCCACACCGCAGCAGTCTAGGTACCCATTTGAGTAAACCGAACAAAAAGTTGCCCAACTCTCTCGGGCCAACATTGGTGCAGCAGCGTAGAGGAGGATTGGGGGGGCAAAATAACGTCAGAGCCCTACAGGGTAACATATGGGGGGTAGTCATCGCCCCAGACCGTCATCTCACAGGTGGGGCGGCCTTTAGTAGGGCGACTCCCCCCAGTCATGCAGCAACGACCACAGTAGGGTGGAAATATGGCGGGGGACATCTTCCAAACACGCCACCTTGATCCATGTGTAAATTTAGTGATTGGAGCTAAATCGATTAGTGCGACACTGGATCAGGCAGCCAGGAAAACTGAAAGTGTCACTGAGACAGGGAACCTCAGCCATTGTTGGATTGTTGAAACCGTTAGGCCTGTAGGTCCTGCAGCGCCTGAGATCCAGATTGTGATCTTTGAGATGCTTGAGAGGGCTGGCAGGGAAGCCTAGAGGGTCCGGGCCTGGAGGATGAAGATGGTGCATCAGGTTGAGATGGGGGAAGGCCCAGTTGCAGATCCTAAAGGTGGCGTTTTAATTCAGATGGGGAGGTGGCATGAAATTGGCGGCCCAGGTGGGAGAAAGAAAGCTTAAATGGGAACCCCCATCTGTATTTGATCTGGTGGGATTGTAGAACTTGAAGATAAGGTCTGAGGCCTCGGCGTCTGGCGATGGTGACCGGCGAGAGGTCAGCGAATAGTTGGAGAGAGTTACCTTGGAAGGAGAGGTCCTGCTTCTCTTGGGCGGACTGCAGGAGCCTCTCCTTGGTTCGGTAATAATGAAATTTGATGATAACATCCCTCGGGGGACCCTCAGAGGGTTTGGGGGCCAGGGACCTGTGAATGCGGTCAAACTCGAGCCTGTCCACCGGGATCTCGGGAGCCAGTTCCTGGAAAAAAGCGGTAACTGTTCCCTGTAGGTCAGCGATAGCTTCGGGGATACCACGAATGCCGAGATTGTCTCTGTGGGCCCTATTTTCCGTGTCTTCTAATTTATCTCTGAAGGCTTCCAGCTCAGCTGACATTTTTTCTACCTCCTCCTCATGACCCTCCAGCACAGTGGTAGCCAGGTCCATGCGGTGATCTAATTGATTAGTGCGGTGGCCTATTTCTTTAAGGCCCTGCACAAAATCTGAGAAGAGTTTGCGGGAGGCTGCTGTTATCTCATCCCTCACTATATTGCGAAATTTGGCCAACATAGCATCGGAGTCAGCAGGGAGAGGACTCAAACGATCCATGGGGAACAGATGGAGACTGTCAGCAGGAGATCCTAGGCCTGCAGCAGAGAGATGAATATCCTCGTCAGGCTCTGGAGGTTCGGGCGTCATCTTGATTCTGCCCTTGCTTGAGGCCGGGGAGGATTTGCTGTGCTGACGGTTCTTGTTTTTTACGGAGCGGTACATCACCGCTGGCAGCCCAAAGTGATCCGGAGCCTCCGGGGGTATAAGTGCAGCGTCCCCGATATGTCTATGTCAGATTAGGCTGGGTTTTTAGTTCCGACGGCGCAGATCGGAGGAATCAGGCATCCATTTCCTTCACTCACACGCATGCGCCCCCATTCAATGATACATTCATCTGATGTAATGATCAATTAGATCAAACTGTCATAACTTTCAGAAATCAATTAGACCAATACATGCTTTGATTAGTACACAAAATCAGTTTTCTATGCACTTATTGGTAGATTCCCTGATATGTCTATGTCGGATTAGGCCGGGTTTTTAGTTCCGACGGCGCAGATCGGAGGAATCAGGCATCCATTTCCTTCACTCACACGCATGCGCCCCCATTCAATGATACATTCATCTGATGTAATGATTAATTAGATCAAACTGTCATAACTTTCAGAAATCAATTAGACCAATACATTCTTTAATTAGTACACAAAATCAGTTTTCTATGCACTTATTGGTAGATTCCCTGTGTTCTATACAGTGGCTGGTTGCGCTCATTTTCCTATATAGTCTCTAATTACTCACATCATTCTATAGAGTGTTTAAAAAGTTCTATGCAGTCATGAATCAGTAACAGCTACTACCTATATCTTCAAAGCAGAAAGTAAGACGGCAACTCGATAACTCCTTGGTAATATCCTTTGACTACATCATATACACAGGATCAATGCTGACATGTTTTTGCTATTACAGCCTTATTCATAGCACTCAATGCTAGGAGTAAAGCTGTAATAGCCGAAACAGGTCAGCATTGATCCTGTGTATATGATGTAGTCAAATAAAGGATATTACCAAGGAGTTATTGAGTTGCCGGCTTACTTTCTACTTTGGATGTTTGAACATGGGAGTGGAGATCCCCCCAACCTGAGCACCGAATCTCAGCAAGTATTTTTCAATTGTGCGGTTGAGCTTGGGTATCTTCTACTTGTAATTACCTGTTTCTTATCCACTACGTTTAAAATCACAGAGGTCACTATACAAGCAATGGTATTCGCCAACATGAATATCATCATCTGCTGCCAGCGCCACAATGGGATCTTCGCTTCACTAGAGACAGAAGGAAATTGAATAATTAGAACAACTGAACAATTTCCACCTTGGCTTTAGCAACATTGTATTTACAAAACCCCTTTCCCCTGATGTTTATACAAACTTCCTGGGCAGTACATTGGCTAAGGGGTTAGCACTTCCACCTGGCAGCACTAGGGTCCTTGGTCCGAATCCCAACTAGGGCACTACCTGCCTGGATTTTGCATGTTCTCCCTGTGCCTGCGTGGGTTTCCTTTGGGTACTCCAGTTTCCTCCCACACTCCAAAGACATGCTGGTAGGTCAATTGGCTCCTGTCTGAATTGGCCCTAGTATATGTATGTATGAATGCGAGTTGGGAACCTTAGATTGTAAGCTCCTTGAGGGCAGAGATTGATGTGAATGTACAAAGTAAAGCGCTGCGTAAATTGAACAGCACTATACAAGTACCTGTAATAAATAAAATAAATACTTCTTCCCTGCACCCATAAGATACAGGTACAGTAATTGACCTCTTCACAAACAAGACCTACCGCCTAACTGTGTCTGTGTATGATGGTAGCGAGATTGTTAAAGTGTAGGCTCCACATGGACAGGGACTGATGTGATGGTTCTATATAAAATGTCAATGCCATATATAGATATTTTTGGACACACCTGGATTTAGTTCCAAGGATTCTGCCAACAATAAGATTAGAAGTTCCAATACCAATCATCTGCACAGAGGTAGCCAGGCCCAAGGCTGTTCCGAGGGTCGCTTGTGGGACCATGAGAGTGATAGAGGGCCACATACTGGCCTGAGGGTAGAAAACAAACATTATCAGCTGGGAAGCAGGTGAACCCTGGATGTACTAATATATCACTGTCATAAAAATTAACCAACACTCATTTTAACATAAAGCTGTACTACCAGTCTTTCTGGACCATCAAATTAAGCATAACTAGGAAACAAAATATTTCTTGGAGAAATGCAGCTCCAGGTCCCCTCTTTTACCACTCAAATAACCAACAGTCTAGAAATTGGGTCATGCAATCTCTGTAAAAGGGTTAATTCAGCCAATCTGACCTATACCTTCCACAGCGATCTCATGATCAAATTGCTAGTCATTTTAGATGCATACCGTTCTTGTGGATTCATGAAGAAATAATACATTTTATGTTGTTGTAATGATGAAGAAGAAATAATATGTGTTATAATATTCTGATGGAGATGTTAAAATTCAAATAAACAAGACAGATGAACTAAAAGGTAGTTCAGATGTTTTCCAAGTTTTCAATGGATCAAATATTTTCTACAAACTTTGTGTTGAAACTGAATTGCAGGAACAATAAGGTCCCATTTCACGAAACAAAGATGATGTGTACCTATCTTGGTTTGTATATAAAAGCAACAAACACAACCATAGAAGAAAAAAGTTACACAAATACGTGACTAGACTGTTAACACATAAAAAACACCTTGGCTAACACAACTCATTGTGTAGATTTTAGGAATTGTGGACACAGCTAAACATCCATTGAAACTGTTTAATTCAACACATGGTGGAAAGGATTTGAAGTTTGTGCAAGTCAGAAATATTTTAAAAGTACCTATATGGTTATTTTAAGTCATTCGAGTTATGTACGATATTGTAGGTCGCAGATATGATTATAATTAGTATCTGCTGACCTAATAACTTTGTTATAAGGTAAAAATATAAAAGTTGTGATTATAAGTAGAAGTGATTTAAGAAACTAATTAGTATTATGAAAAACATATCATCCTAATTATAACTGTATACATAGCAGGTATCTTTAGATAAAAACATATTCAGTGGATATACCAGAATTATACATTTATCCATATAATAATTTTATGTGATATTGATTAACCACTTGCCGACTGCCCAACGCAGATATAATGCGGCAGAATGGCACAGGCCGGCAAAATCACGTATCTATGCCGACCGCCTCGGTGCCCGAGGCGGTCGGCATCGTTAGGGGAGCAATCCGTGCTGAGGGGGAGGCCAGTCATTCGTGGCCGCCACCACACAATCGCTCCCAGCAAATGACAGGGCCACAGGCTATACATGTAGTTTTATGTTTTACGAGGGAAAAGATAGCCACGTAGAGCCGACAAACTGCCCTGACTACATAGGAAGTGCTGGCAAGATTGTGTGGGACTTGGTGTCACCCTTATTCGGAAAGGGGTACCACTTGCATGTGGACAATTATTACACGTGCCACTTTTTAATCACTTGTTTGATCAGCAGATTGGAGCATGTGGCACCGTGCGACCTAATCACCGGGGCTTTCCCTAGCGGCTTGTAGATTCCTGTTTTAGGCTGGGGGAGAGAGCCTGCTTCAAGTGTAATAACTTGCTCGCTATGAAGTGGAGGGATAATAAGAATGTTTTCGTTCTTACCTCCCTTCATGCAGACACGACGGTCCAAATTACTACGGCGACTGGTGTTGTGGAGAAACCCCTCTGTGTCCATGAATATAACCAAAATATGGGAGGGGTGGACCTCAACGACCAGTTGTTGGCGCCGTACCTAATTGCCCGTAAGGCCAGACGCTGGTACAAGAAAGTGTCTGTTTATTTATTTCAATTGGCTTTGCTGAACGCTCATGTGCTATACAGAGCTTCAGGACGGACTGGATCCTTCCTTAAATTCCAGGAAGAGATTGTCAGAGCCCTTCTGTTTCCAGACGGTGCTCCACCTCACCTTCCCAACCAAATGCAGTAAGCCGGCTGCATGAGAGGCATTTTCTTTATGTCCTCCCGAGTACCCCTACTCAACGAACCCCCCAAAAAAGATGTTGTGTCTGCAGCAAGCACGGATATAGGCGTGACACCCGCTATTATTGTTCCTCCTGTCCTGACAATCCTGGTCTTTGCATTGGTGAATGTTTTGAACGCTACCATACACTAGTTGATTATTAGCGTAGGGTACAGCACTGCAAAGACTAGGCACACTTTCACAGGGTCTCCCAAAATGCCATCGCATTTTGAAAGACCCGAACCTGGAACCGGTTACAGTTACAAAAGTTACAGTTACAAAAAAAAGTGTAACACAAAAAAATATATAAAATTTAAAAAAAAAATAGTTGTTGTTTTATTGTTCTCTCTCTCTATTGTTCTGCTCTTTTTACTGTATTCTATTCTGCAATGTTTTATTGTTATTATGTTTTATCATGTTTTCTTTTCAGGTAAGCAATTTTTTTATACTTTACTGTTTAATGTGTTTTATTGTGAACCATTTTTTTGTTTTTAGGTACGCGATTCAGTTGCAGAGCGGATTTATTTACCTTGCTCCCACGATACATAAAGCCGTGACTCCAGCGCTGTAGGACGTGATTTCACCACCACAGTTAAAAAAAAAAGAGCATATATGCCGAAGCATGGGGGCAGCAGGGGCGGAGGAACGATTTGCTCCTACCTTTTGCGGGTAGATGCCCCCATGCTTCGGCATATATATATTGTAGGCATAGGTTGCGTTAAAAAATGTTTTATTTTTTATAATATTTTTTTTGTATTTGCTTTGCAGGTATGGTAAGTCTTATGCCCCGTACACACGGTCAGATTTTCATACGGAAAATGTGTGATAGGACCTTGTTCGGTGTAGGATCCTTGTGTGTAGGCTCCATCACACATTTTCCATCGGATTTTCCGATACACAAGGTTTGAGAGCAGGCTATAAAATTTTCCGACAACAAAATCCGTTGTCGGAATTTCCGATCGTGTGTACACAAATCCGAAGCACAAAGTGCCATGCATGCTCAGAATGAATAAAGAGATGAAAGCTATTGGCTACTGCCCCGTTTATAGTCCCGACGTACGTGTTTTACATCACCGCGTTCAGAATGATCAGATTTTCCGACAACTTTGTGTGACCGTGTGTATGCAAGACAAGTTTGAGCCAACATCCGTCGGAAAAAAACCTAGGATTTTGTTGTCGGAATGTCCGATCAATGTCTGACCGTGTGTACGGGGCATTATACTGTAATGTTACTTTGTTTTATTAGTAACCATCATTTGCTTAGCAGGTACGCCATTCAGTTGCAGCGCGGATTTATTTATCTTGACAGCAACAGCGTTTGCGCCCACGATACATAAAGCCGTGACTCCAGCACTGTAGGAGGTGATTTCACCACCACAGTTAAAAAAAAGAGCATATATGCCGAAGCATGGGGGCAGCAGGGGCGGAGGAGCGATTTGCTCCTACCTTTTGGGGCGGATGCCCCCATGCTTCGGCATATATAAACAGTGCATGTATGCCCATCATTAGAAGTGGGTGGATGAAGGGAGGTATTCTAATGGTGGGCATACCCACCGATCAATCTCTTTTTTCGTTCAGCCCACAGGCTGCATGAAAAAAAGTTTACAATATATGCCCAACAAGGACCAGCAACGTACTGGTATGTTGCTGGACTTTGAGTGGTTATACCAGAATGATGCCTGCAGGTTTAGGTATCATCTTGGTATCATTCTTTTCAGCCAGCGGTCGGCTTTCATGTAAAAGCAATCCTAGCGGCTAATTAGCCTCTAGACTGCTTTTATAAGCAGTGGGAGAGAATGCCCCCCCACCGTCTTCCATGTTTTTCTCTGGCTCTCCTGTCCCAACAGGGAACCTGAGAATGCAGCCAGTGATTCGGCCAGCTGACCATAGAGCTGATCAGAGACCAGAATGGCTCCAATCATCTCTATGGCTTAAGATACCGGAAGCTACGAGCATTTTATGACTTACATTTCGCCGGATGTAAACAGCACCATTGGGAAATTGGGAAAGCATTTTATCACACCAATTTTGGTGTGGTTAGATGCTTTGAGGGCAGAGGAGAGATCTAGGGTCTAATAGACCCCAATTTTTTCAAAAAAGAGTACCTATCACTACCTATTGCTATCATAGGGGATATGTACATTCCCTGAGATAACAATAAAAATGATAAAAAAAATGAAAGGAACAGTTTAAAAATAAGATAAAAACTTAATTAATTAATTAAAAAAAAAAAAAGCACCCCTGTCCCCCCCTGCTCCCGCGCAAAGGCGAACGCAAGCGTCGGTCTGGCGTCAAATGTAAACAGCAATTGCACCATGCATGTGAGGTATCACCGCGAAGGTCAGATCGAGGGAAGTCATTTTAGCCGTAGACCTCCTCTGTAAATCTAAAGTGGTAACCTGTAAAGGCTTTTAAAAATGTATGTAGTTTGTCGCCACTGCACTGTTTGTGCGCAATTTTAAAGCATGTCGTGTTTGGTATCCATGTACTCGGCCTAAGATCATCTTTTTTATTCCATCAAACATCTGGGCAATATAGTGTGTTTTAGTGCATTAAAATTTTAAAAAAGTGTGTTTTTTTCCCCAAAAAATGCGTTTGAAAAATCGCTGCGCAAATACTATGTGAAAAAAAAATGAAACACCCACCATTTTAATCTGTAGGGCCTTTGCTTTAAAAAAATATATAATGTTTGGGGGTTCAAAGTAATTTTCTTGCAAAAAAGCAAACAAACAGATTTTTCATGTAAACAAAAAGTGCCAGAAAGGGCTTTGTCTTCAAGTGGTTAGAAGAGTGGGTGATGTGTGACATAAGCTTCTAAATGTTGTGCATAAAATGCCAGGACAGTTCAAACCCCCCCCCCCCCAAATGACCCAATTTTGGAAAGTAGAAACCCCAAGCTATTTGCTGAGAGGCATGCCGAGTCCATGGAATATTTTATATTGTGACACAAGTTGCGGGAAAAGACACATTTTTTTTTTGCTCAAAGTTGTCACTAAAATATATATTGCTCAAACATGCCATGGGAATATGTGAAATTACACCCCAAAATATATTCTGTTGCCTAGCACCGCCTTCAGGCTTTCTAAGGGTGTACATTTTTTGATTTCACTCTTCACTGCCTATCACAGTTTCGGAAGCCATGGAATGCCCAGATGGCACAAACCCCCCCCCCCAAATGACCCCATTTTGGAAAGTAGACACCCCAAGCTATTTGCTGAGAGGTATAGTGAGTATTTTGCAGACCTCACTTTTTGTCACAAAGTTTTGAAGATCGAAAAAAGAAAAAAAAAATTTTCCTTGACTTTCTTCATTTTCAAAAACAAATGAGAGCTGCAAAATACTCACCATGCCTCTCAGCAAATAGCTTGGGGTGTCTACTTTCCAAAATGGGGTCATTTGGGGGGGGGGGGGTTGTGCCATCTGGGCATTTTATGGCCTTCAAAACTGTGATAGGTAGTGAGGAGTGAAATCAAAAATTTACGCCCTTAGAAATCCTGAAGGCGGTGCTTGGTTTTCGGGGCACCGTACGCGGCTAGGCTCCCAAAAAGTCCCACACATGTGGTATCCCTGTACTCAGGAGAATCAGCAGAATGTATTTTGGGGTGCAATTCCACATATGCCCATGGCCTGTGTGAGCAATATATCATTTAGTGACAACTTTGTGCAAAAAAAAAAGTTTGTAATTTTCCTGCAACTTGTGGCAAAATATAAAATATTCCATGGACTCAACATGCCTCTCAGCAAATAGCTTGGGGTGTCTACTTTCCAAAATGGGGTCATTTGGGGGGGGGGGGTTGTGCCATCTTGGCATTTTATGGCCTTCAAAATTGTGATAGGTAATGAGGAGTGAAATCAAAAATTTACGCCCTTAGAAATCCTGAAGGCGGTGCTTGGTTTTTGGGGCCCCGTACGCGGTTAGGCTCCCAAAAAGTCCCACACATGTGGTATCCCCATACTCAGGAGAAGCAGCTAAATGTATTTAGGGGCGCAATTCCACATATAACTATGGCATGTGTGAGCAATATATCATTTAGTGACAACTTTTTGAATTTTTTTTTTTATTTTTTATTATTCAATTACTTGGGACAAAAAATTTTATATTCAATGGGCTCAACATGCCTCTCAGCAAATTCCTTAGGGTGTCTACTTTCCAAAATGGGGTCATTTGGGGGGGTTTTGTACTGCCCCGCCATTTTAGCACCTCAAGAAATTAGATAGGCAGTCATAAACTAAAAGCTGTGTAAATTTCAGAAAATGTACCCTAGTTTGTAGACGCTATAACTTTTGCGCAACCAATAAATATTTGCTTATTGACATTTTTTTTACCAAAGACATGTGGTCGAATACATTTTGGCCTAAATGTATGACTAAAATTGAGTTTAACTTTTTTTTTAACAAAAAGTAGAAAATATCATTTTTTTCAAAATTTTCGGTCTTTTTCCATTTATAGCGCAAAAAATAAAAACTGCAGAGGTGATCAAATACCATCAAAAGAAAGCTCTATTTGTGGGAAAAAAAGGACGCAAATTTTGTTTGGGTACAGCATTGCATGACCGCGCAATTAGCAGTTAAAGCGACGCAGTGCCAAATTGTAAAAAGTGCTCTGGTCAGGAAGGGGGTAAATCCTTCCGGGGCTGAAGTGGTTAATATATATATCATCTGTCTTTCATAGATAGACCAGTTTTTATAGATATACATTATAGATATAAATATATATAGAAACATTATATGTAATGGTGATTAATCAAAATTATACTGAGCGTATTTTATATTAGACCGGTTACCAGAATAGTTAAAGATATATACTGTATTTATTGGCGTATAACACTCACTTTTTCACCATGAAAATCGGGTGCAAATAGTGCGTGCGTGTTATAAGCCAATACTTCAGTTTTAGCTGCCTCGGAGGGGACAGGGAGGGGGGGCAGGACGAGCACCGTCAGATTACATAAAGTGAGAATCTCCTGTTTACTTGGCGGCCTCTGTAATAGGAACTCCCGTCTCCTGGGCCTTCATTGGACCACTGTTCTGTCTATCATAGGAGATTCTCACTGTATGTAATCTGTCGGCGCTCATTCCGCCCCCCTCCCTGTCCCCTCTGGGCTGCAGATGGGCATCGATCAGGCTGCACTGATGGCAATGGTGAGGCTGCTGCATTGATGGCAATGGTGAGGCTGCATTGATGTGGACTGATGAGGCTGCATTGATGGCACTTGTGAGGCTGCAGATGGGCATTGATCAGGCTGCATTGATGGCAATGGTGAGGCTGCAGATGGGCACTGACGCTTATTTTGCTTCAAAGTTCCTTATTTAAAATTTAAGTTTTTTTCCTGAAACTTCCCTCTTAAAATGAATGTGCGTGTTATACGCCTGTGCGTGTTATATGCCGATAAATACGGGTATTCTTCTCACCAAGATACAAACAAATACATGTCATGAAAATTGAACATTTTATTTAAAAGATAGTTCAGAACACATTTTTCTGCTATCAGACACACCCTATTGGTTGAAGGTGATATTACCTAAAACTCACTGAACTCCCTGGAAAGTAGATCATTAGATTTTTTTAGCCAATGAAAAAGAAACCATACCTTTTCGGCAGAGCTATTAAAATGTTATGATCTTATTGTCTAAGATGGTATTTAGAAGCAAGAAAGATGCCATGAAGGGAGATTTGAACACACACACACCCTCAAGATGACTGAAGACACCTGATTACCATCAATCATACACGCAGACACACACCATGCGTCTACTCACACTTTTACATTCATGGAGATTCCTGAACACCTTATGCTTTGGAACTCGGAGGTCGCAAGAAGTAAATCTTCTTTAAAAGTATCCATTTTTGAAAGCTACGGCAGCCATCTTAACTCTGGTAACCAGCCATTAGGAACAGTAGCCATTTTGGAATGGGTAATTATGCCATGTTGAGGTCATTTTGTGTTCATTATATATATAAAGTGATTTCGCGCAAAATAAATTATCTAAATACATAAATAACAACGTAATAAAACTAATGAGTGAATCAAGAAGAGTGAAAATCATCAAGTGAATAAGGTGTCACTGTGCAATAAATAATGGGTATACAACTGCAAATAAATGTCAATATAAATAGTGAAAATACTAATCAATGTTGAAAAAGATAATAGATAAATATTAAAAGTGTCATGTGCAAATACTGATAAATATTCCTTGTGAGTGTCTTCTATTGAGTCTGATTCCATATAGTGTCTCCTGGATTATGGTCTCACAAGACTCTCACCTTAAGGCTAAGTAGTATTCGCATCAACAAGTAATTGGTGTTGTTCAGATACCTCTGATTTGTGTTGGTATATACTGCAACTGGAGCCAATGGTATGTCTCCCTTTTAAATGTCTGTGTCCGTAGTCTGACCAGTCCTTGGTTATGTAGTAAATGTCCTTCCAAACGCAAAAACACTTTCTATCCAAATTTAGGGAAAACAAGCAGCCATGCTCCTAATTGCCTCCTCACATGGAGACACACACTCTCCCCAAAGAGAGTGTGGAGAGAGTATGTGTCTCCATGTGAGGAGGCAACTAGATGCACTTGCTCCTCTAAGCACACGCAGAATCAGGCCCCGACCGTTACAACCCTGGCAAACTGACAACACTAGAAATCTCAAGAGACATTGCCGTGCTCTTGAACGACTGTGGCGTAAAACCAAATGCCTGCAAGACTTCACCCTATATAAATCTGCCCTTATAAAATACAATTCATGCCTCCATGCTGCCAAACAAGCCTACTTTGTCTCTCTTATTAATTCCTTGTCATCCAGTCCCCGTCGGCTCTTCTCAACCTTTAACTCTCTGCTTCGTCCCCCACCCCCTCTACCCACTAACTCACTCACTGCCCAAGAGATTGCTCATCACTTCAAAGACACGATCGATGCAATTCGTGAGGACATCTCCACTGTGCGTACGTCTTCCCCACTCATCATACCTTGCCTAGCAGCACATTCAACACTCTCCTCTTTTGAATTGGCTACTACAGAAGAGGTTACAAAAATTTTCTCGGATGCCCACCTAACCAATTGTCCCTTGGATCGTGTTCCCTCACAACTACTACGGTCACTCTCTTCTTCTATCCTATGCTCCCTCACTCACATCTTCAATCTCTCCCTCTCTGGTGGCATCTTCCCCTCCCCTCTAAAACATGCGCAGATCACTCCCATTCTTAAAAAGCCTTCACTGGACCCTACCGACCTCAACAACTTAAAATCTCTCATTGCTCCCATTCACCTCTAAACTTCTAGAACGCTTAGTCTACAACCGTCTTAGTTCCTACCTCAATGAAAATAACCTTCTTGACCCCTTACAGTCTGGCTTTCGCTCGCAGCACTCCACGGAAACTGCCTTACTAAAACTCACTAACGATTTACTAACTGCTAAAACCAACAGCCAGTACTCCATACTCCTACTACTTGACCTCTTAGCGGCCTTTGATACTGTTGACCACCTGCTCCTTCTCTATAAACTACATTCCCTTGGCCTCCGAGATTCTGCTCTATCCTGGTTCTCTGCCTATTTATTTAGCGCTCCTTCAGTGTCACCTACAACTCTGTCTCCTCCTCTCCATTGCCTCTTTCTGTGGGGGTCCCCCAAGGCTCAGTTCTTGGACCCCTTTTCTTCTCTATCTACACCTCCTTCCTTGGTCACTTAATAACTGCCCATGGCTTTCAATACCACTTATACGCTGATGACACCCAAATCTATCTGTCTACTCCTCACCTCACTCCTTTAGTCTCCTCTCGCATTACTAACTTACTAACTGACATATCAGCATGGATGTCGCACCACTTCTTTAAACTAAATCTCTCTAACACTGAGCTATTAATATTCCCTCCCACCCGTGCCCCCCTCCATGACTTTTCCATCAAAATCAACAATGCAACCATCAGGCCCTCCCCTCACGCCAGGGTACTAGGTGTAATCCTAGACTCTGACTTGTCATTTCAGCCTCAAATCCAATCGTTGTCAAAAGTTTGTAGAATTCACCTCCGTAACATCTCTAAAATTCACCCCTTTTTAACAAATGAAACCACCAAGCTCCTCTTTCACTCCCTTGTTATCTCTCGCCTTGACTATTGCAACTCCCTTCTCATTGGCTTACCTCTCCATAGGCTATCCCCTCTTCAATGTATCATGAATGCTGCTGCCAGACTTATCCACCTTACCAAGCGCTCAGTGTCTGCCAACCCTCTACTCCAATCCCTACACTGGCTCCCAATCACCCAGCGAATTAAATTCAAAATACTAACTACAACATACAAAGCCATACACAACTCTGCCCCGAGCTACATCACTAATCTTGTCTCCAAATATCACCCAAATCGACCTCTCCGCTCTTCTCAAGAGCTCCTGCTTTCAAGCTCTCTTCCTCCTCCTGCCATGCTCGTCTCCAGGATTTCTCCAGAGCCTCTCCCATCCTCTGGAACTCGCTACCTCCATCTATCTGACTATCCCCTACTCTTGCTACCTTCAGGCGATCCCTGAAAACTCATCTCTTCAGGAAAGCCTATCACGTCTCCAACTAATCTCCTACCACTTCCACCAGCTCATTCCCCACAGTTACAACCTTTGTACCACCTGCCCCACCCTATTAGATTGTAAGCTCTTCTGAGCAGGGCCCTCTTAATCCTCTTTTATTTTATTGTATTATAACTGTATTGTCTCCCTTTTATATTGTAAAGCGCTGCGTAAACTGTTGGTGCTATATAAATCCTGTATAATAATAATAATAACTAGGAGCATGGCTGCTTGTTTTCCCTAACTTTGGATACAAAGTGTTTGCGTTTGGAAGGACATTTACTACATAACCAAGGACTGGTCAGACTACGGACGCAGACACATTTGCGGAGGAATTTAAAAGGGAGACATACCATTGGCTCCAGTTGCAGTATATACCAACACAAATCAGAAGTATCTGAACAACACCAATTACTTGTTGATGTGAATACTACTTAGCCTTAAGGTGAGAGTCTTGTGAGACCATAATCCAGGAGACACTATATGGAATTTGATTTGAATAACATCACTGATCAACTCTAACAACTACACCCAGTCACATATTTGAAATAATGTTGATATCTATTACTTTGACTTGGAGAATGCATTCATTATATTTTTTGCGGACCATTTATCATTAACATTATTTGGACAATCTAATATTGATTATTATTCACTTATCACTTTTTTCTTAATTACCGTATTTATCGGCGTATAACACGCACTTTTTTCCCCTTAAAACCAGGGGAAAATCGCAGGTGCGTGTTATACGCCGATCCCCTGCGATCCGACCTGTCACATTTTCAAAATCGCCGATCGCGATTTGAAAATGGCGCCGCCGGCGCCGAAATACACAGAGCCGGTCCTCGGCTCTTTCCGGCGGCTGTCGTTCATTTTCGGCTCCACTCGTAGTCCCAAGCGGAGCTATCCGAACCTACTCGGCTAGGTTCGGATAGCTCCGCTCGGGACTACGAGTGGAGCCGAAAATGAACGACAGCCGCCGGAAAGAGCCGAGGACCGGCACTGTGTATTTCGGCGCCGGTGGCGCCATTTTCAAATCGCGATCGGCGATTTTGAAGCCCAGAATGGCTGGGATCACTGTAGCAAGGCTGCACTGGGGAAGGCTGCACTGGGGAAGGCTGCACTGAGGAAGGCTGCACTGGGGAAAGCTGCACTGACAAGGCTGCACTGACAAGGCTGCACTGGGGAAGTCTGCACTAACAAGGCTGCACTGGGGAAGTCTGCACTGACAAGGCTGCACTGGGGAAGGCTGCACTGGGGAAGGCTGCACTGACAAGGCTGCACTGACATGGCTGCACTGACATGGCTGCACTGACAAGGCTGCACTGACATGGCTGCACTGACAAGGCTGCACTGACAAGGCTGCACTGACAAGGCTGCACTGACATGGCTGCACTGAGAAGGCTGCAATGATGGGCGTTTAAATGTAAGTTTTTTTTCCCTTCAACTTCCCTCCTAAAAGTTTTTTTTCCTTAAAATTCCCTCCTAAATTGGGGTGCGTGTTATACGCCGGTGCGTATTATACGCCGATAAATACGGTATTATTTTTTTACCTGCTATTTTTTACCTGCTGCTGTTTTCTTTGTGATTAGACTCAATAGAAGACACTCACAAGGAATATTTATCAGTATTTGCACATGACACTTTTAATATTTATTTATTATCTTTTTCAACATTGATTATTATTGTCACTATTTATATTGACATTTATTTGCAGTTGTATACCCATTATTTATTGCACAGTGACACCTTATTCACTTGATGATTTTCACTCTTCTTGATTCACTCATTAGTTTTATTGCGTTATTATTTATGTATTTAGATCATTTATTTTGCGCAAAGTCACTTTATATATATCTTTAGCGTTAGTGTTGTGTTTTTGTGAACATGAATAGATTTTGCTGCATTACTTTGACAAACCCCTTTATTAATTTTTAGATAGACATTTATACTTGAAGTAGCGCGAAGGACACCTATATCTTCATTTTGTGTTCATGTATGTTCTCTAAAATATTGATAGATTGAATGTTATACTATTGATAATCGTTCTCCCGAATCAATAACTGCCTTGTAGATTTTTCTCTAAAGATTCAATTTGTCATTATATTTTTCTTTTTGCATAGTTGCCACTTTTATTGACAAAACAAACGTCTAATTTATTTCACATTGTTAACCACTTACTTACCTGCAGTATAGTAATGGTTGGACGTGTGAAATACAGACATTCTGTTTCATTGTCAATTTCACAAGATTATTGATTCTACCAAGAAGTTAGCATGGTGGTATTATGTCAAAGGGACTGCACGCCCAATTTGCGGGTGTTTCTATGGATTTTCAAGACGTTCATGTAACGCAATTGGTATTTTAATTTCATATCTCCGTGAATAAGTTTCATATGTGACTGTGTCATATAGATTGATTTTGTATCTTAAAAATATCCTCGTTAAAAATGACTCAATAATAAATAATGTGCGGGAAAAATGTCCTTAAAAAGCACAACACCGTCAATAAGTGCAATACAGTATGAAACTAATCCTGTAACCGATTTATCTTTGCAATACTTTCAAGATCCACCTGGCTGCCTGACCGACAGCTGACTCCGCCTTTCAGCGCATCGCAGAGAGCCAGAGCTAGACATGCTCCCCTTTCTAGAGTTCAGTATTAAAGTCATATAAAAAAAAAAAAAGGTTTCACAATTATCTGCATTTCTCACTAACACCATCCAAAAAAAATTCAATCATGTACGCTGACTTGGGATCAAAAACTACCCTTTAGTGGACTTTGCCAGAAACCCGTAAGTCATAATTTCACCTTTGTCTTCCAAATCCAGTTAGGGTTGAGATCCAGCTCTCCCCAAAGGGTCCTATCCCCACTACCACCCAACCCTATCCCCTCTCTCCCTTATCTTATATCCCCCCTATTTGTTTGTATTCTTCCCACTTGATTTCTCCAGTTAAGGTAAACTTCATCTCCACTTGCCAGCAATGACACTCCACTCCATCTATTTGCTTTACACCCAATACCCTTACACATTGGATGACTGGCTGATTTTAGGAACTTTCATAATGCCTAGAGCTACCTGTCCATGGTACCTTTTGACTTTTGACTTGACAGAATTTACCCTGTAATTGTCATCTGTTAAGTAACTAAATTACACCCACAAGTTTACATAAATTGTTCTTGTGAATGGCATGCTGTAATTAGTGGAACCATTATAGCCTTACCGCAGCAAAGGAATATGTCACCCCGAGCCACAGGGTAGAGACCAGCGGAGGGACGAAGGTAAAAGCCAGGAGAGCAAAAACTGGCAACGTGAAGATCGCACAAAGGACAGCCATGATCCCTCTCATGCCCACATAATCCTGAAAGAGAACAACACTCTGGTATAGGCCAAGCAACAAGGGCACAGAACCTGCATGTATAATCAATGCAATGGCAAAAAGGTTTACTAATAGCAATTCACTTGTTTTTGTTCCTGCAAATTACATTTTTTTTTTTAATCAAAAAGGTCTTTATTGAACATTTTAAGTAAATACATCTTCCAGTGCACAGTTTTCTACATTTCAGTGTCATACTCATACAATGTATATAGCATAGGTTCTTCTAGTATTACTACATAGCCCTCTAATTTTCATTATACAATTTTAAATATAATTGACTCCCAAAATCCTTCCAATTCGCATATAATACACATCCTTCCCATTTTCATTAATTTATTTATCTACGGACCCTGTAAGAGCCTTGTCATGACTAGTTCTCTCGGACTAAGTCCTGGTGTGTCTAACCAACTTGACCAGATGCCTTCAAACCTGTGTGGGCAACCTCTATGTTGATATATGTATTTTTCCATAGTTAGAGTTTTACCCATATGCGTTATCCACATTTTGACAGAGGGCGGTACTGCAGACTTCCATGCCATTAGTATAAGTTTTCTAGCTTGAAATAAGGCCCTGGAGAAAGCCACTTTAGTTTGTTCCTCTGGGATTACCTCATCCAGTACCCCTAACAGACAGTACATAGGGTCTACAGGTACCGTCGTTTTGGAACACTCCATTTAGTGTACTGATCACCTCATGCCAGTACAGATGGAGCTTCGGACAACGCCACAGAAGATGTATAAGATCCGTACTGTGCTGCCGACATCGGCACCCTTGGAACCATAGGAGGGTGTCTGTCTATTCTTGGGTCCAGGCAACAGTTAAAGTCCCCCATAATTAGTATCGGGATGTCAGGTTTATTAGTCACATATGAAACCAGTAGTTGCAACACTTCCCGCGAGAACGGGGGTGGTATGTATATAAATGCCAGAATCATGGTAATTGTATATATTTTGCAATGGAGAAAGATAAATCTACCGGATATATCTATCAGAGAGTCTAGCTCTTGGTATGCTATGGCCTTGTGTATCAGTACACTTACTCCGCGGGAAAAAGCAGAGTATGTGGAATGATATGCCTTCCCCACCCATGCATATTGCAGAAAGCTAACCGTATTGTCCTGCAGGTGAGTCTCCTGCAGGCCAATTATGGTGGGGTGGATCCTTCGCATGACCGTAGATATCATTGTTCTCTTCAAAGGATCATTTACCCCCAGCACATTCCAAGACATTATAGGTGTACTAGCCCTAACAAACCGTTGTGAATTAATCTATGCATATAAAACATTTCTGCATCTTCATATACATTTCCCTCACTGCCCCTGATGTGAGCTGTATTGAGGTCAGACGTGGTCGTCACTTGGCATAGCACCTTTTGGGCTATATGAAAGAGGCACGTACACTGGAGATGTGGTAGAAAACTGATAAACGAACATCTGCACCAGTGCGCTTTCCTGCGATTATACTGTTGAATCAATAAGTGAGTTACAGTCATTGTTCCTGTAATTGCTAACTTGGTATAGTAAAAGATTCTCAGCATCCACAGGTTTTGACCATTAACCTTCAACTTTTTGCCAACAGGGCAAAGATATCTGTGCCACAGCAACCTGAACAGGAGGTTGAAAGCGCACATTGCACTTACATGCTCGCCAAATAGGCGGTTAAACTTATGAGTGTTCAAATACAGATTGCAATTGAACTGCCATTCGCTGATGGTGGAATTTTATCATAGGTCCTCTTTGAACTCTGTAAGACTGCACAAGTGATGGGGCGCCCATCCTGCCCAATTAGTGTGGATTCGACTATGTCATCCGTCTCCATTTTCCCTTCCTGGTCTTCGGAGGCCCTGCTCATTGCGGTCTAGCCAATCAGCTGCATCTTGGGCGTTTTCAAAGAAGTGATTTTGATCTCCTGCTGTAATGCGCAGCCTGGCCGGAAAAAGCATGGCGCACTTTAACTGTAGACGTTGTAACCTTTTCTTGACCTCCATGAATTTAGACCTTTTTCGCTGCACTTCCGTGGAAAAGTCTGGGTAAAAGGATATTTTAGCTCCATTAAAGTGTATTGCTCCCTTGGCCAAACGAAGCACCACCTCACGATCCCTGTAGTTCAGGAGTCTGGCAAGCACTGACCTCGGAGGGGTTGCCAGGTGGAAGGGGACGCGGCGGCACCCGGTGTGCCCTTTCCACCGCGTATAGAGGTGAGAACGCCTCTTTCCCAAAGATTTCTTGCAGCCAGCCTTCAACAAAATTAGTGGGGTCCCTACCCTCCACCTTCTCGGGGAGCCCCACAATACGAACGTTGTTGCGTCTCAGGCGGTTCTCGATGTCATCTGTTTTATCAAACGCCTGGTGGGCCTGCTGAGCTGCTACTCTCACTTCCCTGTTCAGATGAGGCATGTGGTCCTCCATGTCACTCACTCTCCCTTCTACTGCGGTGGTTCTCTCTCTGATTTTTTGCAGATCATGGCGTAGTAGAGAGACTGTCTCCCTCAGCCCCCCAAATTTCTCTTTGAGATCATCCACCGATGCTGTGCATTTATGAACTGCCTGCAGAATATCACTCAGTGATGGTTGGGGACTGTCCTCTGTCTGCATATCAAACAAAGCAGGCATAGGATCAGGAACAGACTCCATGGAATCAGTGTCTTCCAGCCTGTCTGCACTATCTCTGTCTGCTTGCACCGCTGACACTGTTATGTGCTGTGAATCAGCCTGTGTAACTTCCAGAGTTCCTGCCATTTTCTGGGCATAATATATCATGTCTTTGGGCTGGTCTTTTGTTTTAGGGAGTTTAGGTAGCTTACCCCCTTGCTCCGGTTTCTTGTCCTGGCCTCGTGGAGTCCTCTGCGGCTGAGGATGCCCGGCGCCATCTTGGAATTCCTGGGAGGCCGTAGCTGCGGCGTCTCCTCGGTTCCCTCGGGTCATCATACCCGATCTAATTACCGTTTTAGGGTCCGCTGGTGTCTGGAGACTGTTAGGGGTCGGTTCTGTGCGTTTGCGGGCGCTGTGTATGGCGAGGAAAGGATTCTCTGTAGGATCAACAGCGGGAGCTCCGTCGAACACGACTGTTCACATGCCCTGCTAGGCCACGCCCCCCCTGAAAATTACATTTGAAGAAGTACAGAAACTTAAAGAAGATCTGTCATCATTTTTATTTTACAATTTTGTCCCCTATTTAAAGAGGAATGCAGAGGCTGACATCACCCCTCCTGGTACATGCTCAGATCCAAGACGAGCTGCAGCTTTGAATTAGCCATCTCCTTTGTAGCTGTTGTCGGATTGGCCGCAGCAGGAGGAGAGGGAGACAGGTTGCACCTCATAACTAGGGTTAGGAAGCACTTATAAATATGGGACAAAGTTCTACATGTACCATGTAGAACCACTTTGTCCCATAGGTGTCAGAACTGTAAAAAAAAAAATTATAATGATAGGGCAGCACAGTGGCTAAGGGGTTAGCACTTCTGTCTAGCAATACTAGGGTTTTTGGTTCACATACTGACTATGGCACTACCTGCCTGGAGTTTGCATGTTTTCCCTTTGCCTGCATGGGTTTCCTCCCACACTCCAAAGACATGCTGGTAGGTTAATTTGCTCTTGTCTAAATTGGCTCTAGTATGTGTATGAATGAATGTGAGTTAGGGACCATAGATTGTAAGCTCCATGAGGAGAGGGACTGATGTGAATGTAAAATGTATATGTAAAAGCGCTGCTTAAAAGTGAGAGAGCTACATAAGTACCTGCAAAAAAATAAATTAATAAATGATGGATCTTCTTTAATGCATCCAATCACAAGTCATCTTTTGTTGCTGTGACTTAAGAAACTGAATTCTATATTGGTTGCTATAAGTTGCAGCATTGTGCCATCATTGCCATTTTCTGCACTGCTATAAAGTTTCAGAATCAATTAAAGTGAATGTAAAGACAAAATCTTTAGCTCTGGAAGGAAAGGGTTTGAAACCCTGTCAGGTTTTTATTGCCGTCTGTGTTCCATCTAGGAGGATACCCCAGAATATTCATCCTGGTGATCGTTGTCTATGGTACAGATAATTACGATTAAATCCAATTTTTTGATCTGGCACAGAAGAGAGGGAAAACCTCTCCTAGTGACAGCTAGCAAAGTGAGAATCCCCCCTCGCTTTGGAGACACAAACTTTTACTTTCTGCCATGTCTCTGGGGCAGGAAGTGAAAGGAAATCCCCCAGACAATACACAGACAGAAAAAATACTGTATGAACCTGACAAAAGAAAAAAAAAAAAAAAGTGGCTTTACATAGCATTTAAAAAGTAATTAATACATTTCAAAATGATGGAAAGCAAAAGCTATAGAGATTATAATGAACATTTCTGATTATTTCATTCAGAGTCAACTTCCAACCACAGCATTAGGGGCACTATGTTCTGAATGCGTTGATGAAAACCACATGGTCCAAATATGATCTACATGCAGGTTGGGTTGCAGCCACAGTGCAAATATGACAACACAGCCCTGTATCAGACAGCTGCATAAAGGATATTACACGGCACTTACAATCAGTATTCCCACAAATGCAGATAGTACCAGAGAGCTGTCATATACAGCTCCCGCAATATAGGACGCTGTCTGCTGGTCATATCCTGGGTATTTGTCTTGAATGAATTTGCTGGTGAATTAAGGTAAACAAACAGTGTTAGTCTTCAACAAGGAGAAGAGCTCACAATCTAGAGATGTATACAGCAAGGTATTTACCTGGCATCTGCAACAAATGGTAAGACCCCATTATAGAAGAACATAATGGTAAGGACTAGCAGCCAGTATCGTAGTGGTAATCGCCGAATGTCCTGCACTCGCTGTACGGTGAGAAGAAAAATAAATGTCACTTTCAGTTGTTATTACTGCCACCTAATACAGTAAAATCAACATGCCATCCTGAAAATCTTAAGCTTAGCTCCTACTTTAGAGTTTTCCTCTGTTAGAGAGGTTGGTCCTCTATCTTTTTACGGTTTTCTTTCTACATTTTTCTTTTTACTACTTTTTTCCAATTAATGATACTTTGCACTACAACGCTCCAGTTGCTCTATAGTCATAGCATGGAGCCCCCCCCCCCCCCCGTTTTTTTCTCTCTCTCGATACTTGAATATCTGCATGATGTGCATTATATGTTGTCAACTTGTACTCTATGTTGCCTATACTACTGGCCTCCGTTGAGGCACCGCTTCATGGACTAGGCCATATTGTCAAAGTTCTTCATGTCCTTGATATGCTAGGATTGCAACCTGTTCACTACGAGCATAGTGCCTGTAACTTATCCTTGTAAATGAAAAATCTAATAAAAATTGTTATAGAAAAAAAAAAATACTAATGTTAGCTAGCTGGATGTGGGCTGGAACAAGACAACGGGCCTAGGAGGAACCAGAAGTAGAAATCTTGCCCTAAACATAGGTGGTGCAAAGGGTTTTGGGAAATCCACATAAATACCTGGATTGAGCGAACTACTACTTACAACATTTTTGGACGCTTCTTGGATGGTTCCATCAAGACCCAACTGTTTCATGCCCACTTTATCTAATACACTGACAATGACAGCGGAACAGAAACCCAGGACACATAGAATGGTTCCTGCAAACAAACACAGCTAAATAAGGACTGCAAGAAATTTCCTATGACTTGTATGCCACAAAGCAAAGCACCTGTGCTAACAGAGTGAAAACAGCTGCTTTTTGACAGAGGGATGGCAAGCTAAGTTTGGAGCAGTGTGGACAAAGGGACATCAGCTGGATTAGACCGGGACAGGGGACACCAGCTGAATCAGACCGGGACAGGGGACACCAGCTGGATCAGACAAGGACAGGGGACACCAGCTGGATCAGACCGGGACAGGGGACACCAGCTGAATAGGACTGAGAGGGGCACAATTGGATACGATTGAAGAAAGGGCACCAACTTGATAAGACAGAAAGGAGGCACCAGATGGATCAGACTGAGACAGGGGGCACCTCCCTGTCCCAACCTGACCCGGCAGCATGACTGTTCACTGTAGTACTGAGCTGGAATTTGCATTCAGTTATTTTAGCTTAATAAAAGAAAACAGGCTCAAAACAATTATAGGTTACCTTTAAAAAAGCCACTCACCTCCCCAAAGTGTCCACTGGATTCCAAAGTGAGCTTCAAACCTCTGTGTGAGGAAGAAGTTGAGAACACTACCCAAGCGGGAGAATGACAGAGTCAAACCAAAGGCCAGTGCCAGCTCTTTGCCTTTGAACCAAAAGCCTGTGATACGATTCTGTACAACTGAAGAAATCAAAGAAAACCAAGTTTGGGCATTGGGTGCAACAAAAATCATCTATTGTCCATTTATACATACACCGTCATGTGAAAAATTAGGTACACTACGTGGAAATTGTTGACTTCTTCAAAACACACTTGAATAGGCAAGCATTAGGTCTTTTATTCAAACAGTGCCTATGGATGAACAGTTGCATGACCAGCCTGTTTCAAAATCCTCTTACAAAATGTCAATGGGAATCAAAATCACAGCTTTGACTAGGGCAGTCTGTAATCTTCTATTTCCTCTTTTTTAGCCATTCATGAATTTGCTAGCGTGCCGATTATAATGTTGAAAGACTCATTTCCACTTCAACTTCTGCACAGAAGGCATCACATGCTCATTAAGCACACTTTAATATGATGCAGAATGTATAGCTGACTCAATGACAGCAAGATGCCCATGTCCTGAAGAACTAAAGCAACTCCAAACCATAAAACATTCCCACCACCATATTTTTAGTCACCACAAGATGGCGATGGTGGAGCTGTTGGCACAGGAATCAATAATGTTTATTGCAGGAACCCGTAAAAGATAAATGGTATTTCAAGATTTATGGTTTTTAGACATGGCATTTTAAGATTTGTTCACTAAGAAGAGATAATGAGTACTGATCATGTGTGTATGAGCTTAGCTGCACTTATTATTCATACCTTTCCTAAAGCTTGGGATTATGCACATAAGCTAGGATTTTAATTGGTTGTCTCGCCGTTGCTATGCCAACAGTGCGCATACAAATTGAATGGCTGGCACCGGACTCCTCATCCCTTTGATAAAGTCACGTGCTGTGACGCAACGCATCAGGGTAGGAGGAGCCAGGTGCCGACGCTTCTCGGGGACGGCCGAACCCGGAAGCTTATAACATCCACTGTTCGTTCTAGTTCTATATGTAAGTTACTATGTCTATCAATAAAATTTGTATTTGGAATTACTACACTATGAGACCTTTCCTTTGTCCCTAACTACCACTACTGGGATTGCTGGGAGCGGCGGGAGGAGATTCTGAGAACCAGACCCACTGATATCACTCCAGGAAACCCACCCTCTCCAGGATCATCTATCTGCTCTACTTGGCCCACTGGGGGCCGCTGTTGGAGGTGAGAGGCTGGGGGAAACGTTTGATGTGTGCACCTGAACTTTTTTGAAGATTAGCACCAGTCACTGCACACTTTGCACTTCACTCAAAAGTTCATCCCCTGTGGACATCATTCATCACAGTTGCACAGTGTTACACTTATGGACTGATATTGCACTATTGTCACTTTGGGACAGCATCTCTGTTGTGGGACTGTCTGTCTTTATTATTTTGAGTCATCTATTTTCAGCGCATTAGTGCGGTATAATGGTATGACTGCACTGTTATCACCATTTTCACTTGTGTTATTTTGTTCATAATATTGTGGATTGATTATTGATGTGGAATCGATATGCACTTTTTATTTCAATTTTAATCACCTTGATGCACATCAGTTTATTTTATATAATATTTTTACACTTTCAAGATTATCAACACTAGGGACTTTTTCATTTTATTTTTATTTTATTTTTATTTCCAGCTGCGATTTTATGCGTTTTCACGTCATGTAATATTTGTCACGTTGCTGAGCACTAGGGATTATTTGTCTTTTAGTACACTTTGGGAAGATATTATTTTTAGCTTTGTAATACTGTCACTTCCCTTTTAGGTGGGGTGGTTTTTACATTATTCATTTTATTTTACACTGTGGCACTTTATTGGTTGTTATTCACCCATATGTATGTCTTTTTTACACCAATGTTTTTTATGGATTCTAATATGGAGTTTTAATACTATGGAGTTATGGATCCTGAGCTGATCTCAACCTGTTTTTGGTAGGAAGTAGCATCTTGTAATCACCACTTAGCAGAGTGTTTGACAGTTTTATCCTTGCCCTAGTCGATTACGGTCAGGTTTTATATTGCTAGTTTGGTACTGATTGGCAGAGTAGCGCTACATATTGTATCACGTATTCATTGCTTTACTGGGGGAACTGAGTGGACCCGTCTATGTTGGCAGCTCTCTACTTGTTACCTCACTAGTAGTACTAGTTCTAGATTTTCCTTTTAGTATTGTGGTTTTTGCGCACTAGTCCCCTCATTATTTATTCCCACCACCATGCTTTGCAATGGTTATAAGGTTCTTCTCTTAAGATACTGTCTGTGGTTTGCAGCACAAAGCATGTCAGTTTCAAGCATGTCTACTGTTACTGAGACCAAACATCTATCATTAATTGATCAGTCTTTAACATATTGAAGAAGGCCTGGTTTATTCCTATATGTTCAATTGTAAACTGTAATCTTGCCTGTTTTTTTTGGACAGGAAAGGCTTTTTCTTAGCACAGCTCATGCAAGTTGAATTGGTGCAATCTCATTGTGACTGTAGATGCATGTACTTTGACCCCAACTGTTGCAAGTTACCTAAATATCTGCTATAAAATACTGGGGTTCTTGCAGACTTCTTTAGCAAACGGTCAGCTCTTGGGCTTACTTTGTTAGGTTTGCCAGCCCTGGACAAATGAGAAGGCCGGCCGGAGGACGGCCTGAATTTGTAGGAGGAGTCGGTCTGTACCTAAACTCGCCCTCCTCCTCCTTTCTCATGTCAGCCTTCCTTCTCGTATGACGCTGCGGACGTTTTGCGTCATTTCCGTTTTCAGCGCCGCAAGGTGGTCGTGCGGCGGCTGCAAGGGCCGGGGGGACTCCGGTATCCGGTACCGATCGGTGAGGATCCGTGACTGGCGGTAGACGGCCCGTCAGGGGGCTGGGTCATTTTGGCAAACGATCATGCATGTATCAGTGTTGCATAGCTTTGTTAACATGTATTTATTTTACAGTATTTTATTAATTGTCTGCTGTGGTTCCGGATAGATTATCGGGGAAATTATCAGTGTATATTTATTTCTATTATTGCATGATCAAGAGCTGTCTTCCTAATTCCCGGTAATTGGTCAGCGTTTCTGAAGCAGTTTAGGGGGTCTCAATAACCTATTACTGACTGCAATGTAGGTTGGGATGGGCAGTTGTTTGTTCAAATACATGCATTTAGGAAGGGATGCCTCTTTAAAGCATATAATATTTTTTTTTTTTCTCTTTCCTTTTCTTTTTTCCTCTCCTTTGCCACTTCAGCGAAACTTATCTTAAGAGAAGTCGTATCAACTTTGAAAATCAAAATTTGTCCCGTCTCTTTTTTTTTCACATCATTGTGGCTAATATTCTGTTTATTTTTATTAATCCTAGACTTTATGATTAAAAGTAAAACACAGATTTCCTCCAAGCGAGCAGATCATATAGAGACCACATATACAATCTTCAGTAATATTCACAAACCTTTAAAACCCTCCATTTTCCCCTCATACCCCCCCCCCCCCCATCCCTCTATTCCCCTTCACCATCCTCTCATCCCATTCGCACACCACCCATTCCTCCTAATATTCTTACACCTATCCAACCCGTTCATACTCTAGCCATAACTTCCATATATTCTTATATTTCTTTAAGCTACCTCTCTTTCTGTACCAGAATTCCTCTTTCGTGATCATATCCTTAACCTCTTTTCTCCATTCTCCTACTGTTGGGGGTTCTTTCTCCTGCCACTTCCGTGCTATGATTTTCCTTCCCTGAAACAGGCATCTTATGATAGCGGTCTGGGTGTCCTTCAACATATCATTTTCCTCCAGCAAACTAAACAGGCAAGTTCTGGCCTCCATTTCCAAGGAAGACCCAAATATTGCGTTAATCTCCTCCACTAATTTTTCCCAATACCTGTATAACTTGGGGCATCGCCAAAACATATGCAATAGGTCTCCTCTCCTATCTCCGCACCGCTGACACTTCGCATCCTGCCTCTTACCAAACCTAAATAATTTCTCTGGTGTGTAGTAAAGTCTATAAATCAAATATAGATAAGAGACCCCCTGTGACGGTGATACAGATATCCTCGGCCCTAATGCCAGAATAAACTTCCATTGTTCCTCCGTTATTGTGCCAACCTCTTCCTCCCATTTAGTTTTCTTCCTGGACTCCACCTCACCTTCTTGCCCCACCTTACTTATACTCCTGTACATTTGTGAGATCAGCCCTTTAGACCCCTTGGTGTTTACCAGTTTCCTTAACAAGGGCATTTCACTCCACTCTATCGCCTTACCTCTAAATCGTACCTCCAGGGCATGCCTTACTTGCAAGTAGCTGAAAAATAATCTATTGGGAAATGCAAACTCCTCTTTTATCTCTTGAAACGTTTTCAGCCTCCCTGTCTTATACAGTTATCCTTATCTAGGTGGGTCTCCTGGAGACAGAGTATCCTGACATCCCTTGTTCTGGCCGTAGAAAAAATTGCTTGTTTCTTACATACATCTTTCACCCCTCTCACATTCCACGAACATATCTTCATATATTTAAATTTGCCTAAGGTTACCCTCTTATCTATTTTAGTGCCTACCATTCACCTATTCCTGTGTCTTAACTCAAAATAATTCTCTATTCCAAAAATTATTGTGATTAAAAATTGAAATTTTAGTTCTTTTACTTTTTGTGTTTCTTCAGTACTTCCTACTTCACACCACATTGCCCTTTTACCCCCCTCCCTCCCCCCCAACAACCGCATACACATCTCCCTCCCCAATCCCGCCCAACCCCCCTCCCACCCCCATCCCATCCCCCCCTCCCCCCTCCCCCTCCCCCACCGACCCAACCTTGGGCCCATCTCACCGAGCTTCTAAAGTGACCGTGTTAACCCACAAACCGTGGATACACCTACTTCCCCCCTTTGCATTGCAACCCGAACCCATATAAGAGGGGGAATTACCCCCATCATAACCAACATATAAAGGATTCTTATTCACTACCTCCCTAAACCCACACCTCTGCAAATATAACCATGAAAGAAGGGGAGGGAAGAAGACCTGGAAAAATAATAAAGACTGGAGAGAAAAAAAACAAAAAAACAAAGTCATGTCCCCAAATATGCATCTACTCGCTGGGCAAAAAAAACCCAAATTCTGTCCTCCTCTTCCCCCTCGCTCCTCTTCTAAGGCCTTCCGCTCTTCTTCTAAGGCCTTTCTCCCAGCCGAAACCTTCCCTCATTCTTCTCCAGCCATGAGAACACTTCCACAGGAGTATTAAAAAACTGTACCTCCCCATTTACTGTTACCCGTAAACGAGCTGGGTATAACAGAGCATAGCCTATTTTATGTTGCCGTAGACTCCGTTTGCACTCTATAAACTTTGCCCTCTGTCTCTGCAGCTCAGGGGAGAAATCTGGATACAGGGATATTCTTGCACCATTGTATAGAATATTTTTCATCTCCCTTGCTTTCTGAAGGATAGTGACTTTGTCTCCAAAAAACAGAAGTTTAACTATAAAAGGCCTTGGCTGACCCCATAAAGATGGAATCCTAGGGGCCACTCTATGTGCTCGTTCAATAGCGAACAAGCTAGAGAGTGCGTCCTTGCCAAACACATCCCTGAACCATCCCTCCATGAATTCTACCGGGTTGTTACCCTTGCTTCTTTCGGGAAGACCCAGGACCCTCACGTTCTTCCTACGTGCCCTGTTCTCGTATTCGTCCATCTTCCTTAAGCAGGTGTCCAATTGTTCCTTCATCCTTTTAACCTCCTGTCTTAGTGGATTCACATCGTCTTCCACCTGACTAAGTCTCTCCTCGAGGGCAGTGGTCCGAGCGCATACCTCCTGCATATCCCTTTTCAGCACAACTAAATCGTCTCTAATACCTCTAAGCTGGTCCGATAAATCAGACAGCGTGGTCTTGCAGGCATTAGTTGCTAGAAAAATGTCCTTTAAAGATGGTTCCTGCTCTGGTATCCCCTTATCCTCTATCGCTTCATTACCCAAACCGCTCTCCCTACCCAAATGTGTCTGCGACACTGGTTCGGTGACTGTGGGTACACAAGCTTGGGCTGGGCCTTGACTTTTCCTCCCCCCAGGGTGATTGGCCTGGGCCCCTTGATGCTGCGCACCCCCCATCTGGCTACCTTTTTTAGGTGTACAGTTTGGTGTATGGGCAAAGCGTTCCAATTTTGCTGCTGCACCTTGGCCTGCTTTATCCTTGGGCCACGCAAATTATGTGCCCCAGCTCCTTCTTGTGCTGCGGTCTCCTCTGACCCTTTTTTTTTGGTCATCCTGTCCTCCCTCACCCCTTGGGATTTCGAGAACAAAAAGAAAATTATACAATCCTGCTATATAATTAAGATTTGATGTTTGGGATTCTATTGATAGCCCCACAGGAACACTGCCTTCAGAAAGCAAATGTAACATGCAGTTAAACTTTAGCCAGTGTATTCACTCCCCTCCTCAGGCTACTTCTCCAGCCTCCAATGTCCTCCTCCCCACTCTTCAAAGGTAGGAACTCACCACGGGGACCCCCCAAGGGGAAGCTTCCAACAGTCTCGTCCAGGGAAAATACAATCAGGCTTTTCCTAGGGCATACAGCGCATATCATGCAGCATACCTGTGCAGTGTATCTTACCCCACCAACCAGTCAGCCATTCTGCTCAGCAGCGTCCTCCTGCTTGTGTTCAGCCAGCACAAGCGTTCTAAAGAGGGATCCTATGGGTCATGCACTCCTGTCTCCGGAGAGAAAAAAGCAGGCAGAGGCAGCGCGCCGGTCCGGTCCTCGGGTGAACCGATTGTTAGGACGCTAGGATGTCTCCCCTATCTCCCAAGAATCCGGCCGCCACAGGCATGGAGATTATCGCTCCGATATTCAGGTTTCCAGTGTGGGCATCAGGAGGAGCAGCTGGGTTCGGGTCCGCAACGTCCTCCCCTTCCCCTCAACCTTCGGTCACGCCCACCATTCCCTCCACCCGACAGCGTTCTGTCTTGTTGAAGCATATAATATTTTACTTGTCCTCATCAGCAAGAGGGTTTACAACCTCCAGGTGTCATGAAAGCCTGTCTACATGCTCCTTGAGGCAGAGAGGTACAGGTTTTTCCACTCTGACAGATCAACAAATCAGATAAGCACCTATGACACTACTGTATCGCCATCCCCGCAGTCCATATTACTTGTCATATTGACCACGTGCCAAGCATATTTTCTGCGGTATGTTCAGCAGGAAATTGGATTGGCATTTGAGTCTATCTGTGCGTTGCTACATCAGGGTCAGTCATATTTGCGTTAGGCTTGGCTGTTCCTTTTTTCATTTACTTTCTTGGGCTGCAGGGGGGGAGGGGGTGTTTGGTTGAGCCACAGGCTGATGACGGGGGGGGTCTGGTGTCTGCTATACAGGCCGGGAGGGTGCGAACGGGTGCTCCAGTACCAGCACTATGGGTCAGCAGGTCATGCCCAGAGCAGCCCCATGACATGGCACTTGCCCTTGCCCTGTAGTTACAGCTCCTTTCATGTGGTGCATCAGGTTACATGGCCCTTGTTCAACCATAGGTTATGGGGGGGTTAGACTTGGTCACACGGACCGCATCTCCTTGTCCATCTGGTTATTCACGTATTTCATGTACACCTTACTGGTTTGTTTGTCATTTTTGTTTTTCATGTAGTTGTTTCACTTAGCTGTTTCATGTTGACTGTCAGACTACACGAACGTCATATTTCTGTGATTTCTTCTTTAGGTTTCTGTTCAGTGTGTAGGTGCGTTCAGCCACAGTGTGCTCAGTAAGTGGTACATTTAAACTTTCACAGTCTGATGGTCACAGGGTCCATTCACATGGGGGATCCTCGGCAGTCACGTACTTCCAATCATGCGTTTCATTTTCATAAGATATTTCTTTTCCTATATGATTATCGCATCATTGCAGCTTTTTCCGGATGTTTGCTTTTTCTGTATGTTTTGTTTTTGTTTCCTGTAGTTCCTGCTCGGTTGCAGTGCAGCTCAGGTAGGTGTTGTTGGTTATCTTCTTTCAGTTGTCCTTCACATGCAAAAGGTCATGGTCCACCGTATAGGCCTCACGGTTCAAACACTGCGGGGTCACCCATCACATATTGGGTATTATCGGATTGAGATGTTTCGTTTTTAATTGACTTGGGGCAGTGGCAAGTCCGCTCATCCATTGCATACACGTTCATGTCACGATCATCACACCAAGTCTTAACGCACGTTGCAGTCACCTGACACGTCTTCAGGTTTTTCGTAGGTTGGCGGTCTTTGATCCCTCTTTCGGGGGTCTGACACGTTTTCAGCTACGTTCATATGTTTTCAGGGTACACATCGATCAGGCAGACTTCGTCTGCTTAAGTGAGAAGGATTCACGACCAGAGGTAAGCCATGACTGCTTATACATTGTTCACTCCAGCGCGCTGTCAAGTTTCACCATTACCAGTTGAGCGTTTTTAATTGACCTGTTGCACCGCAGGTTACTCAGCCTTCATTTTGTTTATGATGGGGTAGGAGGTGGGAAAAAAAAAAAAGGGGGTGGTTAGGGTCCGGGAAATCAGTTGGTACCTGATGTTTGCTTATGATGGTTTGTTTCGGTTTTATTTAGGTCATGTCTCAAGCAGCGGACATAGAGGACTTTGTCTCCATCCCCCCTTCTCCAGCTAGGGGTTCGGACCATAGCGGCACGCCTTCTCTGAGGCCCTGGACTGTCCCGAGACTGATGGCAGAGTTAAGGCTGAGGGGTATTTCATACCCTGCGTCAGTCCGCAAGGCAGAACTTTAGACTTTTATTTCCTAGCTCTTCAGGTTCCAGTGCTGAGCAGGTCACCCTGTGTATGGTCGCTACGTCTCTCACACAAATTCACTCCACCCTAAGCTCTCTGGCTGCCTCATTCCAGGAGTTACGGGCCAGGGTGGAGGTTTTGGAGGGCCGTCCGGATCTGGCCCCGGTGGAACTTGAGGTTTCTGGGATCACAGCAGGTTCTGGAGTCCCCATGGTTTCAAGCCCCTTGCTGTTGGCTCTAGGGTCAAGCTGGATGCTGCAGCTTTGGCTGACCTGCGCATGTGGGATGAGTTCCTCCAGCGTTGGAATGGGATTGCCATGTTCATCCCCGCAGAGTCCATATCCTCTCCTCAGGTTGTGACAGATGCTGACATTTTTTGCAGGGCCATGGCCAGAGGAGATCTTGGCCATCCCGGGTTTCACAGAGTCTTCAGCACTGTTTGAAATCTATCCTATAATGTCAGCAGCCCAGGTATGGGGTAGGTTGTGGTCGGGGCATATGTTGTTTTCTCAACGGACAACCAAGCTGCCATGGAGATCATCAATAAGGGCAGATCTAGGTCATTAGTCATCATGTCCTTCATTCGCAGGCTGATTTGGTTATCTCTGCAGTTTCATTTCCATATCCATTGCAGATTCATTAGTGGGGCAGAGAATGTGGTAGCAGATGCTCTGTCACGGTTTAACTACCCCTTGTTTTTCCAACAGATTCCAGAAGCAGACACCTGTGCCACGCCATCCTCGCAGTCCTCTCTACTGATGATGGATTTGTTTCCCATTGGGCCAACGCAGCTGCGTTGATTGATAAATCTCTATCAGTCACCACCAAGAAGGCTTATGTCACGGCCTGGAAAACCTTTTGGTACACCCCAGGTCACTTGCTCTTGTTGAATAAATGTTTCTAAAGAAAAATTTGCGCTAGGTGTACAAACAGTAACTTAGTGAATATCACCCGTGAAGGAAAATCCTGCAGCTATGCACTATACCTTGATAAGGGCACTACTAAAAAGATATAACAAAAAGCACAGCGCTGGATATAAACGCAAAAATACAACAAAAATTGATATTACTATTAAAGCACCAACAACTTTCACATGTGGTAAAATAAAAAAATAAAAATGAACAATAACATGAATGCTTCACTATAGTGATATATATGCGTCAATCCATTGATTGACACGCTCGTACCGACGGCGCATGCGGAGGAGTTTCGTTTTAAAGCTGTATTGGTTCCTTGCAAGGAAAAGTGTTTTTATGGATGCCAGTGAGGCGACTTTTAATAAACAAGAGATAAAACGTTCTACACCATTGGAGTTTTCTCTTTTCTTTTAAACACTTCCATATCGGCGAGAGCTCTCTTCCCTGATTGTACCGCTGTCTGGAAGCCTGTGGCGATCGTTTGTGGATCTACATCCATCATCCCAGCTAAAGTTCCAGCTGATGTGGAGGGCAAACCCCAAGCTGTTAGCTCTATGCCTCTGATCAAAGGCTATCTGGTAAGCCTTCAATCTATACCAGGTGACGGGATTTCAACACAGTGACAGTCACGGATTTATTATTTATAGAAAGTCACATTTAATTGCTTTTTTGGACATTTGTTTTGACATAATTTTTGCATCTTTGGACTATTTCTAAATGTGTGGATAAAAAACTGGGAATAGTCACGCATATATATCACTATAGTGAAGCATCCATGTTATTGTTCACGCATATATATCACTATAGTGAAGCATTCATGTTATTGTTCATTTTTATTTTTTTATTTTACCACATGTGAAAGTTGTTGGTGCTTTAATAGTAATATCAATTTTTGTTGTATTTTTGCGTTTATATCCAGCGCTGTGCTTTTTGTTATATCCACTTGCTCTTGTTCGTTTATCATATTCTTAATCGTTCTTGCATATAGACTCCAAGTACAAATGAGCAATTTTGTTAAAATCAACACCACTTAGATTATTTTCCCTATAGTGGAATGATCAGAATACTTGGCAATCTTTTAAAATACTTTGCCAGACTCAAAAGCATCCATATTCTTTATGAAGGGCCTTAGAGAGCTTATACAAGAGCAAGAGGCATGAGGTGGGGAGAGGTCGCAGGTAGCTGCCACTGTCGACCAATATCTCAATACCGCATGCAGTAGAGGCAATAACCCCTAAAGAGGGGGGGAAAAAGGGGGGACTATTCCGGTACCAGGTGTAATCAAAATTTATGATAAGAGGTAATAGCGACAAAAACAATAATAAAGTATAAAAATTCCATTTTAATAGAAAACATGATTAAAAGATTGTAACAGTGTCACATACAGTTGCAATTGTAAACGGGAGCAATAGATACAACCAATTAAATTACAACTCGTAGTGAGGTAGACACAAATAGAGCTTGGATTCTCGACCGGTTTCGCGGTTTTACCGCTTCCTCAGGAGAGCAATATCTGTGGTACAACATACAGTAATTGTAGTAAATACAATAGTTATACAAAAACATAAAAAGGCAGCAAAAACATTAAATGATACATTGCACAGTTATATACAATATAGGTAGAAAAAGGATGGGCTCACCCGTTCTATGGTTGCCTGTGGGTACGCATGGCCCCAAGTGGTTCCCCCTGCGGCGAACACAGGGGATGACTAAACAGACCCTGGATAGATAAATTTGTGTAATGAGGTAAAGTAAATCAAAAAAATGAGGGATCAATCAAAAGGAGAAGTAGGGTGGGGGGGGGGGGTGCCAGTGATATGTCTCTAAAATGAAACAGTGTGCAAGTAAGGAGAAGGCCACGGGGGGTGTGAGGATAGGAAGGTGGGGGGGAGGGGAAGGGGAAGGGGGAGGGAGGGGGGGGGGTTGTGGAAAGGGGGGGGGAAGGGAAGGAGGGGAAGGGAAGGAGGAGGGGAGGAGGGGGGGGAGGGGGGAAAACCGGGAAAAGGGGGGAAAAGAAAGGGGGGGGAGGGGGAAAGGCGGGGGGGAGGGGGAAAGGCGGGGGGGGGGGGAAGAGGGAGAGGAGGGAGAGGGAAGAAGGGGGACAGTGAGGTGGGTGAAAGGAAAACCCCAATGGTGAGGTGTGTGGGAAGAGGATAAAGAGAAGTTGCACACATAGATAAATCTGCCTACATTTTCTTTTCAGCTCACACCTTGTGCTGAATCGCTATCCTTATATACCGTGCCTACAGCATGTCCCCTCATACCCACCCATGTTGTTATCCCAGCACTTATTACATACTTTGCTACTTTGACTTATCAGTCTGTAACTTGAACTTTAGCTAGCTGGCTTTATTGACCGGTGAGTCAATCTCCATATGACCTTATTACCATATTTGTTACAGCTGTCATTGTAACTCCTCCTAGTGCATACCAAGTATTCCAGCTTACCTGGGGGGATCCTGTTCACTACCCAACAGCAACCAGTGGCCTAATTTCATCCACTATATGATCATCTGCATTTGGTCCTCATTCAAGTCCATGCGCATTTCTATGCACTTTAGGGGTGAGTGCCAGTTTCATATCTATGTGTGAAACTTCTCTTTCTTTTCCCCCCTTTTCCCGGTTTTCCCTCCTTCCCCTTCCCCCTTTCCTTCCCTCCTTCCCCCTCCCCCCCCCCCTCTCCCCTCCTCTATCCCTTCCTATCCTCACACCCCCCGTGGCCTTCTCCTTACTTGCACACTGTTTCATTTTAGAGACATGTCACTGGCACCCCCCCCCCACCCTACTTCTCCTTTTGATTGATCCCTCATTTTTTTGATTTACTTTACCTCATTACACAAATTTATCTATCCAGGGTCTGTTTAGTCATCCCCTGTGTTCGCCGCAGGGGGAACCACTTGGGGCCATGCGTACCCACAGGCAACCATAGAACGGGTGAGCCCATCCTTTTTCTACCTATATTGTATATAACTGTGCAATGTATCATTTAATGTTTTTGCTGCCTTTTTATGTTTTTGTATAACTATTGTATTTACTACAATTACTGTATGTTGTACCACAGATATTGCTCTCCTGAGGAAGCGGTAAAACCGCGAAACCGGTCGAGAATCCAAGCTCTATTTGTGTCTACCTCACTACGAGTTGTAATTTATTTGGTTGTATCTATTGCTCCCGTTTCCAATTGCAACTGTATGTGACACTGTTACAATCTTTTAATCATGTTTTCTATTAAAATGGAATTTTTATACTTTATTATTGTTTTTGTCGCTATTACCTCTTATCATAAATTTTGATTACACCTGGTACCGGAATAGTCCCCCCTTTTCCCCCCCCTCTTTAGGGGTTATTGCCTCTACTGCATGCGGTATTGAGATATTGGTCGACAGTGGCAGCTACCTGCGACCTCTCCCCACCTCATGCCTCTTGCTCTTGTATAAGATATTTGGGATGATGGTACATGTACTTGTTTATATCTTTTTTGATCTAAAACGCTCCCCCTTCCCATGCCTTAGAGAGCTATTCTGATCTTGGCATGATGACAACACACAGATGAATAGCAAAGAAAACATCAGACCCTAGATTTATTTATTACAGGTGCTTATATAGCGCCATCAATTTATGCTGCACTTTACATAGATATTATACATTCACATCAGTCCCTGCCCTAATGGAGCTTAAAAATCAAAAGGTCGCAACTCACATTCATACATACACATACTAGGGCCAATTTAGATAGGATCCAATTTACCTACCAGCATGTCTGGAGTGTTGGAGGAAACCGGAGTATCCGGAGGAAACCCGCGCAGGCACAGGGAGAACATGCAAACTCCAGGCAGGTAGTGCCGTGGTTGTGATTTGAACCCAAGTGCTACCAGGTGGAAGTGCTAACCACTTATCCACTGTGCTGCCTAGATGTCTGAGGTTTAAATATGACAGGTTCCACCTGCATACTGCCTAGAGAGGTACAAATCATTGGCACCTATCAGATTATAATTTAATGGATTTGAAGTGGTGCTTAATGTAGGGGTGTACTTGCATTTCCATATGACAAATCTTCATTTTTGTTAATTTATATCATGGAAATTAATATAAAGCAATATTATGTGTCATTTGTTCAAGTAGATCACATTTATCTGTAGGCACTATTTGAATGAAGGAGCCAACATTTTCCATGGGGTGTATTTACTTTTTCATGAGTGTAAATGTTCTTTCATTTTGCGCCAGGAAACAGGAAATGTCACCAAAGCATATTTTTTTATTTTGCATTTATAAGGACAATACTAGATCTGTACAGCCTTGGAAGAGTTTTATAGCACCTTACTTAACAGTGATCCATTCCCAGGGCCAAACAACAAGCGTCCAGTTAACATCAGAGGCAGCAAGTAGGGGGTTCCTTTAAAGTGCGATCCCAGTGCAAAAATAGAGGAGCCCAGCACAATCAGGAAGGAAAAGAGGAAAAGTCCAACTAGAAAAAGTCAAAAGCACACCTTTTTTAAAAAAACATGTAAATGCTTTGTTTCTTTCATAACCCTACACATTCAGCTATCGTTTCAGTTAGTAAATGCAATAAGTAGAACATCCGATTGTTAAATTCTGTCTTTTTTTTTTCTTATGGCCTCCTGTATTCAAATAATTATTCAATATGTCTATTCCATCCTGGAGCAGAATGAGGGCACAGCAGATTTTGGGAATATCTACCAGGCATTCATTTTTGGTAGAATAAAATTAAAGCCAAACTCCAAGCATATAGCTAAATACACTTGAATTAAATATACACGAGTGGATATACTTGTAGAGGGTTTGTAATTCTGTCAATTCAGTTTGTAGATTTACATAGATGTGCCACACAGCGCAACCAGGTAGGCCGGTGGTGTAACACAACTTGGTCTGTGATTGGACAGTTAAAATGCTGCAGCTGACTAATGAGCTCTTGGCATGTTGGCACACATGCATGCAGCACACCTGATTGGCTCTTAGTGCCTCCCTCAGCTGCACGTGTGTATGTGTGTATAAATATATTATCACCATAACTGATATTTAAATCTACAGAAGAATCAATATAAACATAAATAAATACTTTAGAACTCACATCTGTTCCCTAGCTTGTCGATGAGAAACCCCGCCATGATCACAGCCAACGCATTGCTGAGAAATAAAAAGGAAAAAAAAAAAAAGAAAAAGAAAAAACACCAAAAAAGCTGAAATGTGGAACTTTGTGAACAAATTTTAGAACCATGTTTGTTTCGAAGAAGATGTAGCTGGTTCAGAGTATAAATGTAGGGTGAAGTTTTCTAGATATTTTGCGGTGTCCAGTGTGGTTCAGCCTTACCCCGTATAGCCTTTTATTGCCATTCACATGTATGCAAAGGACAACGTATTGTGCAAGAGTTGGCTTCAAGCTACTCCCAGTGCAGGTACATTACTAGCAATGGTCCCGAATGCTTTAAGGCACCTGAACCACTATGAATCAATCTATTAGAGAAGCCTGCTTCATTGACGCAGATGTGGGGTACAATAAAATCTGTCTCCTGGGCATAGGATGGTACAAAGCAAGACAGATCAGCTTTGGAGTATATTAAGCAGTAGGCACTGTGCAGGTATGCAACATGATGAATAGTTCTCTTTAAAGTGAAACGCTGTATAATAACATGCCAGATAAAAAAAACATGAAATACTTAATATGAACACACCAGTTCACCCTAAACTTTATGCATACAAGAAATGAATGAAAGATGCGCTCTTGCACCAATCTGATTGCAGTTGTTAAAGCACAATTGAAGTCTTGTTTTTTTCCCTATACAGATAGGCTGCATAACAAGTAAAGAATATGGCATTTTTAAAAAATTATGTTTCTGCCCTAAACTGGAAAAAGCTGCCTTACAGTAGCATGCTAGAGATCACCGCTGCTCCGACACAACCCTCAGTGTAATAAAGGCTCCAATCCACAACACAAAGAATGAGCATTGTTTGTTAGGGTACAGTGCAGGGGAAGTGTCAGACCACTGGAGATCAAGCTCTGTGTAATAGCAACAGTCCAGATCTTCACTGTGCTGCCAGCAGAGAGCAGATTACTCTCAATTCCATGGAAACATAGATCTCCACATTATATCCCTTGGTGCAGCAGCTATCTTGAACCTTCACTTAATGCCCAAATGATATCAATCATTAACAATCCCAGGCACATCCTGATCTATTCTGACTTTGCCCACTTCTATCAGCTATTGGCGTTCTCTGCCGTCATATTGTTCCTGAGCATTATATGAAGGAAAGCATCCCCAGCATACTTTAGTGCCTTCTCAAGCAACTGAACATCAGATTACACTGTCTTCAACACTGAGTGGCCAGCAGAAAGGAGCATGCACATCTAAAGGGATACTAGAGAGGTGTTCTTTTATATATCACTCTGTAAAGAAGATCCAAGACAGCATGCTGTGGAGTTTACAGGAGCCGGTAAGCCCCTTCCACCAAACTCTGAACATTAACCAACAAACAGACCCAGTGATGGCATCACTGGGTCTCAAAAGAGATTATGATATAATATAATATATATATATATATATATATATATATATATATATATATATATATATATATATTATAATTTGAGTAATTGCACATTTCATTGGAAAGGGGGCTTGTGGGACAAGAGAATATATTAAATGCGTACATTACACACAGGTTCACAGGTTTAAGCACTTGCCCATGATAAAAAAAAAACAAAAAAAAAAAATTCAAGTTAGACTTACCGGTTACTTGTTTTCCAGGAGTCTTTCAGGACAGCACCTGAGACAGTGTCTCCTCCCCTTGCCAACAGGAAATACCTCTTCCACCAAACTTTAAAGGAGGCTCCTTCCCACATGTTGTCAGTGAAAGTAGAGAACCTCTGGCCCCAAGCTGGAACATATAATCAAGATATGGTTAGTCACAGCATATAAAAAAACAATAGGGCAGGTTGCTGCTGTCCTAAAAGACTCCTGGAGAACAAGTTACCGGCAAGCCTAACTTGAATTTTCCATTAACGTCTTTCAGGACAGCACCTGAGAGGATAAAAGAGACTTACCCCCTAGGGAGGGACCACGGCCTGCCAAACTTTTCTGCCAAAAGCCTGATGACAGAAGATCCAGCCTGTAATAACGGACAAATGTTAAGTAACCACGTAACCGCCTTACAAATTTGATCTGGGGTGGCACCAGCTTTTTCTGCCCATGTACCGGCTTGAGCTCTTGTTGAGTGTGCTTTAATTCCCAGCGGGGGAGCTAGACCCATCTGAGAATAGGCTACAGAAATAGCTGATTAAAGCCGTCTAGCAATTAACTTTTTCGATGCTTGGTGGCCTTTTTTGTTTCCAGAAAAAAGAACAAATAAAGAGTCTCAGGATCTGAAATCTTTCGTTACTCCCAAGTAATGCAATAGGGTACATCTCACATCTAGGTTATGAAACTGCTCCTCCTTTTTTCCTGAAGGATTTGAGCAAAAGGTTGGCAGGATGATCTCCTGTGACCTGTTCTGAAATGTTGCCACTTTTGGCAAAAAATTGCAATTAGAAATATAGTTTTGAAAGTCAAAGTCTTTAGAGAGACTGTCTGTAGTGGTTCAAACGGTTCCTTTGCGGGGGCTTGCAGAACCACTGAGAGATCCCATTTGGGAAAATGCTCAGCCAGAGCTGGTCTGGCTCTGGTAATTGCCCTAAAAAACCTTATGACCAAAGTTTCTGAAGAAATTGCTCTCTCCAGATAAACCCCTAATGCGGCTACTTGTACTTTTGTCTGCACCCTTTTGTAAAAATTCTAATATTGAGACCATGTCTTTCACATCTCTATTTTCTGAAGGATAGCAAGAAACGTAGACCTTCCACACTCTGGCCAGAGTGGAGTAATCAGAATTATCGACACTCTCTCTTTCTGTATTTTCCTCAATACCAGTGGAATCAACTGGAATGGTGGAAAGGCATATCCCAGGTGAAAATTCCAAGGGTGTGCCAAGGTGTCTATGCCCTGAGAACCATCATCTCTGAAGGGAAAAAAAATTGCGGGAGCTGTGTGTTTTGTCTTGATGCAAACAGGATCTCTTGTGGATGGCCCCAGGTCCTGGTGATCAATGCAAACACTTCTGAATTCAGGCTCCACTCCGCCTCCTGAACCTTCTGCCTGCTCAGTCAATCTGCCACTTCGTTTAGTGTGCCTTTGAGCTGGACTGCGGATAAGGACAGTAAATGGTTTTCCGCCCACTCCAGAATTTTCTCTGACAGTAACTGAAGAGTTTTGCTTCTCGTGCCTCCCTGTTTGTTCAGGTAGGCTACAGTAGTGGCATTGTCCGCGAGAATCTGGACATGGAAGCATAGGAGGTTTGGAGAGAAGGCAGCCAATGCTAAGGCAACTGCCTTTAACTCTCTCCAATTTGAGGATTCTTTTGCTTCAATCTGTGACCAAGTTCCCTGTGCAAAATCTTGACCTATGTGGGCCCCCCATCCTCACATACTGGGTTCTGTTGTCACCACCTTTTCGGTGGGGAAGGACCAAAATAGACCTTTTTGTAACACTGACTGATTTTTCCACCAGCAAAGTGTTTGTTTGACTCTGGTGGGGATTTTTACCCTTGTATCTAGGGTCTCAGTCATGTGGTTCCATACTTTTAGAAGGAACCTCTGGAGTGGCCTGAAATGCAGGCTTGTCCATTGGATGGCTGGCATAGTCAAGGTTAAAGTTCCCAAGGCTGACATAACCTTTCTGACCGACATCTGCTGATTCGTTTGTACCATAGTTACTACCTTCTGGACCTTGATTATTTTCTCTTCTGGGAGAAATTCTTTGTTCCATTGAATTTATTTGGTACCCCAGAAATTGCACTTGCTGAGCTGGATTGAAGTTCGATTTCTGAATGTTCACTATCCAACCCAGGGACTCCAAATGACTGGGGGCCTTGCCCAGATCTTCTTGCAAATTTTCCCTGGACGGGGCAAAGAATTGGAGGTTGTTAAAATATGGGATTACCGCAATCCCCAGAAGGCGAAGAGGGACGAGGGCTTCCGCCATAATTTTTGTAAAGACTTGCGGAGCCGATGAAAGGCCGAAAGGAAGGGCCCTGAATTGTAGATGTAGCACCTCCCTCCCCATATTGACTGCCAACTTCAGGAATTTCTGGGACTGAGGTAAATATGTAGATAAGCATCTCGCAGGTCGATCAATGCCATAAAGCAGGGATATGCAATTAGCAGACCTCCAGCTGTTGCAGAACTACAAGTACCATGAGGCATAGCAAGACTCTGACAGCCACAAGCAGGACACTCAGAGGCAGAGGCATGATGGGACTTGCAGTTTTGCAACAGCTGGAGGTCCGCTAATTGCATATCCCTGCCATAAAGCACTCCTTGGTCAGCATATTTCTGACCGTGAAGATCGAGTCCATACAAAACTTCTTGTATAGGACTGACTTGTTCAACGGTTTCAAGTTGAGAATCAAACGGAAGTTTCCGGATGTTTTTTTTTATCAGGAATATGTGAGAACGAAAACCCTGATAATATTCCTCTGGAGATACGGGTGTCACAACCCTTTGGTGCATCAGATCCTTTAACCACTTGCCGACCGCCTAACACAGATATACTGCGGCAGAATGGCACGGGCAGGCAAAATCACGTACCTGGTTAGTGATTTGCCTCCCGCGGGCGGGGGGGGCGGTTGGCATCGTTAGGGGGGCCATGCTGAGGGGGAGGCCACGTGCTGAGGGGGAGGCCACTCAATCGTGGCCACCCCCTCGCGATCGCTCCCAACGAATGAAAATCTTCCTTTGCTACTGTAATGTAAACAGCGGCAGAGGAAGTGATATCATCTCTCCTCGCGTCGGTCTTTTCGTTCCGGCGCCGAGGAGAGAAGACACCCAAGTAAGCGCACCAACACTACACTTACAGTAGAACACTCTAGGCACACATTTCACCCCCCGATCACCCCCCTGCACCCCTTGTCACAGTAACACCAATAGCAGTTTTTTTGTTTTCTTTTCTGATTATTGCATTGGTGTCATTGGTGTCAAGTGGTAAGGCAGTTAGTGTTAGGCCCCTTTAGGTCTAGGGTACCCCCTAACCCCCTACTAATAAAGTTTTAACCCCTTGATCACCCCCTGTCGCCAGTGTCACTAAGCGATCGTTTTTTTCATCCATGCATTAGTGTCACAGGTGACGCTTGTTAGGGAGGTAAGTATTTAGGTTCGCCGTCAGCGTTTTATAGCGTCAGGGACCATCATATACTACCTAATAAAAGGTTTTAACCCCCTGATTGCCCCCTAGTTAACCCTTTCACCAGTGATCACCGTATAACTGTTACGGGTGACGCTGGTTAGTTCGTTTATTTTTTATAGTGTCAGGGCACCCGCCGTTTATTACCGAATAAAGGTTTAACCCCCTGATCACCCGGCGGGTGATACAAGTTAGGTTTTAGGGTCAGATAGGGTCTGCGTTGCCTCAGGCAGCGTCAGGTTAGTGCCAGTACCACTAACACCCACGCACGCAGCATACACCTCCATTAGTGGTATAGTATCTGAACGGATCAATATCTGATTAGACCTATACTAGCGTTCCCAGCAGTTTAGGGTTCCCAAAAATGCAGTGTTAGCGGGATCAGCCCAGATACCTGCTAGCACCTGCGTTTTGCCCCTCTGCCCGGCCCAGCCCACCCAAGTGCAGTATCGATCGATCACTGTCACTTACAAAACATACGAGGTCCTTCGTATGGAGCAGAGCAGTACTAGCGCCGCTTTTCCTTCTGGTGAACTGACAAGCACCAGCGGCCTAGTACACCCCGGTCGTAGTCAAACCAGCACTGCAGTAACACTTGGTGACGTGGCGAGTCCCATAAGTGCAGTTCAAGCTGGTGAGGTGGCAAGCACAAGTAGTGTCCCGCTGCCACCAAGAAGAAGACAAACACAGGCCCGTCATGCCCATAGTGCCCTTCCTGCTGCATTCGCCAATCCTAATTGGGAACCCACCACTTCTACTTCCCCCATTCACATCCCAAACCAAATGCAGTCGGTTGCATGAGAGGCATTTTCTTTATGTCCTCCCGAGCACCCCTACCCAACAAACCCCCCCAAAAAGATGTTGTGTCTGCAGCAAGCGCGGATATAGGCGTGACACCCGCTATTATTGTCCCTCCTGTCCTGACAATCCTGGTCTTTGCATTGGTGAATGTTTTGAACGCTACCATACACTAGTTGAGTATTAACGTAGAGTACAGCATTGCACAGACTAGGAACACTTTCACAGGGTCTCCCAAGATGCCATCGCATTTTGAGAGACCCGAACCTGGAACCGGTTACAGTTATAAAAGTTACAGTTACAAAAAAAAGTGTAAAAAAAAAAAAAGGAAAAAAAAAAATATATATATAAAATAAAAAAAACAAAAATAGTTGTCATTTTTTTGTTCTCTCTCTATTCTCTCCGTATTGTTCTGCTCTTTTTTACTGTATTCTATTCTGCAATGTTTTATTGTTATTATGTTTTATCATGTTTGCTTTTCAGGTATGCAATTTTTTATACTTTACTGTGTTTTATTTTTAACCATTTTTTTGTTTTCAGGTACGCCATTTAGCTGCAGCGCGGATTAATTTATCTTGACAGCAACAGCGTTTGCTCCCATGATAAATAAAGCCGTGACTCCAGCGCTGTCGGAGGTGATATATGCCGAAGCATGGTGGCAGCAGGGGCGGAGGAGCAATTTGCTCCTAACTTTTGGGGCAGATGCCCCCATGCTTCGGCATATATAAATGGTGCATGTATGCCCATCATTAGAAGTGGGTGGATGAAGGGAGGTATTCTAATGGTGGGCATACCCACCGATCAATCTCTTTTTTCGTTCAGCCCACAGGCTGCATAAAAAAAAGATTACAATATATGCCCAACAAGTACCAGCAACGTACTAGTATGTTGCTGGACTTTGAGTGGTTATACCAGAATGATCCCTGCAGGTTTGGAATCATCTTGGTATCATTCTTTTCAGCCAGCTGTCGGCTTTCATGTAAAAGCAATCCTAGCGGCTAATTAGCCTCTAGACTGCTTTTACAAGCAGTGGGAGGAAATTCCCCCCCCCCCCACCGTCTTCCATGTTTTTCTGTGGCTCTCCTGTCCCAACAGGGAACCTGAGAATGCAGCCGGTGATTTGGCCAGCTGACCATAGAGCTGATCAGAGACCAGAATGGCTCCAATCATCTCTATGGCCTAAGAAACCGGAAGCCACGAGCATTTCATGACTTAGATTTCGCCGGATGTAAACAGCGCCATTGGGAAATTGGGAAAGCATTTTATCACACCAATCTTGGTGTGGTCAGATGCTTTGAGAGCAGAGGAGAGATCTAGCGTCTAATAGACCCCATTTTTTTTTAAAAAAGAGTACCTGTCACTACCTATTGCTATCATAGGGGATATTTACATTCCCTGACATAACAATAAAAATTATTAAAAAAAAGAAAGAAACAGTTTAAAAATAAGATAACAAAGCAAAAAAAATAATAATAATAAAAAAAAAGGCACCCCTGCCCCCCCTGCTCTTGTGCAAAGGCGAACGCAAGCGTTGGTCTGGCGTCAAATGTAAACAACAATTGCACCATGCATGTGAGGTATCACCGCGAAGGTCAAATCGAGGGAAGTAATTTTAGCAGTAGACCTCCTCTGTAAATCTAAAGTGGTAGCCTGTAAAGGATTTTAAAGGCTTTTAAAAATGTATGTAGTTTGTCGCCACTGCACGTTTGTGCACAATTTTAAAGCATGTCGTGTTTGGTATCCATTTACTCGGCCTAAGACCATCTTTTTTATCTCATCAAACATTTGGGCAATATAGTGTGTTTTAGTGCATTAAAATTAAAAAAAGTGTGTTTTTTCCCCAAAAAAATGCGTTTGAAAAATCGCTGCACAAATACTGTGTGAAAAAAAAATTAAACACCCACCATTTTAATCTGTAGGGCCTTTGCTTTCAAAAAATATATAATGTTTGGGGTTCAAAGTAATTTTCTTGCAAAAAAAAAATATTTTTTTATGTAAACAAATAGTGTCAGAAAGGGCTTTGTCTTCAAGTGGTTAGAAGAGTGGGTGATGTGTGAAATAAGCTTCTAAATGTTGTGCATAAAATGCCAGGACAGTTCAACCCCGCCCAAATGACCCCATTTTGGAAAGTAGACACCCCAAGTTATTTGCTGAGAGGCATGTCGAGTCCATGGAATATTTTATATTGTGACACAAGTTGCGGGGAAAAGACACATTTTTTTTTTTGCACAAAGTTTTAACTAAATGATATATTGCTCAAACATGTCATGGGCATATGTGGAATTTCACCCCAAAATACATTCTGTTGCTTCTCCTGAGTATGGGGATACCACATGTGTGAGAATTTTTTGGAGCCTAGCCGTGTACGGGACCCTGAAAACCAAGCATCGCCTTCAGGCTTTCTAAGGGTTAGGGGTGCAAAGGATCGTCATCGATCCGTGATCCGATCCGCGGAGGTTGATCCGATCTGCGGAGGTTGATCCGTACGGGACACCTCTGTGGCCTCGGCCATAGGAAAGGCCGCGGCTTTGGCCTAGCTCCGGAGCGGTGGCCATCTTGGTACACCCGGCGGCCGTTTAGCATGTCGAATGACGGAGCGATCACTTGTAACAAACCGGCGTCATGTCATGACGCCGGTTCCTCTCTCTCTCCCCTCTGTGTACTGATCTGTACAGTGGAGGGGAGAGATCGGATGGCAGCAGTGCCAATACTCTGCAATGCCCTGCCGCAATACCCTGCTGCAATGCCCTGCCAATAGGGAGATTGTGGATATTACTGTGGGGGAGATTTTTTTTTTTTGTTGATCCGAAAATGATCCGAACCGTGACTCCTGATCCGAGGAACGATCCGAACCGTGAGTTTTTTGATCCGTTGCACCCCTACTAAGGGTGTAAATTTTTTTCACAAACCCCTAACAAATGACCCCATTTTGGAAAGTAGACACCCCAAGCTATTTGCTGAGAGGTATAGTGAGTATTTTGCAGACCTCGCTTTTTGTCACAAAGTTTTGAAATTTGAAAAAGAAAAAAAAATACATTTTTCTTTGCTTTCTTCATTTTCAAAAACAAGTGAGAGCTGCAAAATACTCACCATGCCTCTCAGCAAATAGCTTGGGGTGTCTACTTTCCAAAATGGGGTCATTTGGGGGGGTTTTGTGCCATCTTGGCATTTTATGGCCTTCAAAACTGTGATAGGTAGTGAGGAGTGAAATCAAAAATTTACGCCGTTAAAAATCCTGAAGGCGGTGATTGGTTTTCAGGGCCCCGTACCGTACGCAGTTAGGCTCCTGAAAAGTCCCACACATGTGGTATCCCCATACTCAGGAGAAGCAGCAGAATGTATTTTGGGGTGTAATTCCACATATGCCCATGGCATGTTTGAGCAATATATCATTTAGTGACAACTTTGTGCAAAAAAAAAAAAAAAAAGAAAAGTTTGTCATTTTCCCGCAACTTCTGGCAAAATATAAAATATTCCATGGACTCAACATGCCTCTCAGCAAATAGCTTGGGGTATCTACTTTCCGAAATGGGGTCATTTGGGGGAGTTTTGAACTGTCCTGGCATTTTATGGCCTTCAAAACTGTGATAGGTAGTGAGGAGTGAAATCAAAAATTTACGCCCTTAGAAATCCTGAAGGCGGTGCTTGGTTTTTGGATCCCCGTACGCGGCTAGGCTACCAAAAAGTCCCACACATGTGGTATCCCCGTACTCAAGAGAATCAGCAGAATGTATTTTGGGGTGCAATACCACATATGCCCATGGCCTGTGTGAGCAATATATCATTTAGTGACAACTTTTTTTAATTTTTTTTCGTCATTATTTAATCACTTGGGACAAAATTAATATTCAATGGGCTCAACATGCCTCTCAGTAATTTCCTTGGGGTGTCTACTTTCCAAAATGGGGTCATTTGGGGGGGGGGTTTGTACTGCCCTGCCATTTTAGCACTTCAAGAAATGAGATAGGCCGTCATAAACTAAAAGCTGTGTAAATTCCAGTAAATGTACCCTAGTTTGTAGACACTATAACTTTTGCGCAAACCTATAAATATACGCTTATTGACATTTTTTTTACCAAAGACATGTGGCTGAATACATTTTCGATGGATTTTTTTTATAACAAAAAGTAGAAAATATCATTTTTTTTCAAAATTTTTGGTCTTTTTCCGTTTTTAGCGCAAATAATAAAAAAACGCAGAGGTGATCAAATTACATCAAAAGAAAGCTCTATTCTTGGGAACAAAAGGACGCAAATTTCGTTTGGGTACAGCGTTGCATGACCGCGCAACTAGCAGTTAAAGCGACACAGTGCCAAATTGTAATAAGTGCTCTGGTCAGGAAGGGGGTAAAACCTTCCGGGGCTGAAGTGGTTAACAGGTTCTTCATAGCCAGGGCCTTTGCTGGGTCCCTTGGTAGGTTTGTTACAAAGTATCTTTCTGGAGGAAGATCCGAAAACTCTATTCTGTAACCTTGGGACAGCATGCTCAAAATATATTGATTTTTTGTTATGCTGGCCCAAAGGGGGAGGAAATTCTGCAGCCTTCCTCCCACTGGCAGTGACAAGCCATTGTGTTTTGTTGGTTGACACAGTAGGATGGAAAAGGACATTTCCTTTGCCTTTTCCCTTCTTGGATAACCAATTTCTTCTCTTCTCTTGGGTTTTGATATTTTGTTCTTGAGCCCTTTGAGATCGAAAAAAAAAAAAAATCGCTTAACTGGCTGTTTTTTCTTTTTAGCAGGAAATTACTTTTTATCTGCTGTCCTATCTAGGACTGAATCCAAGTCAGGTGCAAATAGTAAATGTCCCAAGAACGGTATCCCACAAAGCTTATTTTTGGATGCCGCATCTCCCAGCCAGGTCTTTAGTCACAGAGCCCTCCTGGCCGAGTTAGTTAGGGCTGCAGATCTTGCTGTCATTTTAATTGATTCTGCTGAAACATCTGAGATAAAAGCTACAGAAGCTGACAAGGTCGAGAAAGAATCCAGAATTTCTTGCTTTGGTGAGTCTGCCATAAAATGGGCTTTGAGTTGACTCACCCAAAATTCCAAATTCCTGGAGACAACAGTAGTCGCCGTAGCTGGTTTGAGATTGCCCATGATGGATTGCCAAGCCCTCTTAAGCTGCTGATCCATCCTTTTATCCATGGGATCTCTTAATACACCCATATCCTCAAATGCCAAGTCAATTGATCTCGAGACTTGGGAAAAAGCTGCATCTAGTTTGGGGTTTTTATTCCAAAGTGTCGCTTGGTCTTCGTCAAAAGGAGAGCGCCTTTTAAAAGCTTTAGAAAAGAAAGGCTTTCTTACTGGTTCTGCCCATTCCTTCCTAATAGCCTCAGAAATTATTGAATGTACAGGAAAAATAAGATTTTTAGGCTCACCGAGACCTGCGTACATCCTGTCATTCAGAGATAAATTCTTTTCTTTCCTCCTCCAGACCCAGCGTAGTATAAATTGCTTTTAACAGGCCATCTACCTGTTCTAAAGACAATTTGTATTTAGAAGGTGCATTCTCCCCTTCCTCTTCCTCCTCATCTGATTCTTCCTTAGAGTGGGAGGGGGAATGAACCTCCCTCAGTCTCTACCGCTGGGACTAATATCGAGCCCTGAGAGGACTGTGAGGTAGTTGGCCGACTCAGAGATAGATTTGCTAGTGAAGAGCGAAACGTTTGAATGGTGGCATCCAGCTCTTTAACTGATGTAATCAAATCGCTGCAAGCCGTAGAAGCTTATTCTTTAACTAGGGAATCAATACAAATTTGGCACAAGGTCTACTTCCAGCCTTCAGGTAGTTTTGCTTTACATGAAGGACATTTCCTTTTTGCCACTGGATCAGAGCTCTTGGCCTGCCGTGAAACAAAAAACCATCCCAGTGAGACAACCTGCTCTTTTAAAGGAAGCTCACCACAGGTGCACAGTGAGAAACCACAGCCGCCTCATGTGCCCAACGATACCATCAAGAAGCGCTATGTGTCTGCATGTGGCTGGACGCCGGTTCCTGACTCCAATAGAAACCGGCAAATAAGCACCAGCCTAGTTCCTCCCTTCTCCCCCTGCGACTTCCAGCGGAAATGACGCTGCGCGCCTGCTCAGTGGGCTCAACCCACTCCGGATAGCTCATTCCGGCGGATGGAGTCACTGCATGCCATCCCCAAGATGGCGGCGGCGTTAGTGGAGACAGGCAGGGTGAAAAGAAAAAATGATGTCTGCCTGCACCTGCCGCCACCCAGGAGTGATTCCCACAGCAGCCTCTACTCTCCCTGAGTACTTTGGAGAGGAAGAAGGAGCCCATCCAGCAGCAAACTGTGGAATGGGAGGAACAGCTCTCTGGAGTAAAGAAAAAAAACATTGGTGGCGCAGGAAGCCTGGTCTCTCAGGACAGCACCTAAAGAGCTCCTGACTCCCCACTGAGTGTTCCCTCCGGAGGAAACACAAACTGACAACATGTGGGAAGGAGCCCCCTTTTAAGGTTTGGTGGAAGAGGTGTTTTCTGTTGGCAAGGGGGGAGCCACTCTCTCAGGTGCTGTCCTGAAAGACATTAAGGGAAAAACATATTATTTACTCGTTATGCAGTCTGACTGCATAACAATAATGAAAGGCAAGACTTCAATAAGGCTTTAAGGCAAATTGATGGGCAAGTGAACCAAACTATTTCCTTTCCTGGTTTTCATCCACAAGCCTGATTATTAAATTCAAAGCAGTGTAATAATGTTCAGTATACTCACGTCCAGGCGTATGTAGCATACAGCAGATTATACTGCTCTGGAGTCATGCCAAGTCCCTCCACACAGTCAGTGATGCCATTATGGTTCATGCCATTTGGCGGACTACCATTACATGTCAGATTCTGGAAACAATGCAGAGATGTGAGACAACAACATTACTGAGAGTTACAGGAATGGCAATGTATCCAAAAACATCCATCCAATATGTCATCTAATGTGCAATGGTAACATTCAAAGTGCAACGAAACTCTGGCTGTGTGCACATGTATTCTTTCGGTAATGTCAAAATGTAAAGTTCTCATTTCTGTATGCAGCTTACTGCAGTTGCCTTTTAAATTTTTTTTTCTACTTTTGGATACAGCGAGAAAGATTAGAAGTTCTGTCCTGTTTTTTTCTGCTATCTGGGGGTCTGTTATGCTGGCCATGAACACTTCGATAAATCATCGATTACTTCCCCTATCAATCTCTTCCAATATGAATAATCGATCTATAGTCATCAACCCATTTAATCCATATGAACACACACAGCAAAGTGGATTTTGAATGGTAGGTATGGTGCATTTGTAACGTACAAATGTAAGTCATAGATCGCATCTCTGTTCCCACCATGCATTCTCATACTCTGATCAGATACATGAACAAAGTATCTCAGTGCTGCTGATCAACGCGAAGCAATTGATAATATTCGGCCCTGGCTAATTGATTTTGTTTAATTTAATCTAAACTGAGTTTATAGCGTTCGAAAAAGAAAATTCTGGCTAATTGCTTGCAGATTCAGACATTTTGATCAAATCACACATCAATCTGATAATGAAACTGTAAAAAGGATTACGCTGCGCTAGAGTGTGTTAGACATGCTACTAAATTATAGCACGGTAGAACAACTGCGTCTAAATAAACGCATGTGGATGTGGGAAACCTAATACCTCTACAAGGTAAGCGGACCTAATAATAGATAAATACTCTGAATACAAATGTGAAAATTGACAAATGCATATAAACGCATCAAAGTATAAATGCAAATTCAAATGTGAAATAAGACAGATTAACGCTTTAAAGTGCACAGGTACCAATAAGCATAACTGAATCACAACATTACTTAATAGTGCAATGAATATAAACGCATCAAAGTGCAAATGTGCCAATATGCATAACTAAATGACAATATTACTCAAATGTGCAAAATATAAACGCATAAAGTGCAAAGAGTGCAAATAAACATACTTATTACAATATAAATATATATATGAGCATGTAAAAAGTGCTAAGTGCAAAAAACACAAAACACAAAGTAATTTGGTGTCACACAGTTCATGTGTAAAAAAGTTCTCAATGGAACCAAAAAATGTAATTCACCATGAAGTCCCACAAAAGGTATAAAGGTGCCTAAACGTGATGTCCACCGGTGATACAATCAACTTGCTAGTAACTCTCAAAGTGCCACAGACCATGCAATGGTGCAATTCGGTGACCCCAAAGGTAATGCGCTCACCTCAGAGCTTGTGACCAAGTCGCTAGACAAAGTCAAACCACGCTTGTGAACCACCCCAGGTTCTACGTAGATCACAGGATCCCAGGCTCCAATGCAGTAAAGAGTATATAGATGGGAAGAAAAAAACTACATAGAATAATACCGTTTTAAAAGTTATTAAAAGATATAGATACTCTTCCCAAAATATATAGGTGCGTCAGTGCACCGCTCTAAACATGGCAAGTATGATATTTTTCTTGAGGGTATGGTGTGCCTCTCCTCAATAGGCAGCTCAGCTGTCTCTCGCTCCGTCCTTGCCCCTCCCCTACGCGTGTTCGACACAGGGATCAGGGTATCCCCCTGATGATAACACGTGATCCCTGTGTCGAACACGCATAGGGGAGGGGCCAGGACGGAGCGAGAGACAGCTGCCTATTATACTATGTAGTTTTTTTCTTCCCATCTATATACTCTTTACTGCATTGGAGCCTGGGAGCCTGTGATCTACATAGAACCTGGGGTGGTTCACAAGCGTGGTTTGACTTTGTCTAGCGACTTGGTCACACGCTCTGAGGTGAGCACATTACCTTTGGGGTCACCGAATTTCACCATTGCATGGTCTGCAGCACTTTGAGAGTTACTAGCAAGTTGATTGTTTCACCAGTGGACATCACGTTTAGGCACCTTTATATCTTTTCCTGCTCATGTTTTACGAGACAGGAAGTGAAGGGAAATCTGCAAGAGAAGCACACAAAATTCTAACAGGGGTTCTTTTTTCAATTTGTGTTGTTGTAGGAGAGTTCCGCTCTCAAACATGAGTGGAAGGAAAGAAAATTGCTTGATTCCGCCATCAACACTGACTCCCGCTGCACTACTGTATTCTGCCAATGGGGAGCACGGGGAGCCTTCCCGGCCGGCAGTAATCAAATGAAAACAAAAAAAATCCTACAGGCCAGTTGTACCCAAATCAATCAATGGATCGACTTGGGTACAATCAGTCTGCCCATACAGAGATCGGATCTTCGGCTGGTCCAATGTCTCTACTAGTTTTGGATGGACACTCACATTAATGTTAGAATAGTTTTATTAAGTCTTTGAAATGAATCTCAACACTTACCCCTTGGAATTGGTTCTGCAGAACGCTGGGAATATCAAAGCAGAAATAGGAGCCAAAGGTGAGCATGCAGTTGAAAAAGAGAACCACAAAGCGGTAATACCCTGAAAAAGTGAAAGGGACAATTTCATTACTGCACAGACTACACCAACTGAATACAATTCAGGGATCTGATCCATGCACTGGTCCTGCTCAGATGTACACTCGGGGATACACTTGGAGATCCGCCTGTCATTGGTTTCAGAAGGCTGCCTGTACAGAACACCTGTGTGGGTATACACGGCCCTTTGCTCGGGTATAGGGAACAGTACCCCTATGTGAATCAAGCCTTAAAATAATGGAGAACTATTATAATTTCGATCAGGTTTTTACTGCTGTCCATGTAAGAGGATGAGAACATGGTCAACGGTGGTAGAGTCATGTATCGCAGGAAAGAAGGCAGACCAGAATTAAATTCAATGCTTCGGCCCCTTTCAAACGGCACCTTCTGTTTTCATCAGCAGGGAATCTAATCGGACCACAGCAGGCGGATGACAGGTCCGTGTCTGCTCAGTTTATGCAGAGCGGACATGAACAGAGACCACAGCCGGGAGTAAACAGAATCCGCTGTCCATTTACATGTGACTACCTCCGATCCAATCTGCCTACCCAGAGGAGAACGAATCAACTTATGTTTGTTTTTAGCAGACCAGGTCGGAGGAAGGCGGGTGTAAACGGACACAAGCTTATTTAAACCTTCTTGTCCATAGGGGGGAATGGACCATCTGATCAGGTCCACCTGAAGAACTGACAGGTGGACCTGATTGGAACGGTCATGTCCTACTTACATTTGGGGCTCTTTTTAACTTCATTAAAGTGATAGTAAACTCTGTTACACCACTTATGCCTACAGGTAAGCTTATAATAAGGCTTACCTGTAGGTACTGTGAATATCTCCTAAACTTGCACTGTTGAGGAGATATTCATAGTGTATGCAGCCGATGATGCCATCAGCACATGCGCTCTGAAGCCCTTTAGAGCTGGGGCTGGAAACAACAGCTCCTGTGCACATGTGCAGGAGTGACATCATCGCGCCCCTGGCCACTCAAGTAGCCGGAGGCCACGAACCCAGAAGGAAGACCAGGTGAAGATGTCAGCCTGCTCAGCAGTGACAGTGTGGCACTGGAGGGCTTAGTTCTAAGGTAAGTTTCTCATAATGTGCTAGTATGCAATGCATACTAGCACATTATGACATTGCCTTGCAGGTTTTTGTTTTTTTCCACCAACTGCGGTTTACTACTGCTTTAATTTCTTTACATGGATGTAGCTTTGTCCTCTCAAACTGACATCTTCTTTTTTACATCATGGGGAGCCGCTGTCTCCTGTCTCTTCCTGGTTCTTGCAGTCGACCCCTCCAATGACACGGCACCAGATCTCATACATGCACAGATAGAGATCTGGAGCTGTGTATATTTACATGTTGTTCTATGAGTACTTCTGGCAAACCAATGTCCCAGGAATAATGACTTTCCACCATTCATAGAACAACAAGCAAACAGACATGGCAGCAGATTTGGATGCACAATTGTGAGATCTGGCACTGTATCTGTATATGTTTTTAAATGGTGAAAAGTAATGTGATTGGTGATGCCAATTTTCACCTAAGTAAAAAATGAAAAGGTTTTTTTATTTTTTTTTATTTATACATTGGAGGAGGGAGGATTAGAATGTCATTTTTGAGTGAAGGTCTGCATGATAAGCATATGAACAATGTTTCAGGGACATGCAGAGTAGGTCCTTTTCAAGGTGAAAAAAAAAATTGTGGACAGCAGAGTCATAAAAACCCAACATTAACCACACAGATTAAGTCATAAAAATCCTTCACTTGCAGTAAATTACTAATATCACGGTGAACCCAGTCAATCCATGTATCATTATCTATGCAATGTATGAGCCGTAGAAACAAAAAAAAAACACCCAAACAGGGTTGGCTGAAATCAGGATGACGCTAAGGTAATCAAACATGACCATGTTCGAATCGATGCTCATGTTTGTTGCCAAGTGACCATCACACTCTATTAAAGCGGAGTTCCACTCAAAAGTGGAACTTCCACTTTTCCATCTCCCCCCCCCCTCTGGTGCCACATTTGGCACCATTCAGGGGGGGAGGGGGATCTGTTTTTGACAGGCATCGATCCCACTTCTGGAAGAAGGGGCTGCGGCCCAGCCTCTCGGAAGTTTGGCCCCCTCCTCCTTCCTCAGCCGCCGGGCCAATTAGAATGCGCAGCGCGCTTCGCACATGCGCAGTAGGGAACTGGCTGTGAAGTGAAAAGGTTTCACTGTCTGGTTCCCTTACCAGGAATGGCGGTGGCTGCACCTGACAGCCGATCTGAAGATTGGCTGCGGTGCCTGGACAGGTAAGTGTCCATATATTAAAAGTCAGCAGCTGCAGTATTTGTAGCTGCTGACTTTTAATTTTTCGTGGGAGGACTGGACCTTCTCTTTAAGTAAATGAAAGACTGAATTAAATTCTTATTTTCTGGGCTTTCTTTGCTGCATGGTGCATGAGACACATGGGAAGGCACCATCACACTTCCTTTTCCCAATCAGGATCTTCCCTGTGCAGATCTGCCATGGAGAGATCTTCCAACAAAAAATAGAAGAATAGCGCTGGAACATTAAAACAAGTGCCTTGATTCTTGTCAGGTTCCCTTTAGTGGGGGGTAGATCTCTGCTGCTGACCTCTGTCCTGGATTCAACAGTTCAAAAGACACAAGGGTTACATCTCAAAAGAAGCAGCAAAACCAGCTTTCAAAAATGCAGATTTTGCAAAAAACAGCAAAGATTTTCAGCCTTTGACCTTTCAACACGACAACCAGATGCCGAGGCATCAAAATGCACAAGAAACCCATCTGCAGAGTGATCCTGCTTCTAAAAAGCACTTTACATCAATATACATGTATGTACTTTATGTGCAATAAGAACGTTGGTTTAATTGGTATGAAGAACATAAAAACCTCATCTATCAGACAAACACTGACAGTTGAAATCATTTTAGTGCAGAATATAGATGAATGGGAATATTAGAATATCTATTACATGGGCAATACAAAATTAGTAAGGGCACTTTCACACCGACAGCACGGGGGCGTCGGCGCTAAAACTAGCAGTGCTTTACCATAGTTTTAGAGGCGCTTTTTTGGCCACTAGCAGGGCACTTTTAACCCCTTCTAGCAGCCGCAAAGCACCGCTGCCGAGACAATGCCCACTGATTTCAATACACCCCTCCTAAAGTGCCCCAAAGATGCTGCTTGCAGGACTTTAACTGCCAGTGCACCTCTCCAGTGTGAAAGCACTCAGGCTTTCACACTGGGACTGCAGATGAGGCATTTTTCAGGCGCTTTACAGGCGATATTTTTAGTGCTAAATCGTCTGAAAAACGCCTCCAGTGTGAAAGGGGTCTTATAGGAACCAGCCAAGCAGCCAAGACTACAGGACTACAGCACAGCTCCCATGACAGCCCCTCTTTAGGAATCAAAGTCCCCTCTCCCCATCTTCTGATGTCTCTATTTTAGATCTGATGTATAGACCTATATTAAAAAAAAAAACACGTTCTGTTAATCAGCTAAAATATTTACATTGTACTAACATTTTAACCACCTCAATACAGGGCACTTACACCCCTTTCCTGCCCAGACCAATTTTCAGCTTTCAGCGCTCTCAGACTTTGAATGACAATTACTCAGTCATGCAACTATACCCATATGAAATTTGCATCCTTTTTTTCACACAAATAGAGCTTTCATTTGGTGGTATTTAATCACTAATGGGTTTTTTATTTTTTGTGCTATAAACAAAAAAAGACCATAAATTTTGTGAAAAAAATGCCTTTTTCTTTGTTTATCATAACATTTTGCAAATTAGTAATTTTTCTTCATAAATTTTGGCCATAATTTATACTGCTACATAGCTTTGGTAAAAATAACCCAAATAATTGTAAATTATTTGGTCCTTGTCAAAGTTATAGAGTCTACACACTATGGTGGCAATCAGTGAAAATTGATCACATCTGATCAGGCCTACAGTACATCAGGTGTATCTCATTTCTTAAGACACTAACAAGTCAGGAAAGTACAAATACCCCCCAAATGACCACTTTTTAGAAAGTAGACATTCCAAGGTATTAAGTAAGTAGCATGGTGAGTTTTTTAAGTTGTAATTTTTTCCTACAATTCTTTGCAAAATGAAGATTTATTTATTTATTTTTACAAAATTGTCATATTATCAGGTTATTTCTCACACACAGCATATGCATACAACAAATTTCACCCCAAAATACATTCTGCAACTCTTCCCGAGTATGGCGATACCACATGTGTGAGACTTTTACACAGCCTGACCACATACCAAGGCTCAACATTGAAGTAGCACCCTCAGGCGTTCTACGAGCATAAATGACACATCTCATTTCTCAACCACCTATTACACTTTTGAAGGCCCTGGAGCACCAGGACAATGGAATTGCCTACAAAATGACCCCATTTTGGAAAGCAAACACCCCAACGTAAAATTTATGAGGCATAATGAGTCTTTTGAAAGGTTCATTTTTTTCCAGAAGTTTATGGAAAATGTGAAAAAAAAACCCATTAAAAAAAAAAAAAAGTTGTCAATTTATAAGATATTTCTAACACATAGCATGTATATAGCAAAAATTACACACCAAAATACATTCTGCTACACTTCCCGAGTATGGTGATACCACATGTGTGAGACTTTTACACAGCCTGGCCACATACAGAGGCCCAACATTGAAGTAGTACCTTCAGGCGTTCTAGGAGCATGAATTACACATTTCATTTCATTCCTACCGATCACACTTTTGAAGGTTCTTGAACACCAGGACAGTGGAATTATCCACAAAATCAACCCATTTTGGAAAGCAAACACCCCAACGTATATTCTATGAGGCATGGGCTGCAGATAGGTAGTCAGGTACTCTGATGGGCTGCAGATAGGTACTAGGGTACTCTGATGGCCTGGTGACAGGTACTCGGGTACTCTGATGGCCTAGTGACAGGTATTTGGGTACTCTGAATGGCGGTGACAAGTACTCAGGTACTCGGTACTCATATAAACTGTGACAGGTACTCAGATGGACTGTGACAGGTACTCAGATGGACTGTGACGGGTACTCAGATGGACTGTGACGGGTACTGAGATGAACTGTGATGGGTACTCGGGTACTCAGATGGCCTGGTGACAGGTATTTGGGTACTCTGAGGGGCGGTGACAGGTACTCAGGTACTCGGTACTCATATGAACTGTGACAGGTAACCAGGTACTCGGTACTCATATGAACTGTGACAGGTACTCCGATGGACTGTGACAGGTACTCAGATGGACTGTGACGGGTACTCAGATGGACTGTGACGGGTACTCAGATGGACTGTGACGGGTACTCGGGTACTCAGATGGCCTGGTGACAGGTATTTGGGTACTCTGAAGGGCGGTGACAGGTACTCAGGTACTCGGTACTCATATGAACTGTGACAGGTACCCAGGTACTCATATGAACTGTGACAGGTACTCAGTTGGACTGTGACAGGTACTCAGATGGACTGTGACAGGTACTCAGATGGACTGTGACGGGTACTCAGATGAACTGTGATGGGTACTCGGGTACTCAGATGGCCTGGTGACAGGTATTTGGGTACTCTGAAGGGCGGTGACAGGTACTCAGGTACTCGGTACTCATATGAACTGTGACAGGTACCCAGGTACTCAGATGGACTGTGACGGGTACTCAGATGGACTGTGACAGGTACTCGGGTACTCAGATGAACGGTGACAGGTACTCAGATGAACTGTGACAGGTACTCGGGTACTCAGATGAACTGTGACAGGTACTCAGATGAACTGTGACAAGTACTCGGGTACTCAGATGAACTGTGACAGGTACTCGGGTACTCAGATGAACTGTGACAGGTACTCAGATGGACTGTGACAGGTACTGTGACAGGTACTCAGGTACTCAGATGGACTGTGATGGGTACTCAGATGGACTGTGACAGGTACTCGGGTACTCAGATGAACTGTGACAGGTACTCAGATGAACTGTGACAGGTACTCGGGTACTCAGATGAACTGTGACAGGTACTCGGGTACTCAGATGGACTGTGACAGGTACTCGGGTACTCAGATGGACTGTGACGGGTACTCAGATGGACTGTGACGGGTACTCGGGTACTCAGATGAACTGTGACAGGTACTCAGATGAACTGTGACAGGTACTCGGGTACTCAGATGAACTGTGATAGGTACTCGGGTACTCAGATGACCTGTGACAGGTACTCAGATGGACTGTGACAGTTACTCAGTGTCAGAAACCATGAACCAGACCGAGACAGAAGTACAGTAAAATCACACTTGTTTATAAATAAAAAATAAAAAGGTAAATAGAGTAATCGTAGTCAAAGCATAGCCAGAGTCCAGTAACCGGATCGGGTAGTCAGCCAAGCCAGAGTTCAGTAACCAGATCGGGTAATCAGCCAGGCCAGAAGTCAGGGATCCAAGTAGAGGAACAGCAAGCAGGATAAGGAGCCAGAAGGGATGTCAGCAAAGCCAATCTTTAAACAGGAACACAGGAGATGGTTTCTTGTGATGTGACCAAGGCGAAGGCAGAGATCAAGTGAGCTGGACGGCTTTAAGTAGGCAGAATCAATGACAGGTGGGTAACTGTGGAGAGAGAGATGGGAGCTGGCAATTAGCCGACAGCTGAGTGGCCAGCTCAGAGAAGGAAGGGCTGAGCCCAGCCCTGACACTCATGGACTGTGACAGGTACTCAGATGGACTGACAGGTACTCTGGTACTCAGATGGACTGTGACAGGTACTCAGGTACTCATATGGACAGTGACAGGTACTTAGATGAACTGTGACAGGTACCTGGTACTCAGATGAACTGTGACAGGTACTCGGGTACTCAGATGAACTATGACAGAAGAGAAGGAGACCTCTACCATATCAGCTCCAGAGTATGGTAGTCCCATCCCTGATGCACTTAAACAAAAAGACATACCCCCTAAGTGGGACTTTGAAAGACCACCAACTCTGATACAAAAATAAATAACTTTATTAATATTGCATATTCAATACAAATGGATTAAAAAGACGTGTGGCGTCTACACTGTACATACATGATACACAAAAACAAAACACAAAAAAGATCATAGTATACAAAGGAACATCAATACTCTCCAATGGGTAGTGTAGCCCGATACCCGACGTGTTTCCAGTCTTTAAAAAAACACCTTCATCGGGGGTAGAGAGTGAAGTATACTCAAATAAATGTTTCATTCACCATGCTTTATGCAGGCTCTCACCTTCCATAGGACATATGAGACCAGGGACTCAGGGATCCCATTGGATTATGGAGTAACTACATTTGTAGCTTTAGAGATATCCCGTCCCGGAGTTATTATATATAAACATGCTGCTACCATTTATGGGTGGAGCCTGATCGCTGTCAAGCACACTTATTGCTATACACACTGTGGAAACGCATTATATTTTATGCATCCAGCTACCCCGCTCTGGTGTCCGCCTTTGTGGTTACTGTAACAGCTGCCTCCTGTTTTGAATATGGAATCATTTAAATTGAATTAAACATTTATTTGAGTATACTTCACTCTCTACCCCTGATGAAGGTGTTTTTTTAAAGACTGGAAAAGCGTCGGGTATCGGGCTACAATACCCATTGGAGAGTATTGATGTTCCTTTGTATGATCTTTTTTGTGTTTTGTTTTTGTGTATCATGTATGTACTGTGAAGATGCCACACATCTTTTTAACACATTTGTATTGAATATGGAATATTATTAGTTATTTGGTGGTCTTTCAAAGTCCCACTTAGGGGGTATGTCTTATTGTTTAGATGAACTATGACAGGTACTCAGATGAACTGTGACAGGTACTCGGGTACTCAGATGGACTGTGACAGGTACTCAGATGAACTGTGACAGGTACTCGGGTACTCAGATGAACTGTGACAGGTACTCGGGTACTCAGATGAACTGTGACAGGTACTCAGATGAACTGTGACAGGTACTCGGGTACTCAGATGAACTGTGACAGGTATTCAGGTACTCAGATGGACTGTGACAGATACTCGGGTACTCAGATGGACTGTGACAGGTACTCAGGTACTCAGATGAACTGTGACAGGTACTCAGGTACTCGGGTACTCAGATGAACTGTGACAGGTACTCGGGTACTCAGATGGACTGTGACAGGTACTCAGATGAACTGTGACAGGTACTCGGGTACTCAGATGGACTGTGACAGGTACTCAGGTACTCAGATGAACTGTGACAGGTACTCAGATGAACTGTGACAGGTACTCGGGTACTCAGATGAACTGTGACAGGTATTCAGGTACTCAGATGGACTGTGACAGATACTCGGGTACTCAGATGGACTGTGACAGGTATTCAGGTACTCAGATGGACTGTGACAGGTACTCAGATGAACTGTGACAGGTACTCAGGTACTCGGGTACTCAGATGAACTGTGACAGGTACTCGGGTACTCAGATGGACTGTGACAGGTACTCAGGTACTCAGATGAACTGTGACAGGCACTCGGATGGACTGTGTGTGACAGGTACTCAGATGAACTGTGACAGGTACTTTGATGGGTGGTGACAGGTCCTCTTTATGGGGGGTGGCAATCAGTGTGTGTTGGTGTACACTGTAGGCAGTAACAAGATGTTACCGCAATCTCCTTCTCACACGATCAGTGTGAGGAGGAGAACCCGGTAACATCTTGCTACCGCTCTATGTTTACATTTACATTTGTAAACATTTACATGTTTACATTTAGAGATCGGCTGTGAGAGGATCACAGCCGATCACGTGGTAAACAGCCGCTGGCCAATGGCTGTTTACCAGCTTCAGTGACGAGCAGTGTTCCCAGGAACAGTGGGGCGGTACCATCTGTGATCTGATGTGACTTCATCACGGTCGATCACGTGGTAAACAGCCATGCCCAATGGCTGTTCACCCCCCTCGGTGGCGAGCAGTGTCTCCGTGACACGTTGCCACCGAAGGTACAGGGCTGCGCGCACACGATCGCGCGCATGCCCTGTTTAAATGAACGAACGTCATATGATGCCTGCCCAGAACAAGAGCCGCACCGCCTGGCGGGCGGCAAGCAGTTAATCTGCCCCTTAGAATATTGCACTGGTTATTTTTTAAAGCTGAACTTCAGCCAAAAACGATATTATGACACGTGCAGTGTAAGAATAAATCCACAATACTGAAGGGTGTCCCATGTGTCTAGGTGGAGGTTACGTATAACTTGCTTTAGGCTGGCCATACACTAATAGAATATCCTTCAATTTTTTTCATTTTAAGAGCGTCCTTTTGGTTTTCTAATTTTTAGTGAAGTCCAATCAATGTTCATTTTTGACCGCAGTGACAAGAAATTCAAAAAACTTGGATGGAAAATGTTACTCAAACGAACAAGTTTCTTAGGCAGGCCATACATGGGTCGAATTTCGAAAGAATTTTCTTTAGAAAATCTTATCTAAGAATTTTCGTTCGTATTTCGCACCATTAGTGGGCTGCAGCAACAGCCGATTTTTGTTCGGCCATCGAATTTGAGTAATCGAACATGTTGTAAATTTTGTAAAATCAAACGATTTTCAATGATGGAAGAACCATGCGAGAAATGTAAGGCTACTTTCACACTGAGGCGCTTTGCAGGCGCTAAAGTGTTAAAAATAGCGCCTGCAAAGCGCCGCTCAATTCACTCCAATGTGAAAGCCCCGAGGGCATCGGTGTTCCCAGGTGGAATAGTACCCCAGCATTGGTGTTCCCGGGTGGAATAGTACCCCAGCATTGGTGTTCCCGGGTGGAATAGTACCCCAGCATTGGTGTTCCCGGGTGGAATAGTATCCCAGCATTGGTGTTCCTGGGTGGAATAGTACCCCAGCATTGGTGTTCCTGGGTGGAATAGTACCCCAGCATTGGTGTTCCCGGGTGGAATAGTACCCCAGCATTGGTGTTCCCGGGTGGAATAGTACCCCAGCATTGGTGTTCCCAGGTGGAATAGTACCCCAGCATTGGTGTTCCCGGGTGGAATAGTACCTCAGCATTGGTGTTCCCGGGTGGAATAGTACCCCAGCATTGGTGTTCCCGGGAGGAATAGTGCCCCTGGTGTTCCCAGGAGGAATAGTGCCCTATAAATTGGTGTTCCCGGGAGGAACAGTGCTGTCCCATCATTGGTGTTCCCGGGAGGAATAGTGCTGCCCCATCATTGGTGTTCCCGGGAGGAATAGTGCTGCCCCATCATTGGTGTTCCTGGGAGGAATAGCGCCCCATAATTTTTATTATTACTTTTAAATAAACGAAAAAATTGCATATTGCTCACAGCACCAAATACTTCCTCCTTCCGGTTTCAGTGGCTTCGGGCTTGGAACGCACAGCGTCGTGACGTAATTCCGGTTGCCGTGGGGTCATGCCCTGACTAGTTTCGTCATCACGACGTTTTCAAAGGGCCTAATCATTGGTGTTCCCGGGAGGAATAGTACCCCATCATTGGTGTTCCCAGGAGGAATAGTGCCCCATCATTGGTGTTCCCAGGTGGAATAGTACCCCATCATTGGTGTTCCCAGGAGGAATAGTGCCCCATCATTGGTGTTCCCAGGAGGAATAGTGCCCCATCATTGGTGTTCCCAGGTGGAATAGTACCCCATCATTGGTGTTCCCAGGAGGAATAGTACCCCATCATTGGTGTTCCCAGGAGGAATAGTACCCCATCATTGGTGTTCCCAGGAGGAATAGTACCCCATCATTGGTGTTCCCGGGAGGAATAGTACCCCATCATTGGTGTTCCCGGGAGGAATAGTACCCCATCATTGGTGTTCCCAGGTGGAATAGTGCCTCATCATTGGTGTTCCCGGGAGCAATAGTGCCCCATCATTGGTGTTCCTGGGTGGAATAGTACCCCATCATTGGTGTTCTCGGGTGGAATAGAACCCCATCATTGGTGTTCCTGGGAGGAATAGTACCCCCTCATTGGTGTTCCCGGGAGGAACAGTACCCCATCATTGGTGTTCCCGGGAGGAATAGTGCCCCATCATTGGTGTTCCCGGGTGGAATAGTACCCCAGCATTGTTGTTCCCAGATGGAATAGTACCCCAGCATTGGTGTTCCTGGGAGGAATAGTACCCCATCATTGGTATTCCCTGGAGGAATAGTGCCCCATCATTGGTGTTCCCGGGTGAAATAGTACCCCAGCATTGCTGTTCCCAGGTGGAATAGTACTCCAGCATTGGTGTTCCCGGGTAGAATAGTACCCCAGCATTGGTGTTCCCGGGTGGAATAGTACCCTAGCATTGGTGTTCCCGGGTGGAATAGTACCCCAGCATTGGTGTTCCCGGGTGGAATAGTACCCCAGCATTGGTGTTCCCGGGAGGAATAGTGCCCCTGATGTTCCCAGGAGGAATAGTGCCCTATAAATTGGTGTTCCCAGGAGGAATAGTGCTGCCCCATCATTGGTGTTCCCGGGAGGAATAGTGCCCCATAATTTTCATTATTACTTTTAAATAAACGAAAAAATTGCATATTGTTTTTTTTTTTTAATGATTTTATCCGATTAATCGAAACAATAATCGGCCAACTAATCAATTATGAAAATAATCGTTAGTTGCAGCCCTACAATGTAGTCAGCACCAACTGCACTGTACGGGTGAGTGGAAGTCAGAGTTGCACAGGGCACTACAGCCTAGAGCAGCCTTACCCAACCTTTTCAAACCTTTTCAACACAGAACACTTGAAATAACTTTCTGGTCTCAGTGTGATGGTCAGTGAGAAAAATGCTCCTTACATGTGTGGTCATTGGGAAGAATTACCCAATCGCAGATAGATAAAAAGATGAATGGTGTCAGTGGGAACTTATCTGAGAGGCAGATATTGCTCATTGTTCAAGGAACCCCCAGCAACCTCTGGAGGAACCCTAGGGTGCCATGGAACCCTGGTTGAGAAACCGTGGCCTAGACACATGAATGTCTCCTGGGATATGTAATGTGCATATCTCAGGAGCAAAACGTGTCACTCACCTAGGCGGCAATGAAGGATGAGGTTTGGGTGCGTAACGTACAAACCATAAAAGGGTAAACAAAAAGGGGAGGTCTTCATGGAGTGTTCCTGTGCAGTACAATTACAGCAGCCCATTAAATTCCTTTTGATTGCGGAGCCCCGAGAGCGCTGGGATTGGTGGTGATGTCTGCACTACACAGAGAGGCCGCTCTGTGACCCCCGAAAACAGAAGCAACGAGGATTTTTGTCACTTCCGGCTTTTTGTTTACCTGGCTGTTGGCGGCGAGGAAAGCAGCCGATCAGACCGATCTGTGCCTGACTGGCTGCATTGGAGGTCAGAGGAGATTTGGGGTCTAACAGACCCCTCCATGAAGAGGGTGAAGGGTGAAGGGTGAGCTCGGGTGCGTCTGCAACCCCACGTGCCCGCCCCCGCCAGGAAGCTGACACTCCACAGCGCTAATCACAGCGATAATCAGAGGACTTGTCAAAGCCCATGCTGTCACTCATCCCTTGTGATAGCAATAAAGTTAGTACGAAAATAAAATAAAAAATGAAAGTGTAAAAATTTTTTTTTAGATAAAATAAAAAATAATAATTTAAAAAAAAATAAGAATGAAAGCTCCCATATCCCTACACACAAATGTGAACACATATGTAAGTCCCGCACACATATGTAAACGATGATCGCACCACACTTGTGAGGTATTGTTGTGAGCGTCAGAGCAAGAGCAACACGTCTAACCCCAGACCTCCTCTAATTCTAAACTGATAACCTGGAAAGGTATTAAAAGCGTTACCTATGGAGAATTTTAAGTACCGTATTTGGGCACCATTCCATGGGCGTGCACAATTTAAAAGTGCGACATGTTAGGTACCTTTTTACTCAGTTTACCATCATCTTTAACCACTTCCGGACCGCCCACTGTATATATACGTCATTTTTTTGAAGATGGATATCTCGGTAACGGCAGCAGCTGCTGCCACAACCGAGGTATCCATCTTTTCAGCGGGCGGTTCCGTACACGATAATGGTGGTCTCTGCGGCGGGTTCGCCGCGAGATCACCGTTATCGGCGGCGGGAGAGGTGCCACCCCCCCTCCCGCCGCTCTCCCGCACCCTCCGCCGCTTACCGGAGCCGTCGGTAGCGGCGGAGGCGATCGGGTCCTTTCCCTGCTGAGGTATGGAGACGAGTGAGGCCAAGATGGCGCCCACCCGTCTCCATACCATGTGACGGCCGGAGCGACGTCATTACGACGGCTCCGCCCACTTCTCTTAAAGGCACAATTTTTTTAGTGTCATTTTTTTAAACAACTTTTTTTTTTTTTTTTTGCATTTTAGTCTAAAAATGAGATCTGAGAGATCTGAGGACTTTTTGACCCCAGATCTCATATTTAAGAGGACCTGTCATGCTTTTTTCTATTACAAGGGATGTTTACATTCCTTGTAATAGGAATAAAAGTGATCCAAACTTTTTTTTTAAAAAAAAACAGTGAAAAAATAAATAAAATAAAATAAAATAAATAATAAAAAAAAAAAAAAAATTTTTTAAAGCGCCCTGTCCCGACAAGCTCGCGCGCAGAAGCGAACGCATGCGTGAGTAGCGCCCGCATATGAAAACGGTGGTCAAACCACACATGTGAGGTATCGCCGCGACCGGTAGAGTGAGAGCAATAATTCTAGCCCTAGACCTCCTCTGTAACGCAAAACATGCAATCTGTAGAATTTTTTAAACGTTGCCTATGGAGATTTTTAAGGGTAAAAGTTTGACGCTATTCCACGAGCGGGCGCAATTTTGAAGCGTGACATGATGGGTATCAATTTACTTGGCGTAACATTATATTTCACAATATAAAAAAAAATTGGGCTAACTTTACTGTTGTCTTTTTTTTTTTTTCAAAAAAGTGAATTTTTTCCAAAAAAAGTGCGCCTAGAAGACCGCTGCGCAAATACGGTGCAAAAAAAAGTATTGCAATGACCGCTATTGTATTCTCTAGGATGTTAGAAAAAAAATATATAATGTTTGGGGGTTCTAAGTAATTTTCTAGCAAAAAAACCTGTTTTAAACTTGTAAACACCTAAAATCCAAAACGAGGCTAGTCTTGAAGTGGTTAATATTTTACCATAAAATTGGATATTATATTGTATTTGCCTGCACTAAAATTAATCAAAGTGTTTTTTTTTCCCAAATTGTGTTCGAAAAACAAATACACCTGACAATAAAAAATGACATGACAAAAAAAATTGCAACACCCACCATTTTATTCTATAGGGCCTCAGCTTAACCACTTAAGGACCGCCTCACGCCGATGTACGTCGGCAAGGCGGCACGGGCAGGCAAAATCACGTACATGCACGTGATTTGCCTCCCGCGGGTTGGGGGTCCGATCGGACCCCCCCCCGGTGCCCGAGGCGGTCCTGTTTTGTTCCCCAGCGATCGGAGGTGAGGGGGAGGCCACCTGTTCGTGGCTCCCCCCCTCGCGATCGCCGCCGGCCAATGGGAACATTCCTTTGCTGCTGAATGCTAAACAGCAGCAAAGGAAATGATGTCATCTCTCCTCGGCTCGGTATTTTCCGTTCCGGCGCCGAGGAGAGAAGACTGAAATGTGAGTGCACCAACACTGCCCAACACAGTAGAACATGCCAGGCACACAAAACACCCCGATCCCCCCCCCCCCATCGCCCCCCCAATCACCCCCACCCGTCACAAACTGACACCAAGCAGGTTTTTGTTTTTTTGTTTTTTTTCTGATTACTGTATTGGTATCAGTTTGTGACAGTTACAGTGTTAGGACAGTTAGGGTTAGCCCCCTGTAGGTCTAGGGTACCCCCCTAACCCCCCCTAATAAAGTTTTAACCCTTTGATCACCCCCTGTCACCAGTGTCGCTAAGCGATCATTTTTCTGATCGCTGTATTAGTGTCGCTGGTGACGCTAGTTAGGGACGTAAATATTTAGGTTCGCCGTCAGCGTTTTATAGCGTCAGGGACCCCCATATACTATCTAATAAATGTTTTAACCCCTTGATTGCCCCCTAGTTAACCCTTTCACCACTGATCACCGTATAACCGTTACTGGTGACGCTGGTTAGTTCGTTTATTTTTTATAGTGTCAGGGCACCCGCCGATTATTACCGAATAAAGGTTTAGCCCCCTGATCGCCCGGCGGTGATATGGGTCGCCCCAGGCAGCGTCAGATTAGCGCCAGTACCGCTAACACCCACGCACGCAGCATACGCCTCCCTTAGTGGTATAGTATCTGATCGGATCAATATCTGGTCCGATCAGATCTATACTAGCGTCCCCAGCAGTTTAGGGTTCCCAAAAACGCAGTGTTAGCGGAATCAGCCCAGATACCTGCTAGCACCTGCGTTTTGCCCCTCCGCCCGGCCCACTCAAGTGCAGTATCGATCGATCACTGACACTTACAAAACACTTAACGCATAACTGCAGCGTTCGCAGAGTCAGGCCTGATCCCTGCGATCGCTAACAGTTTTTTTGGTAGCTTTTTATTGAACTGGCAAGCACCAGCGGCCTAGTACACCCCGGTCGTAGTCAAACCAGCACTGCAGTAACACTTGGTGACGTGGCGAGTCCCATAAGTGCAGTTCAAGCTGGTGAGGTGGCAAGCACAAGTAGTGTCCCGCTGCCACCAAGAAGAAGACAAACACAGGACCGTCGTGCCCATAGTGCCCTTCCTGCTGCATTCGCCAATCCTAATTGGGAACCCACCACTTCTGCAGCACCCGTACTTCCCCCATTCACATCCCCAACCAAATGCAGTTGGCTGCATGAGAGGCATTTTCTTTATGTCCTCCCGAGTACCCCTACCCAACGAACCCCCCAAAAAAGATGTCGTGTCTGCAGCAAGCGCGGATATAGGCGTGACACCCGCTATTATTGTCCCTCCTGTCCTGACAATCCTGGTCTTTGCATTGGTGAATGTTTTGAACGCTACCATTCACTAGTTGAGTATTAGCGTAGGGTACAGCCTTGCACAGACTAGGGGCCATTTCACAGGGTCTCCCAAGATGCCATCGCATTTTGAGAGACCCGAACCTGGAACTGGTTACAGTTATAAAAGTTAGTTACAAAAAAAGTGTAAAAAAAAAAAAATATATATATATATATATATAAAATAAAAAAAAATAGTAGTCGTTTTATTGTTCTCTCTCTCTCTATTCTCTCTCTCTATTGTTCTGCTCTTTTTTACTGTATTCTATTCTGCAATGTTTTATTGTTATTATGTTTTATCATGTTTGCTTTTCAGGTATGTAATTATTTATACTTTACTGTTTACTGTGCTTTATTGTTAACCATTTTTTTGTCTTCAGGTACGCCATTCACGACTTTGAGTGGTTATACCAGAATGATGCCTGCAGGTTTAGGTATCATCTTGGTATCATTCTTTTCAGCCAGCGGTCGGCTTTCATGTAAAAGCAATCGTAGCGGCTATTTAGCCTCTAGACTGCTTTTACAAGCAGTGGGAGGGAATGACCCCCACCGTCTTCCGTGTTTTTCTCTGGCTCTCCTGTCTCAACAGGGAACCTGAGAATGCAGCTGGTGATTCAGCCAGCTGACCATAGAGCTGATCAGAGACCAGAGTGGCTCCAAACATCTCTATGGCCTAAGAAACCGGAAGCTACGAGCATTTTATGACTTAGATTTCGCCTGATGTAAATAGCGCCATTGGGAAATTGGGGAAGCATTTTATCACACCGATCTTGGTGTGGTCAGATGCTTTGAGGCAGAGGAGAGATCTAGGGTCTAATAGACCCCAATTTTTTCAAAAAAGAGTACCTGTCACTACCTATTGCTATCATAAGGAAAAATTAGCATTCCCCGAGATAACAATAAAAATGATTAAAAAAAAAAAATGAAAGGAACAGTTTAAAAATAAGATAAAAAAGCAAAAGCACCCCTGTCGCCCCCTGCTCTCGCGCTAAGGCGAACGCAAGCGGCGGTCTGTCGTCAAACGTAAACAGCAATTGCACCAGGCATGAGAGGTATCACCGCGAAGGTGAGATCGAGGGCAGTAATTTTTGCAGTGGACCTCCTCTGTAAATCTAAAGTGGTAACCTGTAAAGACTTTTAAAGGCTTTTAAAAATGTATTTATTTTGTTGCCACTGCACGTTTGTGCGCAATTGTAAAGCATGTCATGTTTGGTATCCATGTACTCGGCCTAAGATCATCTTTTTTATTTCATCAAACATTTGGGCAATATAGTGTGTTTTAGTGCATTAAAATTTAAAAAAGTGTGTTTTTTCCCCAAAAAATGCGTTTGAAAAATCGCTGCGCAAATACTGTGTGAAAAAAAAAATGAAACACCCACCATTTTAATCTGTAGGGCATTTGCTTTAAAAAAATATATAATGTTTGGGGGTTCAAAGTAATTTTCTTGCAAAAAAAAATAACTTTTTCATTTTCAAGTGTCAGAAAGGGCTTTGTCTTCAAGTGCTTAGAAGAGTGGGTGATGTGTGACATTAGCTTCTAAATGTTGTGCATAAAATGCCAGGACAGTTCAAACCCCCCCCCCAAATGACCCCATTTTGGAAAGTAGACACCCCAAGCTATTTGCTGAGAGGCATGTCGAGTCCATGGAATATTTTATATTGTGACACAAGTTGCGGGAAAGAGACAAATTTTTTTTTTTTTTTTTGCACAAAGTTGTCACTAAATGATATATTGCTCAAACATGCCATGGGAATATGTGAAATTACACCCCAAAATACATTCTGCTGCTTCTCCTGAGTACGGGGATACCACATGTGTGAGACTTTTTGGGAGCCTAGCCGCGTACGGGATCCCGAAAACCAAGCACCGCCTTCAGGCTTTCTAAGGGCGTGAATTTTTGATTTCACTCTTCACTGCCTATCACAGTTTCGAAAGGCCATGGAATGCCCAGGTGGCACAAAACCCCCCCAAATGACCCCATTTTGGAAAGTAGACACCCCAAGCTATTTGCTGAGAGGTATAGTGAGTATTTTGCAGACTTCACTTTTTGTCACAAAGTTTTGAAAATTGAAAAAGAAAAAAAAAAAAGTTTTTTCTTGTCTTTCTTCATTTTCAAAAACAAATGAGAGCTGCAAAATACTCACCATGCCTATCAGCAAATAGCTTGGGGTGTCTACTTTCCAAAATGGGGTCATTTGGAGGGGGGTTTGTGCCACCTGGGCATTCCATGGCCTCCGAAACTGTGATAGGCAGTGAAGAGTGAAATCAAAAATTTTCACCTTAGAAATCCTAAAGGCGGTGATTGGATTTCGGGGCCCCGTACGCGGCTAGGCTCCCAAAAAGTCCCACACATGTGGTATCCCCATACTCAGGAGAAGCAGCTAAATGTATTTTGGAGTGCAATTCCACATATGCCCATGGCCTGTGTGAGCAATATATCATTTAGTGACAACTTTGTGCAAAAAAAAAAAAAAAAAGTGTCATTTTCCCGCAACTTGTGTCAAAATATAAAATATTCCATGGACTCAATATGCCTCTCAGCAAATAGCTTGGGGTGTCTACTTTCCAAAATGGGGTCATTTGGGGGGGTTTTGTGCCACCTGGGCATTCCATGGCCTCCGAAACTGTGATAGGCAGTGAAGAGTGAAATCAAAAATTTTCACCCTTAGAAGTCCTGAAGGCGGTGATTGGATTTCGGGGCCCCGTACGCGGCTAGGCTCCCAAAAAGTCCCACACATGTGGTATCCCCATACTCAGGAGAAGCAGCTAAATGTATTTTGGAGTGCAATTCCACATATGCCCATGGCCTGTGTGAGCAATATATCATTTAGTGACAACTTTGTGCAAAAAAAAAAAAAAAAAGTGTCATTTTCCCGCAACTTGTGTCAAAATATAAAATATTCCATGGACTCAATATGCCTCTCAGCAAATAGCTTGGGGTGTCTACTTTCCAAAATGGGGTCATTTGGGGGGGTTTTGTGCCACCTGGGCATTCCATGGCCTCCGAAACTGTGATAGGCAGTGAAGAGTGAAATCAAAAATTTTCACCCTTAGAAGTCCTGAAGGCGGTGATTGGATTTCGGGGCCCCGTACGCGGCTAGGCTCCCAAAAAGTCCCACACATGTGGTATCCCCATACTCAGGAGAAGCAGCTGAATGTATTTTGGGGTGCAATTCCACATAGGCCCATGGCCTGTGTGAGCAATATATCATTTAGTGACAACTTTTTGTAAATATTTTTTTTTTTTTGTCATTATTCAATCACTTGGGACAAAAAAAAAAAAATATTCAATGGGTTCAACATGCCTCTCAGCAAATTCCTTGGGGTGTCTACTTTCCAAAATGGGGTCATTTGGGGGGTTTTGTACTGCCCTGCCATTTTAGCACCTCAAGAAACGACATAGGCAGTCATAAACTAAAAGCTGTGTAAATTCCAGAAAATGTACCCTAGTTTGTAGACGCTATAACTTTTGCGCAAACCAATAAATATACGCTTATTGACATTTTTTTTACCAAAGACATGTGGCCGAATACATTTTGGCCTAAATGTATGACTAAAATTTAGTTTATTGGATTTTTTTTATAACAAAAAGTAGAAAATATCATTTTTTTTCAAAATTTTTGGTCTTTTTCCGTTTATAGCGCAAAAAATAAAAACCGCAGAGGTGATCAAATACCATCAAAAGAAAGCTCTATTTGTGGGAAGAAAAGGACGCAAATTTCGTTTGGGTACAGCATTGCATGACCGCGCAATTAGCAGTTAAAGCGACACAGTGCCAAATTGGAAAAAGACCTCTGGTCCTTAGGCAGTATAATGGTCCGGGGCTCAAGTGGTTAAAAAAAAAAATATATATTTATTATATATATATATATATATATATATATATATATATATATATATATATATATATATATATATATATATATATGTGTGTGTAATTTTCTGGCAAAAAAAAAAAGTAGGTTTTGAACATGTATGTGAGAAGTGTCAGAAATGGTCTGGTAGGGAAGTGGCTAGAGAGGTAGGTGTATTTGGCGCACTTTGCACCACTTTTAGAACATATAAGAGACACTTTTGCCAAATCTGTCTGTGACAATCTGCCATTGGAATAAACTTGTGATGAATACTATGATGTGGTGAATTCAGTTTTAATGTCTCCATTGTTCCCATCACAATCCAAGGAGATGGTGGGAGTCCTCCGCTATGCAGATCCTGGCAGCCCAATATTCCCGTCATCATCCTATCACTACAATATAAAGCGATCCCCGGATCCCTCCCTCCACCTTCTCATCAGCAACACTCATCCAGCTCACGTGACTCTGGCAATCTGATCACATGACCGCGCAGTCACATGGAGTGAGTTCTGCTGAAACCCATCACTAACCTCTCTCTGCTGGTACGGCCATGGCTTCTCACACTATATACAATGTCCTCTCACCAGTCTCACCCCGACACAGCCAAACCAATTACCTGATCCTAGCGCAATGCCCGGCTTATATAACACAGATATACTGCTACTCCCTGACTCCGCCCTCTTGGGGATGATAGACAGGCACAAAGTACCGCCCAGGGCGGTGTCAATCTGATTACCCCGCCCTCCTCTCCTACATACAGACAGTGAGAGCGCCGTACTGAGCATGGCCACTAGAGGGCCAAGGAGAACATTCACAGCCCGCGGTACTATACATGTCCACCAGAGGGCGCGCCTGAGGAAAAAAACGCTTTATTATGTGGCTACTGGTATAGCCAGTACAGCCGAACGTGTCCACCAGAGGGCACACATGCTCTTTATGCTATTAACCCCTTCACACCTAAGGGTAAAAGAAATCTAAAATCCTAAACTCAATTTTGCAACTTCACATCAGGGGCGGATCCAGAGCCTAGTCTTGGGAGGGGCACTGCCAGAAAATACGTTTTTTGGGGGTAAATTTAACGGGGAAATGGCTGGTGTTAGCGCTTCAATCATCCAATCAACCATGGTTGTTATGGTATCAGGAAGATTGAAGCTCATTATTACTATTATTACATTGTTATAAAAAATGAAATAGTTCAACTCACCATAATGCAGAATCAGTGGGAGCCCTGAGCGTGTCACTTGCCACTGTCACCTGCCACACGTTGCGGATTGTCACTTGCCACGTCGCCTGTCACTAGATGCAGATTGTCACTTGCCACGTCACTTGCCACCTCCCATGCCACACGTTGTAGATCCCCACCAGAGCCGCCCGTTCTCTCAGCCGCGGAGCCGCCCGCCGGCTCTCCCACTCGCAGCGACGCCTGACCGCCCACTCACTCACCCACATTCTCGGAGGGGGCAATTGCCCCGTGGCCCCCCCCCTGGATTCGCCCCTTCCATCACCTGGAGCAACGGTGGTGCCCGGCGCAGCAGGACTGTGATGCCTGGCGGAGAGATCCAGGGGAGGGGGTCCGACCTCCAACCCTGAGGAGTCCAACTGGCCAAGGAAAGCGGCTGAGCAACGATGAGAGCACCTGCTGACTCCAGGTGGATGACCTGGGGCGGGTGCAGCCGCCAGCCGGGCCTGGAGTAGGAGTCTCCCGCCCTGCCGGGTGCAGGGAGACGAGGCTGGATTGCGGTGGCAGGCGGCACCCGTGGACCTCCAGCCTGGCCGGGCGCATGGAGGTGCATGTGCACCGGTGAGGGGATGGAGGTCGGAGCAGCGTGACCATCGCCCGCCCTGCTGGGCGCGGGACGGTGTTGGTGGGCACGCTGCAAATGATGCGGTTGGATATTAGACAGATCAGCCCCCTTCTCACTCACAGCCTGTGAAAATCTCAATTCTGTTTTGCTGTAGCCAAGCCAATAAGTGCCTGCAGCTCACTGTCCTTTTCCCCACTCCATCTCACTAGCTTTACTCCTCTCTTAAGAACTACAATGGCTTCAGGATAGAATGGGACCCGGATCTGCCCTCTAAGGAGGTAGCTTCCCACCCCCTTCACCTACAAGACCCAAGTATAGCAGCGCCAGGCTCATATGCAGGCCCAGGCCTCCTTAACTCCTTTTCCCACAAGTTTCTGGGTTTCTGCACATGCTCATGGAGGATACATTTTTCTGCTTCCCTCCATCGAACCTCAGAGAAGCAACACCTGATGGACCAGAGGTAGCTGGGCAGGTGTTCTGCAATCAGGTGAGTCATAACCAGCATGAGGGAAACAGAGCCAAAGACTCAAAGGGGTTGATTTAATAAAGGCAAAACAAAAAAACTGTGCACTTTGCAGAGGGCAGTTGCCCTCTGCAAGTGCAATTGCTCCAGAGCTTAGTAAATGAGGTAAGGCTTCACTTTGCAAAGAGTACCCAATCCCGTGCAAGGAAAATTTAAAAAACTGCATTTTTACTTGCACATGATTGGATGATAGAAGTCAGCAGAGCTTTGGCTCATTTATCAAGCTCTGGAGCAACTGCTCTTGAAGAGGGCAACTGCACTTTGCAAAGTGCACAGTCTTTTTCCCTTTAGTAAATCAACCCCAAAGACTCATCCAATTGCTACCAGAAAACTCTAGGTCAAGTGAGGTGGCCCACCTATGTCCTTGGACCTTGGATCCCTCCAGTTGTTTGCCTGTTTTGCCAGAGCTACCCCGGAGAAAGGAGAAAGGATGTGGTTTATGACAATAAGTGCAAGTAACTTTTTGTGTTCTGAACTGTTTTACTAAAATGACAACTCTCAGCTAGACTTCCTGTTGTTATAGACTCTTATACAGATTATGTAATGCAGCCCAGTTACCCTGACTAAGCCACAGAGACATTGCTGTGAAGAGTAGTGATGGGAAAATCTACTTGGGTTTGATTCATGGGCATGTTTGGATAACACAGCCCAGGACAGCGGCTGAGCCCCGGGCACCCTCATTCCGGGACAATACAGTGTCCCGGAATTGGCCCCTGGCACTGGACCATTTTGATGCCCTCTAAAATATCCCTCACATCGCTGCTGTCACTCACTGACAGCCTGTGGTGGACCCCTGGCTGGTGAGACCCCCTTTTACATGAGCCGTTGCCTCAGTTCCCAAATGGTTGCTATCTGCCGCTCCTCCTCGGATCTAGCAACCAGTTACATCACAAGGAGGAGAGAGGCAGAGCCCCAGCTCTATGGGGTCATACCCTTAAAGTGGAGTTCCGCCGTTTTTTTTTTGCTTTTTTTTTAAAGTCAGCAGCTACAAATACTGCTGCTGCTGACTTTTAAATATGGACACTTACCTGTCCAGGGCACCCACGATGTCGGCTCCCAAAGCCGATCTGTCCCTCGGCTCTCGGGTGCTGCCGCCACCATCCTCGGTAAGGGAATCAGGAAGTGAAGCCTTGCGGCTTCACTTCCTGGTTTCCTACTGCACATGCACGACTCGCGCTGCGCTATCCCACTGGTCCCTGCTGTTTTCTGGGACCAGTGTGTCTCCCAGAAGACAGCGGGGGGTGGGGGCGGGAAGTGGCATAGATACCCGCGGGTGGCTCGGGTAGCTATGCCCGGAAGCGGGAACAAAATACCTGTATTATACAGGTATCTGTCCCCCCCTCTAAAAGGTGCCAAATGTGACACTGGAGGGGGGGGTGGACCGGAGAAGTGGAAGTTCCATTTTTGGGTGGAACTCCGCTTTAATTCCCAGGGGTCCATGCTGGGACCTGTAGTCCTTCAATTCAGGGGGGGGATCACATCCTTGGATATCAGGGGTTCATGCTGGGACTTGTAGTCCTTCACTTTTGAGGGATGTGACCCCCCAAAAGTGAAGGACTACAGGTCCCAGCACCTCTCAGAGCTGAAGATGTAAAACCCCCCCGGCCTCTGCATGGGAGGTGTCACATCAGCAGCCAGCGGCAGGAGGGGCGTTCACTTTCTCAGGGCTCCGGTGTGTCGAACTGGTGGCAGGCTATGGGTGACAAGTGGCATGCTGCATCTGGTGGCAAGTGACACACTCGGGGCTCCCACTGATTCTGCGTTATGGTGAGTTGAACTATTTCATTATATATTACAATGTAGTACAACACCAGCCATTCGCCCGACAAATCACCCCCGCCACAGAATTCCCCGTCAACCCTCGAGACTACATTGCCCCAACCCCCCCATCTTTTTTTGGGAGGGGGGGCAGGGGTGGGGGGTCCCTGAATGGCAGTTTGAAAATGTGGTCACCCTAGCCTGGAGTAGGAGTCTCCCGCCCTGCCGGGCACAGGGAGACGAGGCTGGATTGCGGTGGCAGGCGGCACCCGTAGATCTCCAGCCTGGCTGGGCGCATGGAGGTGCGTGTGCACCGGTGAGGGGATGGAGGTCGGAGCAGCGTGACCATCGCCCGCCCTGCTGGGCGCGGGACGGTGTTGGTGGGCACGCTGCAAATTATGCGGTTGGATTGTAGCTGCAGACAAAAAGTCGCCCTCCCTGCCGGGCACTGGGAGACCATGTCCGGCAAAGGGTGATAAGCCAACGTGAACAGTCTGGGGAAAATACCGATCCCCCACCTGTCCGGGCGCAGGGGGATTCTGTATCAGCAAACCTGGCTGATGGGACGTCAGTGGAGTAATCAGATCTTCCGCCCAGCTGGCGCAGGTAGAGTCTGTGCGGGCATAGTGTACAGGGCTGAGCTGCAAGGCACACTGGTATCTCCCGCCCTGCTGGGCGCAGGGAGAGGCTGTCTCAACATTACCGCCTGAGCCGAGTTAATAGATAAGTTCATATCTCATGCCCGGCCGGGCGCAGGGAGAGAAGGATTCACTGGGGGCAGCAGAGTTGGCGCCAAATCCCCAGCGGAACCGCCAACAGGGAGGCTAGGGCGGGCGGCAATTGAGGAAGCCGATGACATGTTCTTATGGAGCTTTCTCCGCCGCCCCGACTTTGAAGAGGACACACAGACAGCGAATCGTGGGCACCCGCCAACCGACACCCCCCGCCTGCCGAGGGAGCAGGGGCGAGCTCAGGTATTGCGGAGAAACGAGTGGCGCAGAGCCAGGGAGCGCTTCGGCTCCAGCTCAGCCAAGTCCATCACTACAGGCAGGGGAAGGGGCAGCGTGCAGAGTGGCCCAAGGGCTCTGCGAGCAGGGACAGCATGAAGAGACCCCGGCCACAGTCTGTGTGAGCGGGGAGGAGGCCCGCCGAACGGGGCCCCGATAATGGCGGGCGGAGGTGCCACGCTTTCCATCTGAGGAAGCGCTGACACCTGCTACCGCGGAGTGTACAGCGGAGCAGGGAGGGGAGGAATTTCTGTAGGAGGCCCTTGAAGGACTGGGGCTCAGGCGGAAAGGCGGGCGGGCCCGTCTCCGGGCCCTGGGCCCTTCATGAGGTTCCGCAGGAGAAGGGATAGGTGAAGGTGTCTCTGGGGACAGGAGGGCGAAGAGCCAGTCAGCCTGACCTTGAAGAGCCAGTTTGCGGACCTTGGCCAACAGGAGCTCGGTGTCCATGGCTGGAGGAACAGGGTCGGTTCCAGCTCTTCCAACCACGCTTCCAGAAAGACCCAGAATCCCCTGGGGCACCACTGTTACCAAGCTCAGGCCCAGCCCGCCCCCCCTAACAACCAATCTTTAGTGACCCCTTGGTCACCTTGACCCGCCCTGGCCATGCCCCCATCAGTCAAGGCTCTCTTTCCCTAAAGAGCTCAAGAGGCCTTCATTCTGCTTGACTCTTAATTCATACATCCAGATCTTCTCCGCCATCTTGAAGATCCATTCCTCCCATGGAAGACACAAAGCTTTCTCCACATGCGCTTCTCACCTGACTGTGATGAGTCTCTACTATGGCACCATCATGTTTGTGTATCTGAGACCCCGTTCTACTTATTCTGCAGAAATAGACAAAACTGTGTCTATTCTCTATACAGCTGTGACGCCAATGTTGACCCCATTATCTATAGTATGAGGAACAAGGGAGTGAAGAACACCATTAAAAGAAAACAAATGATAAGGGAAGATATCTAATGGAAATGGGCAAATATAAAAAGGGGCTACAGAAAGTATAAAAGGAGGATGTTATATATGCTGTATATTGGTAAATACATTACATGTATATAAAGGCGGATGTAGCGAATAGAAGACGGCTGTTGCAATACTGGTATAATAATGTAGTGCATTTTGGTATGAAAATCATTAATATACAGAACAATATAAGATCCACACTGTATATAAGTTGCATATCCTTACAATACTATTGCAACATAATCATTGTGATAAGAAAACACCTTCACTGCATCATATCTTCCAAATTTTGAACTTGAAAAAGAGAAACACACAGGGAGAATGACAGGAAATAAGTGGGCATACTACACTGCACTGGATGTTAGACATGACTTCAAAATGGTGTGTAAAGCACGTTGGGTGGGAATACAAAATCATGTATAGAGTGCGGAGGTCAGAAATACAAAATTATGTATAGAGTGCAGGGGTCAGGAATACAAAATGGTGTGTAGAGCGTGGGGGTCAGGAATACAAAATGGTGTGTAGAACAGGGGGGTCAGGAATACAAAATGGTGTATAGAGTGCAGGGGTTAGGAATACAAAATGGTGTGTAGAGCATGGTGGTCAGGAATACAAAATGGTGTGTAGAACAGGGGGATCAGGAATACAAAATGGTGTATAGAGTGCAGGGGTCAGGAATACACAACGGTGTGTAGAGGAGGGGGTCAGGAATACTAAATTGTGTAGAAAGTGCAGGGGTCAGGAATACAAAATGGTGTGTAGAGCGCAGGGGGTCAGGAATACTAAAATGGTGTAGAGAGTGAAGGGGTCAGGAATATGTCTGGCCCACATAACAATTTATTCATTTTGTTACATAAGCCAGACATAATCTGCAGCGTAAAAAGGCTTATTAAAAAGGCTTTCATGAGCTGCATGTTTGTTCAAAATTCATACTGCAATGAATGAAGACGCATGTTTGCTCTATCACTGAGCTTACAGTTTGAACCATATTAGACAGATCTGCCCCTTTCTCACTCACAGCCTGTGAAAATCTCAATTCTGTTTTGCTGTAGCCAAGCCAATCAGTGCCTGCAGCTCACTGTCCTTTTCCCCACTCCATTTCACTAGCTTTACTCCTCTCTTAAGAACTACAATGGCTTCAGGATAGAATGCGACCCGGCTCTGCCCTCCAAGGAGGTAGCTTCCCACCCCCTTCACCTACAAGACCCAAGTATAGCAGCGCCAGGCTCATATGCAGGCCCAAGCCCCCTCAACTCCTTTTCCCACAAGTTCCTGGGTTTCTGCACATGCTCATGGAGGATACATTTTTCTGCTTCCCTCCATTGAACCTCAGAGAAGCAACACCTGATGGACCAGAGGTAGCTGAGCAGGTGTTCTGCAATCAGGTGAGTCATAACCAGCATGAGGGCAACAGAGCCAAAGATTCAAAGGGGTTGATTTACTAAAGGCAAAAAAACTGTGCACTTTGCAGAGGGCAGTTGCCCTCTGCAAGTGCAATTGCTCCAGAGCTTAGTAAATGAGATAAGGCTTCACTTTGCAAAGAGTACCCAATCCCGTGCAAGGAAAATTAAAAGAACTGCATTTTTGCTTGCACATGATTGGATGATAGAAGTCAGCAGAGCTTTGGCTCATTTATCAAGCTCTGGAGCAACTGCTCTTGAAGAGGGCAACTGCACTTTTTCCCTTTAGTAAATCAACCCCAAAGACTCATCCAATTGCTACCAGAATACTCTAGGTCAAGTGAGGTGGCCCACCTATGTCCTTGGACCTTGGATCCCTCCAGTTGTTTGCCTGTTTTACCAGAGCTACCCCGGAGAAGGAGAAGGGATGCGGTTTATGAGAATAAGTGCAAGTAACTTTTTGTGTTCTGAACTGTTTTACTAAAATGGCAACTCTCAGCTAGACTTCCTGTTGTTATAGACTCTTATACAGATTATGTAATGCAGCCCAGTTACCCTGACTAAGCCACAGAGACATTGCTGTGAAGAGTAGTGATGGGAAAATCTACTTGGGTTTGATTCATGGGCATGTTTGGAGAACACAGCCCAAAATCCACAAATTGCAAACATTAACCACTTGCTGACTGGGCCTTTTTCTGACATTTGTTGCTTACAAATTAAAATCAGTATTTTGTGATAGACGGTTACTTAGAACCCCCAAACAATATATATTTTATTTTTAGCAGAGACCATAGAGAATAAAATGGCGGTCGTTCAAATTTTTTATGTCATGCGGTTTTTGCGTAGCAGTTTTTCAACCGCTGTTTTTTTTTTTTATAATATGAAAGATGATGTTATACAGCGTAAATAGATACCCAACATGTCATGCTTTAAAATTACACACGCTCGTGGAATGGCGTCAAAGTACATTCACAATTTGGCACTGCGTCGCTTTAACTGCTAATTGCGCAGTCATGCAATGCTGTACCCAAACGAAATTTGTGTCCTTTTCTTCCCACAAATAGAGCTTTCTTTTGATGGTATTTGATCACCTCTGCCATTTTTATTTTTTGCGCTATACACGAAAAATTCCGAAAATTTTGAAAAATAATGATATTTTCTACTTTTTGTTCTAAAAAAAATCCAATAAACTAAATTTTAGTAAAACATTTAGGCCAAAATGTATTCGGCCACATGTCTTTGGTAAAAAAAATGTCAATAAGTATATATTTATTGGTTTGCGCAAAAGTTATAGCGTCTACAAACTAGGGTACATTTTCTGGAATGAATTTATGACTGCCTATGTCGTTTCTTGAGGTGCTAAAATGGCAGGGCAGTACAAAACCCCCACAAATGACCCCATTTTGGAAAGTAGACACCCCAAGGAAATTGCTGAGAGGCATGTTGAGCCCATTGAATATTCATTTTTTTTGTCCCAAGTGATTGAATAATGACAAAAAAAAAAAATTACAAAAAGTTGTCACTAAATGATATATTGCTCACACAGGCCATGGGCATATGTGGAATTGCACCCCAAAATACATTTAGCTGCTTCTCCTGAGTATGGGGATACCACATGTGTGGGACTTTTTAGGAGCCTATCCGCGTACGGGGCCCCGAAAACCAATCACCGCCTTCAGGATTTCTAAGGGTGTAAATTTTTGATTTCACTCTTCACTGCCTATCACAGTTTCGGAGGCCATGGAATGCCCAGGTGGCACAACCCCCCCCCCCAAATGACCCCATTTTGGAAAGTAGACACCCCAAGCTATTTGCTGAGAGGCATGGTGAGTATTTTGCAGCTCTCATTTGTTTTTGAAAATGAAGAAAGACAAGAAAAAACATTTTTTTTTCTTTTTTCAATTTTCAAAACTTTGTGACAAAAAGTGAGGTCTGCAAAATACTCACTATACCGCTCAGCAAATAGCTTGGGGTGTCTACTTTCCAAATTGGGGTCATTTGGGGGGGTTTTGTGCCACCTGGGCATTCCATGGCCTCCTAAACTGTGATAGGCAGTGAAGAGTGAAATAAAAAATTTACGCCCTTAGAAAGCCTGAAGGCGGTGCTTGGTTTTCGGGGTCCCGTGCACGGCTAGGCTTCCAAAAAGTCCCACACATGTGGTATCCCCATACTCAGGAGAAGCAACAGAATGTATTTTGGGGTGTCATTTCACATATTTCCATGGCATGTTTGAGCAATATATCATTTAGTGACAACTTTGTGCAAAAAAAAAAAAATTTGTCTCTTTCCCGCAACTTGTGTCACAATATAAAATATTCCATGGACTCGACATGCCTCTCAGCAAATAGCTTGGGGTGTCTACTTTCCAAAATGGGGTCATTTGGGGGCGGGGTTGAACTGTCCTGGCATTTTATGCACAACATTTAGAAGCTTATGTCACATATCACCCACTCTTCTAACCACTTGAAGACAAAGCCCTTTCTGACACTTTTTGATTACATGAAAAAATTATTTTTTTTTGCAAGAAAATTACTTTGAACCCCCAAACATTATATATTTTTTTAAAGCAAATGCCCTACAGATTAAAATGGTGGGTGTTTCATTTTTTTTTTCACACAGTATTTGCGCAGCGATTTTTCAAACGCATTTTTGGGGGGAAAAACACACTTTTTTAAAATTTGAATGCACTAAAACACACTATATTGCCCAAATGTTTGATGAAATAAAAAAGATGATCTTAGGCCGAGTACATGGATACCAAACATGACGCTTTAAAATTGCGCACAAACGTGCAGTGGCAACAAAATAAATACATTTTTAAAAGCATTTAAAAGCCTTTACAGGTTACCACTTTAGATTTACAGAGGAGGTCTACTGCTAAAATTACTGCCCTCGATCTGACCTTCGCGGTGATACCTCACATGCATGGTGCAATTGCTGTTTACATTTGACGCCAGACCGACGCTTGCGTTCGCCTTAGCGCAAGAGCAGGGGGGACAGGGGTGCTTTTTTTTTTTTTTTTTTTCTTTATTATTTTATTTTTATTTATCTTATTTTTAAACTGTTCCTTTCATTTTTTTTTTTTTAAATCATTTTTATTGTTATCTCAGGGAATGTAAATATCCCCTATGATAGCAATAGGTAGTGACAGGTACTCTTTTTTGAAAAAATTGGGGTCTATTAGACCCTAGATTTGTCCTCTGCCCTCAAAGCATCTGACCACACCAAGATCGGTGTGATAAAATGCTTCCCCAATTTCCCAATGGCGCTATTTACATCCGGCGAAATCTAAGTCAAAAAAAGGCTCGTAGCTTCCGGTTTCTTAGGCCATAGAGATGTTTGGAGCCACTTGGGTGCCTGATCAGCTCTATGGTCAGCTGGCTGAATCACCGGCTGCATTCTCAGGTTCCCTGTTGAGACAGGAGAGCCAGAGAAAAACACGGAAGACGGTGGGGGGGGGGCATTCCCTCCCACTGCTTGTAAAAGCAGTCTAGAGGCTAATTAGCCACTAGGATTGCTTTTACATGAAAGCCGACCGCTGGCTGAAAAGAATGATACCAAGATGATACCTAAACCTGCAGGCATCATTCTGGTATAACCACTCAAAGTCGTGAATGGCGTACCTGAAGACAAAAAAATGGTTAACAATAAAGCACAGTAAACGGTAAAGTATAAAAAATTGCATACCTGAAAAGCAAACATGGTAAAACATAATAACAATAAAACATTGCAGAATAGAATACAGTAAAAAAGAGCAGAACAATAGAGAGAATAGAGAGAGAGAGAGAACAATAAAACGACAACTATTTTTTTTTATTTTATATTTTTGTTTGTGTTTTTTTTTTTTTTTACACTTTTTTTGTAACTGTAACTTTTATAACTGTAACTGGTTCCAGGTTCGGGTCTCTCAAAATGCGATGGCATTTTGGGAGACCCTGTGAAAGTGTGCCTAGTCTGTGCAATGCTGTACCCTACGCTAACACTCAACTAGTGTATGGTAGCGTTCAAAACATTCACCAATGCAAAGACCAGGATTGTCAGGACAGGAGGGACAATAATAGTGGGTGTCACGCCTATATCCGCGCTTGCTGCAGACACAACATCTTTTTTGGGGGGGTTCATTGGGTAGGGGTACTCGGGAGGACATAAAGAAAATGCCTCTCATGCAGCCGACTGATTTGGTTGGGGATGTGAATGGGGGAAGTATGGGTGCTGCAGAAGCGGTGGGTTCCCAATTAGGATTGGCGAATGCAGCAGGAAGGGCATTATGGGCACGACGGGCCTGTGTTTGTCTTCTTGGTGGCAGCGGGACACTACTTGTGCTTGCCACCTCACCAGCTTGAACTGCACTTATGGGATTCGCCACGTCACCAAGTGTTACTGCAGTGCTGGTTTGACTACGACCGGGGTGTACTAGGCCGCTGGCGCTTGCCAGTTCAATAAAAAGCTACAAAAAAAATGTTAGCGATCGCAGGGATCAGGCCTGACTCTGCGAACGCTGCAGTTATGTGTTTAGTGTTTTGTAAGTGACAGTGATCGATCGATACTGCACTTGGGTGGGCTGGGCTGGGCTGGGCCGGGCGGAGGGGCAAAACGCAGGTGCTAGCAGGTATCTGGGCTGATCCCGCTAACACTGTGTTTTTGGGAACCCTAAACTGCTGGGGACGCTAGTATAGATCTGATTGGATCAGATATTGATCCGTTCAGATACTATACCACTAAGGGAGGCGTATGCTGCGTGCGTGGGTGTTAGCGGTACTGGCGCTAACCTGACGCTGCTTGGGGCTGGTGCTTGCCAGTTCACCAAAATGCTACCAAAAAAACTGTTAGCGATTGCAGGGATCAGGCCTGACTCTGCGAACGCTGCAGTTATGCGTTTAGTGTTTTGTAAGTGACAGTGATCGATCGATACTGCACTTGGGTGGGCTGGGCTGGGCCGGGCGGAGGGGCAAAACGCAGGTGCTAGCAGGTATCTGGGCTGATCCCGCTAACACTGCGTTTTTGGGAACCCTAAACTGCTGGGGACGCTAGTATAGATCTGATCGGATCAGATATTGATCCGTTCAGATACTATACCACTAAGGGAGGCGTATGCTGCGTGCGTGGGTGTTAGCGGTACTGGCGCTAACCTGACGCTGCCTGGGGCGACGCATATCACCGCCGGGCGATCAGGGTGCTAAACCTTTATTCGGTAGTAAACAGCGGGTGCCCTGACACTATAAAAAATAAACGAACTAACCAGCGTCACCCGTAACAGTTATACGGTGATCAGTGGTAAAAGGGTTAACTAGGGGGCAATCAAGGGGTTAAAACATTTATTAGATAGTATATGGGGGTCCCTGTTGCTATAAAACGCGAACCTAAATATTTACGTCCCTAACTAGCGTCACCAGCGACACTAATACAGCGATCAGAAAAATGATCGCTTAGCGACACTGGCGACAGGGGGTGATCAAGGGGTTAAAACTTTATTAGGGGGGGTTAGGGGGGTACCCTAGACCTAAAGGGAGCTAACAGTAACTGTCCTAACACAGTAACTGTCACAAACTGACACCATGCAGTAATCAGAAAAAAAAACAAAAACAAAAAAAAAACCTGCTTGGTGTCAGTGTGGCAGGGAGGGGTGATTGGGGGGGGGGGGTCGGGGGGTAATCGGGGGGGGATTGGGGGTGTAATGTGTGCCTGGCATGTTCTACTGTGTGTGTGTGTGTGTGTTGTGCACTCACATGACCAGTGTAGTCTAAATGTCCCCTTCATTCTTATCGCTGTTACCCACTTATACTCCAACCCATACCTTACCCACCTCAAATAATGAGACCACACTTATATTTTATGGAGTAAAATGGCCATAACAGCCTATTTTATTAAAACAAACCAACTAAATAACTCCAAACCACTATATATATATATATTATATATATATATAAATATAATAAACAATAACATAACCTGTTAACCCCAGTCTGATGGTCTCTGACGGTGACCCACCTTTTAACCACGTATAACCACATACCACACCAATGCACTGTGGGACCTTTTCCAAACTGATAGGCCTCCAGCTGTGACCGCTCGGAGACAACCCCTTCCCACAGTGCAACTGAAACTTTGACAAGTAGTACCCATCCTCATGCCTCAGGAATGGCCCTGCCCCATCTGTTCTAATCTTCGGAAATTCATGCACTGCCTCAACAGGGCACACCCTAGACCCAGGTAGTTCGAACAGCGACACATCCACACCCTTACCCTGGTTTTTATTCAAAGCTGAATATGCTCGTTTACACCCAGAACTGAGAAAGTGGCAATTTAAGCCAAGAACACACATTTTATTTGGTAAAATAAAGAAATTATCTGCTCAGTAAAGCGGACAACTCCTACCTGTTTTTACAAATCTTATTCCAGGCACCTTGGCCGATCGGACTTTCCTGATGGTTTCCTTTTCCCAAACTCCTTTTGCACACAACCAATGGAAAGGTAAAATCACTGACCGATCGTTCTGCAAAGTCTTTGTTAAAGATTTGCCTGTGTTTCATCAGAATCGGCGAGCCATCAGAAATTCTAACCAAAGTGACGTTCTGTCGCCGCCATCTTGCTACACCCCGCAGTAAACATACAGTGAGAAGGCGGGAAGCGGACATCTTGCTACGCCCAATGGAGTTATACATTTCACTGTTATTTTTAACAGTAAACTCAGCTTATATGGTCAAATACAGTATTTACAATTCCATCAGACTGTTTAGATGTCGGTTTTTGAAAATAGCGGTGTTCTGTCAGATTACAAAACCTGTGAGATCAGCAGGCTTGCCGCTGCTTTCAAAAACGAACATCTAAACAGTCAGACGGAATTGTAAATACTGTATTTCACAATATAAGCTGAGTTTACTGTTAAAAATAACAGTGAATGATGTTCAGGAGGCGGAGCCTAGCAGAGCAGACATGCATTGTTAGAGCTCCACACCGCTGAGGAGAGAAGAGAAGGACAAAGCGGAGCCTGCAGGCTCAAAAGGTATCCATTTGAACCTTTTTGCCCCAGGGAACATGGGCTAGCACAGATGGGATTATAATAAAGACAAACGCTGTTAATTAAATTTAACAAAACATTTATTAATTGGGATTTATAAGGCCACGGTGTTATCCATAGGGGTTACCTAAAATACTCAAATTTATTTTAAAGAATATAAAGCCATCCTGGCTACAACTGAACAAATTAAATGGTGTCCATCCAACAATGCTGGACGACTACTCCCCCTCATGGACAACATCATGACAAAAAAGGGGGCGGGTGGGTGGGTGTCGCTTGCTCTGCTTCACACGGTCAGTGAACGCTGCGCTCAGCCCCTTATATAGGCTTCTTCAGCGCTGCACAGCGCCCGCCAAATTCATCCAATCCTGACGCTGGCCCTTGCTACCAATCCTCTTGCTGTTGCTGCCCTGAGCAACAGTGGCAACCAATGGCAACCTGGCAAATAGATAAAAGGAGAGAAATGCAGCCCCCTCTGAGCCATCCCATGTGGGCCCCAGCATAATGCTATGACCCTTCATGGGCTAGCACAGATGGGATTATAATAAAGACAAACGCTGTTAATTAAATTTAACAAAACATTTATTAATTGGGATTTATAAGGCCACGGTGTTATCCATAGGGGTTACCTAAAATACTCAAATTTATTTTAAAGAATATAAAGCCATCCTGGCTACAACTGAACAAATTAAATGGTGTCCATCCAACAATGCTGGACGACTACTCCCCACCGGCTGAGGACAGCAGCAGTGCTGCCGGCCGAGGCCCCCCCCCCCAACACCGTGGCTGATTCAATTAGATTTTGTAAACCCATATTAAATATATCTAAGCCTATCACAGATAAATGGACCATATCTCCACGAAATAAACCGTGTACAAAACCCTCTAATTCTAAGTGGTGAAAAGATATGCCACCGGATGAACTTAAAAAACTATGGATTGTTCTATTGAGGCGCCTTCTAATCTTGTCCACATAAAATAAATTGCCCGAGGGGGACCAAAGAAGACGAGGAATCATCTCTGAAAATGCTACTATAGCATTTGGGAATAAAAGTTGAATATAACAAAGATCCCTCTTGATTTCGCATAGAAGATCCCACGTCTTAACTTTGCCTAAATCATTGCCCCCGGCATGAAGCACCAAGATCTGGGGTAAAGGCCAAACATTAGATAAGTGAAGTAAATGATCTCTCAAATTCTTCCACCTCAAACCCCTAATACCTGACCACAATACTGTGAAAGACTTAGAGTCCAGACCTAAATTAGCCGAGTAGGTTCTAGTTTCAGCGTGCTTGGCTGCCCAGAAAACGTAGGAATGACCTACAATCCAAACTGTAGCTGCGGAGGATCCTGAAAAGAGATTACAAAATTAGTAGATCGGGGCGAACATAAATCTTATATCTATCACTACCCCAACGGCCAATTCTTTTTAAAGTTTCTGCCGGGAAACCTAGAGAGTCAGCTGTGGTGGCTGCCCCGATGCGAAAAGAATGTGAAGAAAAGCAAAAACCAGATAGGTTCAAGCGTTTCAGAGAAGCAGCCAACACAGCTGAAAACTGGTACCTAGTTAGAGAGGACAAATCCTGGTGGATAAAGAAGGAATCATCAGAACATGGTCTAATTGACATATATCTAGACACCAATAGCACCGGGCATATTGTAGGATTGGTAGAACTAGACAGAGAAATCCAATAACCTTGACCTGTTGGAAGAGATTTAGACCTACAAAGAAAAAGGCTAAGGGACCCATCATACACAATGACATGTGATTTGAGGAGAAAAGCTGAGGACCTTCTATTTTCAGATGTAAATTCCCCAATTCTGAGGGCGCCAAAAAAGGCAACTGAAAAAACGGCCCTAAACAAAATTAATTCAAATTCAGAGAAACACACCTCTTCTAAAACATTAAGGAGATCAACCAATATAGCAGCCGAAATAGGGCGCCTATTATCCAATAACGGTTTTGACCTCCTAAAACCTTTTAAAACTCGATTAACTTGAAAGAAAGAGGTTAGAGCTGGCAAACCTGCGAATTTGAGAAAGAAGGAGACCCCCGCTAAAATTTTGCTGATAGAAGCTGGGCTAAGATTAGCCTGAAGCAATGAAGACACAAAAGACAGGGAGACATAAGAAGTGACAACAAGAGAATCCAGACCAAAGTCCTGACAAAAGGAGCACCATCTGGACCAGGATAGGCGATAATCAGACCACGTTTTCTTCGACACCGAATTCTTGAAGTTACCAAGAATTAACTCCATATTAAGCCCCAGAGGAAATCCGGGCAAGGAGTTCCGCATTGATCCGATGTCGGAGCCAATTCCCGAAACCTCGTGAACTGTGAACGAGATAAAGCATCAGCAATATTATTCTGCACGCCCGGAATGTGCTCTGCTTTCAACCAGATATTGAATCGCATGCATTGTAAAACCAGAAAACGTAGTAGCCTAATCACTGGTTCAGATTTAGAGGATAAAGTATTCACTGCATATAAAACGCCTTTATTATCAGTATGCACCAGAACTCTGCGATTCGCAAAAACGTCTTTCCAAACTACTAAAGAGACTATCACAGGGAAAAGCTCCAAAAGGACCAAATTTTGAATGATGTCCTTTTGTAACCAGTCCTGATGCCACTCACCTGCGCACCAATGCCCATCCATGAATGCTCCAAAGCCTGAAGACCCAGCTGCATCCGTGAAAAAATTAAGCTGTTCGTTAGTAACAAAATCCTGTTGCCATATAGTAGAGCCATTAAAATGACACAGAAAAGCATCCCAAATTCTAAGGTCCTCCCGAACGCTCTTGGAGATCCGAACATGGGAATATGGGTTTGTAAAGCCTCTGATTGCCAATGAAAACTTGCGAGAAAACACTCTAGCCATTGGAATGACTCTGGCTGCAAAGGCAAACAGACCCAGAAGAGATTGGGCCTCCTTCAATAATACTTTCTTTCTTAAAAGAAAAAATGAGATCATGGACCTCATTTTCTGTATTTTTTGAAGAGGCAGTTTAAATTCCATTGCAGCTGAATCTATGGTAATCCCTAAAAATTCAATTGAAGTGGATGGAAACACTGTCTTTTCTGCTGCTAAAGGGATCCCAAAGTGTTCACAAATATTAAAAAATAACTGAAGAGATTTAAGGCACGAGGAAGAATCAGCTGAGCCCACAAATAAAAAATCATCTAGATAATGTAAGAAACTTCCCTCGGGATATAGGTCAGACAAAACCCACTGAAGAAAGGTTGAAAAAGCTTCAAAATAAAAACAAGACAAAGAAAACCCCATGGGCATACATTTGTCAAAGAAATATTCACCCGAGAATTGAAAACCTAGTGAACTGAAGCCCTGTGGATGGACCGGGAGCAAACGAAATGCTGACTTAATATCTGCCTTGGATAGTAAGGCCCCTTGTCCATGACTCCTTAATATAACCAAAGCCTCGTCGAATGATGCGTAGCAAACAGGAGCTTCAACACCAGCCACCTCATCATTCAAAGAGGAGTTCTCCGGATATGAAAGGTGATGTATCAGACGGTAAGAACCTTGTTCTTTTTTAGGAACTAAACCCAACGGGGAAAGCCTAAAATTTGCGAATGGCGGGGAAGCAAAAGGACCCGCCACCCTTCCTTCTTCCAGTTCTTTGTAAATTTTCTTTCTTACCACTGAAGCATTAGTATAAACAGATTTTAAATTCTGAACCATGGAACAGCCCGAGCCTTGAAAGGCCGGGACCAAAAAACCCTCCTTGAAACCTTCAGTTAGCAGAGCCGCCATCCTGTGGTCTGGATAGCGCTCTAACCACGGGAGCATTCTTGGGAGGTTCACTGGAGTCACTGCCCTTCCCATGAGCGTGCCCGGGAAATGGCTGAAAAGCTGTCGCTGTAGTTTTGCGAAAACACCTGCTAGCCGGATGGTTCCCACTACAATGAGAGCATTCATGCTTGTATCTGCAATTTGATAGAAACTTGCATTGCCCTTCATTGAAAGAAAAGCAAAATCCCTTACGCAACGCAGACTGAGCGTTAGATACCCCTTTTGGAGTAAACGGAAGCTTAGGCGGCAACATGAGATTTAGCCATAGCCCAACATCTTTGGAACCCCAATGCAGGGAGGGGTGGACTGCCAATTTTTGGCGAAAATTTTCGTCATATGTGAACCATGCAGAGCCACCGAAATGACGAAAGGCCTCTGCAACAATATCTAAGTGTTGGAATAAACCTGAACACTTCGCAGGGAAACGTTCACCCATAACTGCTGCATAAATGCAGAAAGCCTGCAACCAATTTTGGAAGGTCCTTGGTATGGCCCTTCTCCTGTCCTCCTCGGATCTATCCGCTGCCAGCCTATCAGACTTCAACAAAAATTCTTTAGAAGCCGGCAAAAGAGATAATATGTCAATGAACTCTCCTCTCCAAATTTTTTCTTTAACAGGCCTGGCTAAATGGAAACCTAACGGTGACAGAACACATGGTAAGGGTTCCTTAAAAGAAGCCTCCCCAACTGCCACTGCTGAAGGCCTGATAGGCAGGATAGGATTAACAGACAATGGAGAGTTAACCACATCATCATGGTTTAACATGCCATGATCAGACATTTGTGACTCATTTAAGTTTTGCCATACTGAACCAACTTCATTCAATGGTAATTTTCTAACAGCACCATAATCATGTGCCCCTGTAAATATTTCAGTATCACTACCAACAGGCTCAAATGCACCAGATATCTGTGCCCTCTGATCAATTTTACTGGTATGCAAGACCTGTCTAGCACCAAACCTTTCTCTTTGTGCCCCTAGAATTTGTGAATTAACATTAGTTTGTTTAATATTTAATGCACCAGTGACCTGTGCTCCTTTAAAACTATTAGCAATATTATTAGCACCAGCAGACTGTGCCCCTTTAAATTGTTGTAAAATATTTGACAATGAATTCACTAGGAATGAAACATCTGCCATATTTGAAAACTGACACTGCTCACCATCATATGCTGTTGACGGATGCTCACTGAGTGCAGCAGCCTGGGGAAGCTGAGTAGCGCTGCTCTCCCTCATAGCCGGCTCTCTCTGTGTTCTTGAAGTGTCAGCCCTCTCCTCCCTTGTCACCTGAGGCGAGGCCGCTGTTCTCGTTCGTTTCTTCTTCCTCCCCGGCTGCTGCCTAGTCCCGCCTCCGACTGGGGCCGAAGCTACCTCCATCTTCTGCTTAGTGAGTGATGTCTCAGCAGGCGGAGCCGAGTCGCGCTCCTCCCCTAGGCATTGCAGGAGCCATTCTTCACCGCCCTCTCCCTCCGCTCTCTCAATAAGGCGGCACAGGAGTTCTTCCCGACCTTCAGACGAACGGCGCTTCATGCTGCAGCTCTGTGGTGTCGCTTGCTCTGCTTCACACGGTCAGTGAACGCTGCGCTCAGCCCCTTATATAGGCTTCTTCAGCGCTGCACAGCGCCCGCCAAATTCATCCAATCCTGACGCTGGCCCTTGCTACCAATCCTCTTGCTGTTGCTGCCCTGAGCAACAGTGGCAACCAATGGCAACCTGGCAAATAGATAAAAGGAGAGAAATGCAGCCCCCTCTGAGCCATCCCATGTGGGCCCCAGCATAATGCTATGACCCTTCAAACTGTGAAAGTTTGGGCAGGAAATATGGTACTGGGAGGAAACCGTGGCAGAAATAAAAATCACCTCACAAAGAGCTCACAGGCACTCACTGCAGCTGAAGCAGCTCCAGTCACCTCACAAGATACAGCATCAGGGCGCTCTCACAGACAGAAAATGTCACAGCAAGACTCTCCATTTGAGTCAGATACAGAACAAATCCTCTCACAAACTTCTCCACAAGCCTCCTCAGTATCCCCAGTAATATTATTACAATTTGAAAAGATGCTTCATAAGGCTTTAAAACAAACCTCAGACCAAATAACAAAAAGCCTAACCAAAGAAATAAGAGAGCTGGGAAACCGCACCGCAGCCTTAGAAATAAAAATGGATGAAATTGAAATTACAACCCAAGAAAATATAACAGAATTGGAACAATTAAAAAAAGAGAATTTAATACTTCAAACTAAGCTCGAAGATTACGAAAATAGAGCCAGACGTTCAAACTTGCGCATAAGGGGAATACCTGAAACTGTGACAGACCTGCAATCTACTATTATTGCTCTATTACAAGAACTAAAGCCAGATATCCCTATTGAACGTTTAGAACTGGACAGAGTACACAGAGCCCTCACAGCCAAAAAGAAAGATGGACCCCCACGTGATATAATCACAAAATTTCATTATTACAGAACGAAAGAACAAATACTAATTGCTGCAAGAGAAAAAAAGGAACTTAATTTTCAAGGACACAATTATCAAATTTTTGCTGACCTATCCCAACTTACTATTACTAAAAGACGATCCATGAAACCCCAACTAATGGAACTGCAACGCCACAACATTATGTATCAATGGGGCTTCCCCTTTTCAGTCAGATTTAACTACCAAGGTACAATTTACAGAAGCAGATCAGCAGATGAACTACAACAAACCCTTTTAAAATTAAATCTGACAGAACCCACAAGCAGCAACTCTCCCACACGCAGAAGAATGGCGTCATCTTCACCTTCAGGCAGCACCCAGAAAATTTCAGAACAAAATGGGAATCATCATTCTCACAAAAGAGGCCGTTATGCCACATCATCCATGGACCAAGAAGATTCAATGGACTGACATCCTAATTCCTGATATCTCTTCATTTATTATACTAAGAGATGGTTCTCTTTAAAAAACCTATATTTATAACTGAATGTAACTGCTTTCTGATAGTCACACACTGTGTGGGATCATGTTACATTCCAGTTATATTTCTTATTACTTCTGATTCATATAGCCTTAGAATATATAAGTGAAATAAGGAAATTCTTGTTCAGTTATATAGTATCAGGTAATAACAATAGATTTATTACTTTTTAGGACAAATATGTTCAATAATCCAGAAGTAATGGAAGCTTTTTCTTTCTTTTCCTAAAACAAATATATTATTACCTAACTAGTTCCTAGAATTATGTTTTTGTTTATTCTAATCTGAAGCAATACAACCTCAATTTTATGAGTTAACATATCTAAACAGTTACATATGAATAAAATATGTAATTGTTTACTCTAAAAGGGTTAAAATCCCAAAATAATTCAAACTATCTTCATCAATACCAAAGTTATTAACAGTACCTTTCTAACTGAATTATTTAGCCTAGGGCAAGACTAACCATATACAACCACCCTGGAATAAATAATTTCAACAAAAACTATATTCTGCACTCCAATTAATGAAACATCATTTTGATGTCTTTTGACATAGCACTTCTCTCCTGTAAGCGGAAGATCCGTGTACCCCCATTAGCCCTCCTCATTCTCCCAATCATATTATGTGGGAGTGTGACGAAGGCACTTATTCCCCTGAGAGAGATATTTATTCTCTTTCACGGGTAAATTGTGATTACTTGCAAAAAATTATTTATACAATGTATCATTTAATCTCATATGTTTTTTGTTTACTCTTTACTCCAGAATTCACTGGTTTCTTTTCTATCTATTCATCTCTTCAGTCCACACAGGTTGATCTGTGCAGTCAGCTCTGCATAACAAAAAGTAAGTCAAAACTATTTGATCTATTGCCATGGCACCACTGAATATACTTTCCCTGAATGTTCAGGGAATAAATGTCCCTCAAAAAAGGACCAAAGCCTTCCGTACTTTCCATAACAAGAAGGCTCACATAGTATGCCTCCAAGAAACACACTTCACCAAAGATTCTACTCCAAAATATATTTCTCCTTTTTATCAACAAATTTACATGGCTTCTGCCTGTACCAAGCAAAGGGGAACTCTAATTGCATTTCACCGATCCACACCATTCACCTTATCATCAGAAATTAAAGACCCAGAAGGTAGATACCTGATACTCATGGGTTATATAATGGATACAGCAATCACGGTGATTTCCTACTACGCTCCTAACAAACAACCTACACCATTCCTCTCACATATATTACAAGTGATTAATACACACAAAATAGGAACAGTGATAATGTGTGGGGATTCGAACCAGGTCCTCCTCCCATTTCTAGATAAATCACCTTTTACACCATCCAAAATAACCTCTAGATTACCTTTTTCTCAACTTCTTTCCAAATACAATCTGGTAGATTCATGGAGAGAAAGTAACCCAATGAAAAAGAAATTCACTTATTTCTCGCACCCTCATCAAACCTTCACCAGAATAGATCATATTTTTCTAACAATAGGAATGATACCAGAAATTATTGCATCAGATATAATTCCGATTCCGTGGTCTGACCATAATGCAGTATACACTACTATAGCCTCAGCCATACCAAAAGCGCATGACCCAACGTGGTACTTACCAGACATAATGCTCAAACACCCACTACATCAGATGGCCATTGAACAAGCTTTAAAGGAATACATATCAATTAATAATACAACAGACATCTCCCCAATAACACTGTGGGAAGCTCATAAGCCTGTCTTGCGTGGTACAATACAAAGACAAATGGCACTATTTAAACGGGAACGCAAAAATCTAGCAAAAAAACTAGAACTCAATTTTAATGCAGCCTACATATCATTTCAAGATAATCCATCTAAGAGTACAAAATCTCATCTGGAAAAATCTAGATTGGAATACGATCTATTTCTCACTGAGTCAGTTGATAAATCCCTCAAACGCTCCAAACACAATTTCTACATGAATACAAACAAACCAGGTACATATTTGGCTCGGGCATTAAATTCAACTAACAAATCTTTCAAACCAATACGTTTGAAATTATCAAAAAATGTTTACACTTGTAATCCAGTTAAAATAGTCCATAAATTTCACTCACATCTCGCAACTTTATACAAGACAAACAATGAATTTAATCCTACAGAAGCTGAATCCTTCTTCTCAAAAATAAACTTACCTGAGTTATCTCAGAATCAAAAAAGCAGTTTGGATGAGCCTATAACTATAGATGAAGTTGCTAACGCCATAAAAGACCTAAAACTTAACAAAAGACCAGGCCCAGACGGCTACTCGGCTTTATACTATAAAACATTCTCAGAAATACTCTCTCCCATTCTCACTGAAACTTTTAACAAACTTCTAGATGGACATTCTTTTCGGCAAGAAACACTAATGGCAATTGTTTGTATGATCCCAAAACCCCTTTCTGATGATACTTCCTGTGTGAATTATCGGCCTATCTCTCTGTTAAACCTCGATATTAAATTATTAGCAAAAATAATAGCAAAACGCCTCAATAGCATTATAGGAAAATTAATACATAGAGATCAAGTAGGCTTCATGCCAAATAGACAGGCAGGCGATAATATACGCAGGGTAGTGTTATTGGCACATATTGCTAAAAAACGGAAAATCCCTTTATGTTTTCTATCTCTCGATATTAAGAGGGCATTTGACACAGTATCCTGGCAATATATGCAATATTCATTACAAAAATGGGGTTTTGGACCCCACTTTTTAACATGGATCAAAGCATTATATAATAAACCCAAAGCCTATATAAAATATGCTGGATACAAATCTGAAGCCTTTAATATCGAAAGAGGTACCCGACAGGGTTGCCCATTATCTCCCTTATTATTTGCCCTTATGCTCGAACCCATGGCCCAATACATCAGAACAAACCAAACTATAACTGGCATTGAAGTAGGAGGTATTACACACAAATTATGTATATTTGCAGACGATATATTACTTTTTCTATCATCACCACAGGTCTCTGGTCCTAACTTAATACCAGCTCTTGATGGATTTGCAGCCCTATCCGGCCTTATGATTAATCCTAAGAAATGCCTAGTGCTTAATATTTCACTCACAAACATGGAATTGATCCCGGCTAGGGCTGCACTCCCATTCACATGGGCAGAAAAATCAATCCCATATCTTGGAATTCATTTAACAGCATCTCATTCTGACTTATTCTCAACCAATTATCCTCCTGTATTAAGACAGATCACAAATCTAATAAAACAATGGTCGCAACTTCCTTTATCATGGATAGGGAAGATTAATGCAATCAAAATGACTATTCTACCCAAATTGCTTTATCTATTCAGAGTCCTCCCTATTCCAATTCCTTCCTATTTTTTGAGAATAGTACAAAAAAGAGCAACTTCGTTTATATGGGGCTCTTCTAAACCACGTATACCTATACACACACTACATCTTCCCAAAAATAAAGGAGGCCTGGGATACCCTAATTTTACTAACTACTACAGAGCAGCACATTTGGCCAGTCTGTCCAAATACCATGCAAAACAGGAAATCCCATTATGGGTATTTATAGAGGCTTCAGAAAATGACCCTCTATTAATATCAAATTTATTATGGCTTGATCCTAAAGACCGCTTTAAAATTCATAATCCCATAACTAAACACTTCTTATCTCTCTGGGATAAACTAAAAACCAAATATCAGTTACAATCTCCACACAATCCTCTCCTTTCTTTTATCAGAAATCCGGCCTTTTATCCGGCATGGATCTACCCAAATTCTTTTAAAGCTTGGACAACATCAGGCATTCAGACACTAAATGACTTCATAGCATCTAAATCATTCCTTTCATTCCCATCGCTTAGAGAAAAATATGATCTACCAAACTCTGAGATATTTAGATATCTCCATATCAAAAATTTCTATACACCATTCCTAAAGGGGGATACACCATTATCCCAATTATCCATTTTTGAATCAATCTGTACAAAAGATCCATTTGCTAAAGGTACAATTTCATCACTTTATAATCAATTATATGGAGTAGCAAATCTTAATAGACCCTCTTACGTTCAGAGGTGGGAGGAGGACCTGGGACGAACTTTAGAAGACACGGACTGGTCTAACATATGGCTCACATCTAAGTCATCTTCACCCAACATCTTAGCACTGGAGACAAATTATAAAGTCCTAACTCGCTGGTACCTTGTACCTGCTAGAGTGGCAAAATATTCACCTAATACCTCAGCTCTTTGTTTTCGAGGATGCCCAGAAATAGGCACATATTTACACATATGGTGGACGTGCCCAGTAATCCAAACCTTCTGGAAGGAAGTCTTCGTGATTGCATCTAAAATATTTAAAAAAATAATACAACCAGATCCATATTTAACTTTACTTAATCTAAAACCGGAATGGTTAACACTCTCTCAATTCAAACTTATGATCCAACTAATAACGGCTGCAAAACAAACAGTGGCCAAGGCATGGAAATCTCCTACATTGGTACTAGCAGAAACAATTCACAGAATGAATAATACAATGTCCCATGCTAAGATGGTAGCCATCGATCAAAATCAAATTCCAAAATTTGAAAAACTTTGGCACCCTTGGATAAAACAACAGTTCCTGTCAAATTTCAATGACTCTGTCCTGTTGCCATGGTAACAGATTAAATGACTTACAGAGACACATATTCTAAGGCTTCAAAGAGAACTAAAAAGAATAATAAACTGACGAGCGGGACAACCTTGTGGACCATACCTCTACCTTTCAACCCTTTTTCTTCTTTCTCTTTCCTTTTCTCCACCTTACGATTAAAGCTCATTATCAGAATTTATTTGACCTATATACACTCTACTTGTAAACAATATGTAAAGTAGGTATAAATCATTTAAATACCTACAAAAGCAACTAAAGAAATGATATACATCTTTAATTTAGGTTTACGTGAACCCAATGTTTAATATTTGAAATTTCATGATATTTACCTATATAAACCCTACTGTAAAACAATGAGCTTACTTTATAGATCCTTGTAAACTTACTTTATGTATCTTTATAACATTGTATACTCAATAAACTTCTTTTGACAAGGAAAAATAACAGTGAAATGTGTGACTCCGTTGGGTGTAACAAGATGTCCGCTTTTTACTGTATGTTTACTGTGGCTGGAGTGCGGGGTGTAGCAAGATGGCGGTGACGGAACCGCTTTTCCGTTTACAATTTCTGACGGGTAGCCGATTCTGACGAAACACCTGCAAACACTCCAGTTAATTGTTCTAAGCCCACCTGTAGAGGGATATTTTCTGGCCCCCAAAATGCATTGGTTTAATTTCATCTTTTTAAATGTAACTGGTTTAATTATTGACCTTATAAGACATTGGTTTGCAGCTCTTAATGGATTGATTGCACAAGGTTTTTTAATGCTATCCATGTCCCTGCTGAAGGGATCCACCCTACTGGTCCTGTTGACCATCCATGATCTCCAGTGCTGAAAATTGACCAATCCAAAATATTTGTCACAGGAACTGGGGGGACATTTTTCAATGTTGAAAATTCTTCTCGCTTCTGGTAGAGGTAAGCAGAGAAGTATAAGCTGCTGCAAGTGCTGGCTATAAACTGGACCTGCACTGTTGGGAAAAAAAAAATAAGATTAGAGGACTCTTACTTTGTAAACAATGGTCTGTAGCAGCCAACAATGAGAAGCCTTTCACCTTTTTGTTAGAAAACTATCAACTGAATTAGTTGCTACAAGATTGAAGATAGTACTCATCCTTTGTACAGGTTGTTCGACAAGGTTAATCTAATGCCGTGTACACATAAGCGGACTTTTCGACTGGACTGGTCCAACAGTCTATCTGAGGGACTTTCGGTGGACTTCCGACTGACTTTCCGAACAAATGGACTTGCCTACACACGATCACACCAAAGTCCGACGGATTCGTACGTGATGACGTACCACTGGACTAAAATAAGGAAGTTGATGGCCAGTAGACAATAGCTGCCTTAGCGTCAGTTTTCGTCCGTCGGACTAGCATACAGACGAGCGGACTTTTCAACTGGACTCGAGTCCATCAGAAAGATTTGAAACATGTTCCAAATCTAAAGTCCGTCAGATTTTCAGCCGAAAAAGTCCGCTGCAGGTCCGATGAAGCCCACACACGGTCGAATGGTCCGTCTAACCAGTCCAGTCTAAAAGTCCGCTCGTGTGTACGCGGCATTAGTGCAAGAAGTGTACCTAGTACATAAAGTGATGAGTGAATTACAACATATTATGGCCAAATGCAATCATGCTCCTCTAAGTTTAGCACTCACTCCAAACACTCTGGTCAATGCACTTTGTGGCTGAAATGCCTTATTCATCTACCTTTTTTTAGAGGACAGTTCCATCCATCCAAAACAAATTATGGAGTGGTTACACTTTAATTAAAATACACCATATTACCAAAGTATTGGGACACCTGCCTTTATACACACATGAACTTTAATGGCACCCCAGTCTTAGTCCATAGGGTTCAATAGCTGAAATGCCTTATAATGGCTACATCAGATAGCTGCTACTTCTACCTTTTTTAGGAGGAGAATTGGATCCAAAACAAATGTCATTATTGAGTGGTTGTTCTTACATGCCAGCTGGTTTTTCAGTAGAAGACAGAGACAGGATTACTTTAACCACTTCAGCCCCGAATGATTTTACCCCCTTCCTAACCAGAGCACTTTTTGCGTTTCGGTACTACGTCGCTTTAACTGACAATTGTGCGGTCCCAAACAAAGTTGACGTTCTTTTTTTCCCACAAATAGAGCTTTCTTTTGGTGGTATTTAATCGCCTCTGCGGTTTTTATTTTTTGCGCTATAAACCAAAAAAGAGCGACAATTTTGAAAAAAACGCAGTATTTTTTAGTTTTTGCTATAATAAATATCCCCCAAAAATAAATAAAAAAACAATTTTTTTCCTCAGTTTAGGCCGATATGTATTCTTCTACATATTTTTGGTAAAAAAAAAGAAAACGCAATAAGCGTATATTGATTGGTTTGCGCAAAATTTATAGCGTCTACAAAATAGGGGATAGTTTTATGGCATTTTTATTCTTATTAGTAATAGGCGGCGATCTGCGATTTTTATTGGGACTGCAACATTATGGCGGACACATTGGACATTTTTGACCCATTTTTGGGACCATTGTCATTTATACAGCAATCAGTGCTATACAAATGCATTGATTCCTGTGTAAATGGCACTGGCAGTGAAGGGGTTAACCACTAGGGGGCAGTGAAGGCGTTAAGTGTGTCCTAGGGAGTGATTCTAACTGAGAGGGGGCTGGGCTTGAACACACAGGACAGTGATCCTTGCTCTCGATCACAGAGAGCAGTAGATCACTGTCCTGTCACTAGGTAGTATGGGGAATGCTTTGTTTACATAAGCATCTCCCCGTTCTACCTCTCCATGACATGATCGCAGGCACCCGGCGGACATCGAGCCTGCGTGACCCGCTGTCATGGGCACAGACACTGCGGCGGTCGCGCGCCTCCAGCGGGTGCTCGCGACACCGCTTCTTAAAGGGGATGTACCTGTACGCCCTTTTGCCTGCCAGTGCCATTCTGCCGATGTACATCGGCGTGTGCTGGTCGGCAAATGGTTAAGCATGGGTGCTCAACCTGTGGCTCTCCAGCTCTTGTGAAACTACAAGTCCCATGAGGCATTGCAAGGCTGACAGTTACAAGCATGACTCCCAAAGGCAGATGAACCCATCAATTTCAACTGTAACCTTACGATAATCAAGCCTGCTAGCATGTTTTATAGTAGGACCCTTGCTCTGTGTGGGAGCAGTGTTCTCTCTGCAGAGGTGCAACACCAACAAAGGTTGTCAAAGGATAAGTTTAAAATCTGAATCATCTATAGGGTCAAAAGCAACTAGATAAAATGTGGCGCTATCCCCTATCAGTGATTTAAGGTGAGTGTCCACACCACTTCTAATGTAATAAACCAATCCTAAATCCCTATTATAGAAAGTGGATTATCAATGAAAATCAGTTGTCACACATAACATCAATAGCTCAATGTGATAGTGACTACTACAAATACCCTGAAAGTGTCAATCCTAATATAACATTACTTAAACATAAAGTGACATGTATATTATTACAAGTGACACCCCGTGAATGGTGAAAAACAAAATTGTGATGACACAAGTATAAAACAATAAATGATTGAATCAGAAAAACTCCAAAATACACAAATCATGTGCAAAATACCGTATTCATCGGCGTATAAAACGTGCCAGCGTATAACACGCACCCCAAGTTTAGGAGGGAATTTTAAGGAAAAAAACTTTTAGGAGGGAAGTTTAAGGAAAAAAAACTTACATTTAAATGCCCATCAATGCAACGTTATCGGTGTCCATCTGCAGCCTTGTCAGTGCATCCTTGCTCCAGTGTCCAGTGCAGCCTTGTCAGTGCAGCTTTGCCCCAGTGCACAATTGTCAGTGCAGCCTTGTCAGTGCAGCTTTACCCCAGTGCAGAATTGTCAGTGCAGCTTTGCCCTAGTGCAGCCTTGTCCCCAGTGGTCAGTGCAGCCTTGTCCCCAGTGCAGCCATGTCCCCAGTGGTCATTGCAGCCTTGTCCCCAGTGCAGCCATGTCCCCAGTGGTCAGTGCAGCCTTGTCCCCAGTGCAGCCATGTCCCCAGTGGTCAGTGCAGCCTTGTCCCCAGTGCAGCCATGTCCCCAGTGGTCAGTGCAGCCTTTTCCCCAGTGCAGCCATGTCCCCAGTGGTCAGTGCAGCCTTGTCCCCAGTGCAGCCATGTCCCCAGTGGTCATTGCAGCCTTGTCCCCAACATACACCGCCGCCGACATACACAAGTTACACTGTGTATTTTTAAATATGGCGCCGCGGAGTTTGGAGGGACTTGGGGGCGCTCGTTCAGCTGAACGAGCGCCACCGAGAACACAGTGACTGGGCGGAGCCGAGATACACATAGCTGAGGGTTCTCGGCTCTTCTCGGCGCCGTTCACAGTCATGCCCAGTCCCCATGATGGACATAACAGAGGTCCATTGGCGGGACTGGGCGGGACTGTGAACAGCACCTAGAAGACTCGAGAACCCTCGGCTATGTGTATCTCGGCTCCACCCACTGTGTTCTCGGCGGCACTCGTTCAGCTGAACGAGCGCCCCCGAGTCCCTCCGAACTCCGCGGCGCCATATTTAAAAATACACGCTATGTGAATGTCGGCGGCGATCGCGGCGATCTCTCCGATAGTTCACAAAATAGCGGGGATCGACGTATAACACGCACCCACGATTTTCCCCTGATTTTAAGGGGAAAAAAGTGCGTGTTATACGCCGATAAATACGGTATATATGATGGAACAAAAAATAGATGAAAATCTAGTTGCTTTTGACCCTATAGATGATTCAGATTTTATTATTTAATTTTTAAAGTGGCAGCTAGCATAAGGACAGATATAAGGACCTGGGCGCAGTGGTAGTAGGACGAGATTTGGGGGCTTGTTTTCTTGTTCGCTCACAGTTTTTATTAAAGGATAAGTTTACCTTTACAAAAAAAATAAATGCACTTTTTTGCATGTAAAAAAAAGCATTGCACCCACAATCAGAAAATCTTGGGTGTAATGCCACAATCCTGCAGACTGTCTGCCTGTACCTCCGTTATGGTCAGGCAGTTACACTGTGACAGGAAGACTTCATGAACTACCACAGCGCTTAACAGCGCCCGCAATAGCTGTCTGACTTTGTAGTTTTCCCATTCACAGAATACTGTGAATGGATGATGTGGCCGGAGCCCCCATGCCTGTGTTTTTTGCAGATTGTGACAGCTAGCAGGGGGAGGGGGTGGGGGGCGGGGCGAAGAAGATCCCCCCAGCACCTCTCAGAACAAGGGAGCGGGGGCTGGTGCATCTGTAACATGTTACACCCTGAATATGGGTGTAACATGTTAGAAAAAGTGAACTTAGCTCTTACAGTTCTTTCTTTAGAAGGCAGTCACAACCTGGATAGAAAAGATCATCCCCTGCTGGCATTCTGCAGAGAAGGACCTTTGCTTTCCTTGTGGAAGCACTCATTAATCATGAACAGCTGGCCACCTGCGTACAGAAAACCACCATAATCACTAGTATACCAAGCAGCAGAAATGGTAGCCAACTGATAACAAACTGAAAGATAACATATTTCAGGAACTGGGGCCTCGACGATCGGATTCAATCAGGAAACGATCAGTCCCCAGGTCAATGAAATCTGGCCTGGACCTGGTGATCGGTGATCGGTCCTGACGAATGAGATCCTTCCCCTGTCTGTGTAACTGTAAACACTGACAGGAGAAGTGATGTCATTTCTCCTCGTGTCGGTCTTTTCCGTTCCAGACCGAGAGGAGAGAGCATCTAAAAGTGAGTTGCACAACACTACATTGACACCAGGTCACGTAGGCACACAATTCACCCCCCCGATCACCCCCCCCCCCCAGTTAACTCCTTCACCACCTTTCACTATGTCACCCAGTGCAGCACCCAGATTTTTTTTTGCTGTACTGGTGTTTTTAGTAACACAAGTCAGTGTTAGGGTAATTGTTATTAGGCTCAGATAGGTCTAGGGACCCCCCCTAACCCCCCCAATAATGGTTTAACCCCTTGATTACCCCCTGTCACCTGTGATCACAGTATAAGTGTCACAGGTGACGCAGTTTAGCTAGATTATTTTTATAGCGTCAGGGCACCCGCCGTATTTTTATAAACTAAAAGAAATATTGGGAATTTATATGAGATCATGACAATACAGTACACAGGTCTCCATCCCTGTTAATTGAGAAAAAGGGAGAGAAAAATTGGGACTTTATATGATACACAACACCTGGGTGGAATTAATCCACCAAAATGGTAATTAAGATATTTATTGTTAAACATAATCGGGCGTGTTGTACAGGTAACATTAATAATAGACCAATATGTACGGTACAGAGTTATGAAAAACATGGTTAGTAAATCATATAGTAATGCAAGTAACTTAATAGACATTGTTGCACATAATAAATAATGAACCAAACACACCCCCAATATATATGAAAAAACATGATAAGAAATATAAATTACATAAATAGTGATATGATTGATTCAGACAATTAAAACCCGTAGTAGATACATGATTGCTGTGGCATAGCATCAATTATGAATGCTCGACGCGTTTCGTGGGTTGTTACCACTCATCAGGAGCAGCTATACATTGGAGGTATCTATAATAAATTGAAAAATTAATCATCAATGGTGATTGATAAGAGAATAGGGAGAGAGGGAACACAAAAGCTATGGTCCTAGCACTTGTACCTATGGGTAACTTGTAGAAAACGTGGATAGTATTGATAATGATGATGTAGAGGAGGTGCTAGGAGGCACAAAGCAACCCCCCCCGGGAGCTGAGCGAAGACTATGCAGGCAACAGGAGAGCCAAGAGAATAGGGATAGAAGAACATCACCTGGGATGGATCCCCTTTCAACACATGTGTAGTGATAGGTATGAGCCCAAAGGGGCTTCTGTAGCGATAAATAAATAATTAAATGAGAAGGATTAGCATCAAATAAACAGATCAGTGGATGTAAAAAATGTGAAAGGACAATGCAGGGTAGTGAAAAGTAAGGTGAGACATAAGAAACACCTGAAGTGAATGAGGAAGGAAAATAAGGAGGGTAGTGGAGTTAAAAGGTGCAAAGAAGGTAAATTGGCCACCATATGGCCAGAGGTAGGGTCTAAAGAATATAGGTTACCTGAGGCTAGAGTATAAATAGTGAATTGCAGTTATGGGTGAAGGTGCCAAACAAAATAAGCCAAAAACAAACCGAATCTGGTGAAGACCGAAGAGGAATAAAATGAAAGTAAGAAGAAGAGTAGCCCGTCCGCCAGCAGGGCCACACCAACGTCACGTGGCGTGCTAGGAGAGAGGGGGTGACCATGTCATAGCAGTGAGCACTCAAAAATGGGCGCCCAACCTCCCTCGTGGTGCACGCAGCTGGAAACCACGTCAGCGTGCGGCGTCAGGAAGGACGCCGCTCGTATGGCGTGTGGGCGTGGCGTTGACGCACAGAGCACACGCGCCCCCAAACCCAGCGATCACAACGATCGGGAGGGGGTTGAGGGATGGCTCTGGTGGTGCGGGTACAGCGTAGCTCTCTGGTGGTGCGGGTACAGCGTGGCTCTGGTGGTGTGGGTACAGCATGGCTCTGGTGGTGCGGGTACAGTGTGGCTCTCTGGTGGTGCGGGTACAGCGTGGCTCTGGTGGTGCGGGTACAGCGTGGCTCTGGTGGTACGGGTACAGCGTGGCTCTCTGGTGGTGCGGGTACAGCGTGGCTCTCTGGTGGTGTGGGTACAGCATGGCTCTGGTGGTGCGGGTACAATGTGGCTCTGGTGGTGTGGGTACAGTGTGGCTCCCTATCTGGCTTCCCCCAGCACAGTATTCTCTTTTTCTCCTCCTGTAACCCCCCCCAGCAGAGTGCATGCATGCTGGGGGCTGTAGCATGATGTCTGTGGACACACAGGGGCCGCCATTCTTTAGGGATTACTCTTCCCATGATGCCCCCAGAGTCTTCTGATTGGCCCTCTGCTGTGGCCAATTATGGGGTGGGAAACAGCGGGGAGGAAGCTGGGCGGCGGCGCAGGGAAACCAATTAGAGCCGCTCTCTCTCTCTCTTCTCTCTTCTCCCTTCAGCTGACAGAAAGGGGAGGGGGGGGCGAGCGGGGAGATACACAGACAGCACACATCTCTCCTCTCCCTGTCACAGCGCTGCTGCTCCATTGACCACAGAACTCCCCCGCTCGCCCCCCCTCCCCTTTCTGTCAGCTGAACGGAGAAGAGAGAGAGAGAGAGCGGCTCTAATTGGATTTGCCGTGCCGCCGCCCAGCTTCCTCCCCGCTGTTTCCCTCCCCATGATTGGCCACAGCAGAGGGCCATTTAGAGAAAGAGAGAATCATGGCTTTACGGGGCGGCTTGACGGCTCCTGTGCGGGAGGAGAGCGGGTGCCGTTTTGGTGGGGGGGGGGCGGCTTTTTTGCCGCCCCCCACAAAGTACCGCCCTAGGCCTGGGCCTTGTTGGCCTAGGCCAAAACACAGCACTGTATATATGATGATAAAACCTCAAAAAAAGTCCAAAAACATACAAAAAATATATAAATATAAAAAAATATATATACCGTATATACTCGAGTATAAGTCGTTCCGAGTATGAGTCGAGGCCCTAATTTACCACAAAAAAATGGGAAAAACTTAGTGACCCGAGTATAAGACGAGGATGAGAAATGCACAGCTACTGTAAGTGGAAAAGAGGGTCAACAATGCCCATTTGCAGCCTCACTGTGCCCATTTGCAGCCATAGGTCCCCTGAACTTCAAACTCGGTAGTTAAGTGTTCCTAGATGCCCCCTAGCTGCAGCCAAAATTTGGGGTCTCTGAACCCAAAGTGTCCCAAAATGACATTGCTGCAGATGGACACAGTTGACCGAATTTGGGGCCCCGTATCTAGGGGCCACTTAGTGCTAGGAACCCCAAATTTGGTGTGCAAACCCAGTGGAACTGGTACCATAACATATCCAAAGCTGGGATTTCTAGCACTAAGTGTCCCCGAGATACTGGGCCCCAAAAATCGGTTTAGAAAATGTCAAGCACTTTTCTGCAGCAGAGAATGACATTTTCTGAACCTATTTTGGGGCCCTGTATCTCGGGACCACTTGGTGCTAGGAACGCCAGCTTTGGATATGTTATGGTACCAGTTCTACTGGGTTTGCACACCAGATTTGGGGTTCCTAAGACCATGTGGCCCTGAGATACGGGGCCCCAAAGTCGGTTCAGAAAATGAAATTTTTTGCTGCTGAAAAGTGCTTGACTCGAGTATATGTCGAGGGGGGCACTTTCAGCACAAAAAAATGTGCTGAAAAACTCAACTTATACTCGAGTATATACGGTATATACATATAAAAAGGAGATAATTATAGAGGAAGAGGAGGAACAAGAAATAAAGAAAAGGAAGAAATACATTAGAGATGTGGAGTATTATAAAACTCAAAGTGTCTTTAAATGGCAGGAAATATACAAAGAATCTGTGACAGCAAATATAGAGGCAACGGAGGAAGAAGTTATGGAAGGACATGAAAGGGTTAATTCCCTGGCTGAAAATAATTCCAAACCTACCCCACCTATACCTCAATATAGAGATTTGGGTTGCAACAAATCTAAAGGGAGCCGTACCCCACAAAAACCGAATGGAAGAGGTGCATCTGTTAAGAATAGATCTTATAACTCTCCCAGACCCATTATACCTACTCTCTCCCCAGTAACCATTCAAATAATTGGGAAAGGCCATTACAGTATAACCAGTATAACCATAATAGAAACTCTTATCCACAATATGAGAATCAAATTTTCCAATACCAACAAGGAAGACAGCCCCAAATGGATTATACTGGCAATTATGATGGATACACACAAAGTCAATCATACAGAGGGGGACCAGTATAATGAATATCAGAATTCCCCAGGTGTCACATACAATTATGGAATAGAAACTGAAAATCGTTATGACCCACTGGAGAGACATAATTATGATGTTAATTTACCATATAGAGAATTGGACTACAGATCACAGCAAGATGAGGGGAGACGTCCCAACAATCCACAGAATATAGTCCCTCTTAGGACAAGATCCGACATTTTTTTTAGGGAAAGGATAGACAAAAAAGGGAAAACAAAAAGAGGAAGCAGGAGAGGAAAGCGGAGCCGTTCCCAAAAAAGGAAAAGATCACTTGTGAAGGAATCTTTAACCTTAGCGGATTGGAACTAACAAAGGCAGAGAAAGTTACATTAAATAAAGGCCTGAAGTTTGCTCCACAGAAATCATTGAATAAGTACCAAACATTTATCGACGTTCAAAAGTTTGCTAGGAAATTAAAAGACATTTCTTGAATATACCTAAGAATACAGCAAGTGGTACCAAACCTTCTAGTACAGGCCTAAGAAATGCATCGACTTTCAATCGGCCAGGGAAACCGACTCCCAGCATAAGTGTATTTAAAGATTTGGTCCTACAGGATTTAAGGAAAGTGACTTTCAGGAATCATATAGCAATGAACAAAAATTGGTTAATGATGGAATTAAGTCCCTTTGTGAGAGAAAATAATTAATTATCCGCCCTGCAGACAAAGGGGGAGAAACTGTCTTGCTGAACAAGGAAGACTATTTGGAGGAGTTGAGGAATCTGTTGTCAGATCGACATACATATAAAATCCTCAAAAAAGACCCCACTGATCAATATAAGAAACTATTAAATCAGTTGGTGCAGGAAGGTTTTAGAAAAGGATTAATAAATGAAAAAGAAAAAGATTTTTTAATCCCTTTAGTGTCGAGGATTCCTATCATTTACTACTTGCCAAAAGTGCATAAAGACCCTCTCAAACCTCCCGGTCGCACCATAGTAAGTGGGATCGACTCAATCACATCCCGCATTGGTAAATTGATAGACCATTTCCTTCAACCCTTAGTCACTAAGACTACTGCGTTTTTGAAAGACTACAGACAAATCATTAACAAGATTTCTGCCATTAGTATAGAGTGATGTCTTGCTTGTTACAGCAGACGTTTCCTTACTATACACTATTATACCTCAGATAGGTTATATGGTAGCTAGATATTTTTTAAATAAGGATCAAAGTATAAAGAAACCACTTAAAGAGTTTGTTTTAAAACTTTCAGAGTTTGCAATGGAACACAGTTGTTTTTATTTTGGTGGAGAATTTTATCTACAATGCACAGGTGTTGCGATGGGGGCTAAATTTGCCCCCAGCTTAGCAAATTTACTCATGTCTCTGTGGGAAAAATTTTTATTTTCCTGCCATGACCCGCATCTTTTATTTTGGAAACGATACATATGATGCCTTCTTCTTGCGGAAGGGTAATGAAGAATCACTATGCGATTTTATGGAATTTTTTATTTCCAACACCTGGGGCGTTCGATTCACATATCAATGGAGTTTGCCCTCTATCCCCTTTTTAGATCTAGTTATTTTTAGAGAACAAAATACTCTGCTGACTAAAACCCATTTTAAAATCACTGATCGCAATGGGTTTATCCCTAAAGAAAGTTGTCACCACCCCAGTTGGTTGAAAGCGGTTCCAAAAAGACAGTACCAACGAATCAGAAGGAATTGCTCTAATTTTCTAATTTATTTTAATTTTCACAACTCAAACTGAGATTTTAACTAAACGTTTTCTAGAAAAAGGATACTGTGGGGTTGATTTGAAACAATAGGTGGACAAAGTAAAACTAATGGACAGAAACCAGTTATTAATGCCGGGAAAAAAAGACAAGTGCGATAACAACCCTTATGAATGGTCTTTGATAACCATTTTCTTCTCCCAATATTGGTGAATTAACAATATCATAAAAAAACACTGGCGGGTACTGAAAAGCGACACCATTCTGGGTCCTAAAATTCCAGACAAACCGAGTGTCATCTTCAGAAGGAATACCACTCTTAAAGACACATTGGCACCAAGCAGCGTTGACCCACCAGAACAAATTCCTGGTATGTTTGGTAATATGAAAGGATTTTTTCCTTGCAAAAGATGTAAAATGTGTAAAACATCTAAGACCATCAAAACCTCATCTTTTATGTGTAACATCATGTCCAAGGTGTATCAAATTGATGGATTTATCACCTGTGGAACAGTGGGAGTCATTTACTTACTAATTTGCCCATGCGGGCTTCAGTATGTAGGGAGAACTACACGAGCCCTAAAGATCCGCATAGGTGAACATTTGGCAAATATTCGCAAAGGATTCATTGGTCACAGTGTGTCTAGGCATTTTAGAGAATGCACAAAAGGAATCACTCTGAACTAAAGATTGTGGCCATTGAAAAATACTCCGCAGATTGGAGAGGAAGTAATATGAAGAGACACATCTCAATGAGGGAAACCAGATGGATCTTTAACGTTTGCTCTTATCAGCCTATGGGGTTAAATATAGAATGGGATATAAATTGCTACATTAATAATAGCTGAAGTTCACCACCTTCTGTATATGAAGCTACAGAAAGATCTGATTTTACTATGAGGTTGCAGGGAAATCAGATTTCTCTTTAAAGGAAACTTTTTGTATTGATCCTGCCAGTACGGGTTGTCCTGGGTAGGATGCGCTACATATATGTATATAAGAGAATTTTTCACAATCAGGATGTTATTGATAAATACCTTTTTATATAGGTGTGTAGAATAACCTGGTTTTTCATAGGCAATTTTTGTCGTTGATCCTGCCAATACGGGCTGTCTTGGCAGGATGCATTACCTTTTTTGCATTTGTCTCTTTGGTTCAATACCTCCATATAGAGATTTTTAGGACGCTCTTCTTCTTATATATGTGCTACAGTGGCCTCCATATACTTTATAGATGAGCGGCAAATTCCATATTAGGACGTAATGGGTTGTATGAGTTGTGGTTCATAATATTCGCCAAATCCATCATAGCTGAATTCGCACCTTGTTTTTAGGTGGGTACGGAAAGATTTTGTCTTTTATTAAGCAAAACAATAAAGTTTTTTTGGTTTTTGATCCTGCCAGAAAGAGGGGTAATTTAGACAGGATATGTTTATTTCGCATCCCTGTTTTTTATAAGTTATCACCTTTTTATTAGGACCTCTGGGCTGGTAATATGTGTGGTACAGGGGCTTCTATATGTTAACAGATAGGAGGTCACCCCCAATTGAAGATGTAGCATTTTGTATTGAGGATGTTTTCCTTATGATAATACCTCCTTTTTTAAGTTAGTTTGGAGTTTAGAGAAGAGGTATATACATTATGCCAGTTTATCTACCGTATTTATCGGCCTATAACACGCACTTTTTTCCCCTGAAAATCAGGGGAAAATCATGGGTGCGTGTTATAGGCCGATCCCCACCGATTTTGTGTCATCGGAGCGATCGCGGCAATTGCCGCGGTCGCCGCCGACATACACAGCCGCGGGTAGATTCAAATATGGCACCGTGACTGCAGGGATTCGTCGGAGCCGAGATACACATACCCGAGTTTTCTCGGCTTTTTTCGGCGCCGCTCACAGTCACGCCCAGTCCCGCCCTATGATGGACATAACACAGGTCCAGGGGCGGGACTGGGCGTGACGGCGGCGCCGAAAAAAGCCGAGAAAACTCGGGTATGTGTATCTCGGCTCCGACGAATCCCTGCAGTCTCGGCCCCATATTTGAATCTACACACGGCTGTGTATGTCGGCGGCGAGTGCACAAAGCTGCACTGACATGGCTGGACTGGGGCAAAGCTGCACGGGCAAACCTGCACTGCCAAAGCTGCACTGGGGCAAAGCTGCACTGGGGCAAGGCTGCACTGACAAGGCTGCACTGACAAGGCTGCACTGACAAGGCTGCACTGACAAAGCTGCACTGACAAGACTGCACTGGGGCAAGGCTGCACTGACACTGAAAAGGCTGCAGATGGACAGATAAGGCTGCATTGATGGGCATTTTAATGTAAGTTTTTTTTTCCTTACACTTCCCTCCTAAAAGTTTTTTTTCTTAAAATTCCCTCCTAAACTTGGGGTGCGTGTTATACGCCGGTGCGTGTTATACGCCGATAAATACGGTAGTTAGAAACCTATCACTGTTCTTTTTGGTGTTTTTTTTTTTTTTTCAATTTTCATTATTATTTTATTAAATCATCCATTTTAATATTATACCATATACATAGGCTGATAATTTTAGAAATGCTATAAGCCACATTTTTGCTAATTGGGTTCTGGTATTGAATCTATTTTTATGTATTTGGAATGCATATATTGCTGTATGTTTAATGCTGTCTATTTTGTGGCACAGTGTTTTATTGACACAAGGTTTAAAGACTTATGCCACGTACACATGAGCGGACTTTTTGACGGACTAAGTCCGACGCTCTTTCCGATGGACTTTGTAGTGTAGGTCCGCCAGACTTACAAACGGACGGACTTGGACACACACGATCACTCCAAAAGTCCGGTGGTGTCGAATGTGGTGACGTACAGCACGTACGACGCGACTAGAAAAAGGAAGTTCAAGCCCCAGTACGCCACGCTTTGGGCTCCTTCTGCTAATCTCGTGTTTACCGCGTGTTAGTAGAACTTTGGTTAGAGACGATTCGCGCTTTTTAGACTTCAGCTTATTTCACTCGTTTTCTACGGTTCAGTTTGTCCTTGTGAGGTTTGTATCTGGTTTTCAGTGCGTGTTGGTCAGTTCGTAACCTGTATAGCAGGCCATTCTGGTCTGCTCGTTCCTGATCTTCAGGTCGCTCTTCATAGGCCTTGCTGTTCTTCAGTGTGTTTGTTTAAGTTTGTTTGTTTGACCAGCCGACCATTTTGAAGCCATGGTGCGTGGACGTACTTGTTCTCGAGTTCGTGCTGTGTGGGGGCTTGGTGTTGGGGTTCATACTTTGACCCGAACCCAGTCAATGAACAGGGCGAGGAGGAGTTCATGGATGAAGAAGTGGCTGCGCCAGCGTGACCAATTCTCACACATGCCTTTGCTCCGTGAGATCCGTGAGAATAATCCTGAGGATTTCAGGAATTTTCTCAGGATGACGGACCCCTTTTTTCAACGTCTGCTGGCTATGCTTACCCCGTATATATGCAGGCAGGGTTACCTGCATGCGGCAAGCCATCACTGCGGAGCAGAGGCTAGTTGCCACGTTACGTTACTTGGCGATCGGGAGAAACCTTCAGCATCTCCCCCCAGGCTCTGGGGATCATTATCCCAGAGACCTGTTCTGCCATTATTCGGGTCCTGCAGAAGGACTATATTAAGGTAAGTTTTATCCTTTAACATTACATTATATGTATTTAATGTTTTCTAATGTATTGTATTCATTTCATCATTACCTAATTACCATGATTGGAATATGCTGTGAATGTCCCCTTTATCTTCATGCATGCATGTTTTTATTTTTTTAAATCCTTTTTTTGGGCTACATGCATATTTGCCTTCACTAACCTCCCCGACATGCAATCCTGGGCCCATATACACCTATAGCCTAGCATAGTTGCCAACATTGTAAAAAAAATTTTAGGGACAGTTTTTTGCTGTAGGCGGAGCCCTATTATAATTAGGGGGCGGGGCATGCGTTTGGAGGCGTGGCACAGGGGGGAAGTAAAAAGGCGGCGAAAAATGGGCTTGGTTTACGCGAAATGGTGGGCGTGTCTTAAATGGGCGTGGCTCAAAGGGGGTGTGGTTAGAGTCTGAGATGAATGAGGGATGGAGAGGGAAAGGGGGGAGAGGGATGGAGGGACAGCAGCCCCAGATCCTTCACAACAATGGAAATATGTGTATTCTAGAAAGTTTAACAATCAGCAGATAAAGATACTCCAAACACCTGGTGTTAGCACTTCAATCATCCCGGCACCATGCTTGTTATGGTGTCAGGATGATTGAAGTGCATTATTTCTATTATTACATTGTAATATAAAATGAAATCATTCACCATAATGCCAATCAGTGGGATCCCTGAGCGTGTCACCTGCCACGTCGCCCGCCACCAGCCATCCGTCCTTGCATCAGGTGCCCCCAGCAGAGTCCGCCCTTGCATCAGGTGTCCCAGCAGAGTCCATCCTTGCATCAGGTGCCCCCAGCAGAGTCCGTCCTTGCATCAGGTGCCCCCAGTGGAGCCCCCCTTACAACAGATGTCCCCAGCAGAGCCCCCCCTTACATCAGATGTCCCCAGCGAAGCCCCCCTTACATCAGGTGTCCCCAGCGGAGCCCCCCTTACATCAGGTGTCCCCAGCGGAGCCCCCCTTACATCAGATGTCCCCAGCGGTGCCTCCCTTGCATCAGGTGTCCTAAACGGAGCCCCCCCTTACATCAGATGTCCCCAGCGGAGCCCCCCTTACATCAGGTGTCCCCAGAGGAGCCCCCCCTTACACCAGGTGTCCCTAGCGGAGCCCCCCTTACATCAGATGTTCCCAGCGGAGCCCCCCCTTATATCAGGTGTCCCCAGCAGAGCCCCCCCTTACATCAGATGTCCCCAGCGGAGCCTCCCCTTACATCAGGTGTCCCCAGCGGAGCCCCCCTTACATCAGGTGTCCCCAGCGGAGCCCCTCCTTACATCAGGTGTCCCCAGCGGAGCCCCCTTACATCAGATGTCCCCAGCGATGCCCCCCCCTTACCTCAGGTGTCCTAGTAGGTCTCCGCCGCCATTGCAGAACAGAGGGGGTATACAAAATAGTGTCTCCCTCTGCAGGCCACATGGTTACAATAGAACCCCCGCCCCTTTCCATAACAGACTGGCAGCGGGGCGGGGTAGGTGGGGCAAGGCGGAGCGGGGCAGAGGGTGGGCGGCGACGCAGGAGCTCCGTCTAGCCCCCCAGCCGTGTTCCTGGTCTTCTTAAAAATGGCGGCTGGCAGAGACAATGTCTCCGCCGGCTGTGGACCTCTAGCGGTGGCGAAAATTCGTGAAAAAACTGATTTCTTGGGACATTTCCTGGGAAACAATAAAATTGGGGAAAGAGTCTAAATCCCGGGAATGTCCCAGGAAATCCGGGACAGTCGGTAAGTATGGCCTAGTCCCTTTAACAATGTGTATTGTCAGCTCCATTGTACTGCTTTACCCTCCCCCACCCCCTCAAATGTCTCCAAATGTAATGTGTGGTCTTCAAATAAATTAGAACCCTCCCCCACCCCCTCAAATGTTTCCAAATGTAATGTGTGGTCTTCAATTAAATTAGAACCAACCCCCTCAAATTTATCCAAATGTAATGTGTGGTCTTCAACTAAATTAGAACCCCCCCCACCCCCTCAAATGTCTCCAAATGTAATGTGTGGTCTTCAACTAAATTAGAACCCTCCCCCACCCCCCTCCATACAATTTGATCAATGGGCCATCAGGAGGGAGTGAGGAATCTTATAAGTGGGCCTTATATTTTAGATTTTTTAAAATACTACTTCTAAAAAATGTTATACTGCTGTCGTGCAAGAATGATTTAGAGATCTGAAGAAAATGTGGATTCATTGAAATGCGTCATCTGACATAACCAGATGTCATTTCCGCTGCCTTCACTCCAGTGAACCGTGCGCTTCACGCTGGTCCCCGTCCTGTTCCGGCTTCCGGTGTCCGAAACGAACAGCGTACTGCCTTGCTGACATCTGGGATCTTCTGATAGCCTCTGAACACCCTCCAGACAGCGCATTGCACATCCTTGGGACCACTCACTGTGAGCAGCCGCGGTTTTGCCTATGGACTACCTACATGCTAATACATGCTTAACTTCTACTGAGTGTTTGTGAGTAGCATTTTGGCCGTTCCTTTTTTTATATTTATCCAATAAAGTTGCATTTGATACTTCACTTAGATTGGCGCACCTTGTTTCCCTTTACAAGAATGTTTTTGTGCAATCTGCTTGCAAAGTTATGTTTAAAAGTAAAATATTTTTTTTTTATTGTTTGACTCCACAGTTTCCTTCCACGCCACAGGAATGGCAGACTGTGGCCTCCCAGTTCGCTAACCGTTGGGACTTTCCCAACTGTGTAGGGGCGATCGATGGGAAGCATGTTCACATTGTGCTACCACCCCATTCAGGGTCTTACTACTTCAATTACAAGAGGTTTAATAGTGTAGTATTGATGGCGGTGGTATCGGCACAATATGATTTTGTGGATGTGGGGAAGAACGGCAAGATGTCGGATGGAGGAGTCTTCGGCCAGACTGAGTTGTGCCGGCGTCTCCAGACTGGTGGCCTGGGATTTCCACCTGATGCCGAGAACGTTGAGGGACTCCCCTCTGTATTCATCGCAGATGAAGCCTTCAGTCTTGGCGAGCACCTCATGAGGCCGTTCCCCCAAAGGACCCTCACCCCGGAGAGGAGGGTATTTAACTACCGGCTGGCCAGAGCAAGAAGAGCTGTGGAGAATGCCTTTAGGATTATGGCCAGCCGGTTCCGTTTTTTCTCTCAGCCATCAATATGGTGGACTATAAAATAAATCATATCATCATGTCTTGTTGTGTACTACATAATTTTTTAAGAAGATATTCACAAACCTATACAAGTTCTGTTGGGCCTGAGGCCGGACCAGTGCAGAATCTGTACTCGCAGGCCTGGATACTGGCCGTACTGGCTTGGCCCCCCAAACCGCCCGTCAAGTGTGGGACAGATATGTCAATTATGTTAATGGTAGGGCGGCCATTGCAATGCCAGAACATATTTAAACTTAAAAAAAAATGAAAAAAATTTATTTACGAGAAAATCTCTTGTTTTTATTCTTGTTTGCTTTTATTTTTGGCTGTCTCCTAGGTTCTCCAATGCACTTGTAGTGCCAAGTGCATTTCCCTTTAGTAAATAAGGCCCTTTGTCAGTGTAAACACAAAATGAATTCCTAAACTGGTACTGAGTATTCAAAGAAGAAGCCACACACATTGTTGTCATTTAAAATTTTTAATGTGCGCACATTCGAAATATGTTTATTTTATACATTTTTTTGGGTTAAAACAGGGTTTTTTCACACACAAAAAAAGACACAACTCTGGAACTTACAAAGTTCAACATGTAATAAAATGTGCTGGTGATGTAACCAATGTAAAAGCCACATTTTGCAGATGCACACAAATTGGGAGTCCAAATGGGTAATGTCAACATGTGCTATCTCCCATCATGGGGGATCAATGGACGTGTTTTGTGGGTGCAATCCCTTCCTCTCACAAACTAGCATTATGAGGAAGGGGTTGCAAACACAAAACGCGTACATTGAGATCCCCTGATGGCAAACAGCACATGCTGACACACCGTGTGCATCTGCAAAATTTGGCATTTACTATTTTACAACTAGAAAAACATAACAATGTTCACATTTCAAACTGAAATGAAGAACATGATTGATGTTTTAGGGAAAAAGTGATTATATTCTCCCCAAAACATCAACCATGTTCTTCATTTCCTGTTGCATGCTGTCCAGACAATTTTTAAGGCTGTCTAGTTGAATGCGCATTGCTATTGGAATGCTATTCCAGACCATTATCTGCCCAAAAAGTCTTTGTGCACTGTCTGTGCTAAATGGGTCCGCCGCTTGGCCTTCCACAACCAGAACATCACCTAAAATTTGAGGAAAAATATGTATTTAGAAATATGCAGGCATAAATTACCTTAAGCTGGGGTTTCAGACACTCACCTGGTGGGGTGAAAATCTCACCCACTTCCTCCACCTCTCCTTCCTCAAGATCCTCGGGTGGGCTTGGGCTTCAGCTTGGGCTAATTACCCACACAGGCTGGCAAGTTTGGGGGGGTCCTGGGATCCTCTGACTGTTGTCTGAGTCTTTTCTCCCCTATGAGAATTAAAAAAAGGTATACTTAGCACACTGATATTAGAGTACAGAAATAGGAATATGAAACCTTTCTTTGTCCTTCCGCAAATTGGGTCAGAGCAGAGCTTATTACTAATGTTCAGATAAAGGAACACCTGGGTAGCAGTGACCATAACATGATTTCATTTGATGTTAGCTGTAAACAAGAAATACATACGGGAAAGATAAAAACACTTAACTTTAAGAGAGAAAATTTTCCAAGGATGAGGGCTGCTCTCCAGGACTTAGACTGGGAGGGAATATTGGCAGCGATAAACACAGAACAGAAATGGGAATTCTTCAAAAAGACTGTTTGGGACCTCACTGCAAAGTATATTCCCATGGGCAATAAGTTTAAAAGGTTAAAAATAAAACCTATGTGGCTCACGGTCAAAGTTAGAAAAGCTATAAACAATAAGAAAAGAGCTTTTAAAAAATATAAAAATGAAGGAACACTAGTGTCGTTTAAATGCTACAAAGAATTTAACAGAACATGTAAAAAGGAAATCAAGGGTGCAAAAATTCAAAATGAACGACAGATCGCAAAAAATAGTAGGACAAACCCCAAAAAATTCTTCAAATATATTAATAGTAAAAAGCTCAGATCTGAGCATGGAGGCCCTTTACAAAATAATTTAGAGTGGGTGACTGGGGACAAGGAGAAGGCTAATTTATTAAATACTTTCTTCAGCTCTGTGTATACAAAAGAGCATGGGGGAGCTCATGTCCATAATGGGGGTGGTATTGACACAGCCCCAAATGATCCACAATGGCTCAAAAGGGATATGGTCCAGAAATATTTAGACAGAATAAAGGTGGATAAAGCACCTGGACCTGATGGCATCCACCCACAGATCCTAAAAGAATTGAGCTCTGTAATTTCAAAGCCATTGTATCTAATTTTTAGGGACTCATTAATGACGGAAATAGTACCACTGGATTGGCGCAGGGCGAATGTGGTGCCTATTTAAAAAGGGATCAAAGTCTTTACCAAGTAACTATAGACCTGTTAGTTTAACTTCTATAGTCGGGAAGATACTGGAGCATTTAATAAAAGACCACATAGATGAGTTCTTGCTAGAAAAAAACATTTTAAGCAACAGACAGCATGGGTTCATGAAAGACAGAAGTTGTCAGACAAACCTGATTTCTTTTTATGAAGAGGTAAGTAAAACCTTGGACAGAGGGGTGGCTGTGGACGTGGTATACTTGGATTTTGCAAAAGCGTTCGATACAGTTCCGCACACACGGCTCATGTGTAAGTTAAAGTCTACAGGCTTGGAAATATCAGTTTGTAAATGGATAGAAAACTGGCTAAAAGACAGAATTCAGAGAGTAGTGGTTAATGATTCTTACTCTGAATGGTCTAAGGTTATCAGTGGTGTACCCCAAGGTTCAGTGCTGGGACCCTTACTCTTTAATATCTTTATAAATGATATTGGGTCTGGGATCAAAAGTAACATTTCTGTCTTTGCAGATGACACCAAGCTATGCAGTGGAATAACGTCCTTACATGATGTCTCCAATTTACAAGCTGACCTCAATGCTCTGTCTAATTGGGCGTCTATGTGGCAGATGAGGTTTAATGTTGAGAAATGTAAAGTTATGCACTTGGGGGCTAAGAATATGCATGCATCATACATGCTAGGGGGAGTACAACTGGGGGAATCCATGGTGGAGAAGGATCTGGGGGTTTTGGTAGATCATAAGCTCAATAATAGCATGCAATGCCAAGCTGCGGTTTCCAAAACGAGCAAAGTCCTTTCTTGTATTAAGAGGTATGGACTCCAGAGAGAGAGATATCATTTTGCCCCTGTTCAAATCATTAGTATGACCTCATCTGGAATATGCAGTTCAGTTTTGGGCACCAGTTCTCAAAAAGGATATCGGGGAACTGGAGAAAGTGCAGAGAAGGGCAACCAAACTGATAAGAGGCATGGAGGAGCTCAGCTATGAGGATAGATTAGAGGAACTGAATTTGTTCACTTTTGAGAAGAGGAGAATTAGGGGGGATATGATCAACATGTTCAAATATATAAGGGGTCCATATAGTGAACTTGGTGTTGAGTTATTCACTTTACGGTCAACACAGAGGACAAGGGGGCACTCTTTACGACTGGAGGAAAAGAGATTTAGTCTCCAAATACGGAAAGGTTTCTTCACAGTAAGAGCTGTGAAAATGTGGAATAGACTCCCGCCAGAGGTGGTTCTGGCCAGCTCAGTAGGTTGCTTTAAGAAAGGCCTGGATACTTTCCTAAATGTACATAATATAACTGGGTACTGACATTTATAGGTAAAGTTGATCCAGGGAAAATCCGATTGCCTCTTGGGGGATCAGGAAGGAATTTTTTCCCCTGCTGTAGCAAATTGGAGCATGCTCTGCTGGGGTTTTTTGCCTTCCTTTGGATCAACTGTGGGTATAGTATTGGGTATATTGGATTGTACAATATTTTTTTTTTTTTTTTTATGGTTGAACTGGATGGACTTGTGTCTTTTTTCAACCTGACTAACTATGTAGCTATGTAACTATGGCCATTTTTGCCATCATAGTCCTCCCTCCTCAATATGGCCACCATCTCCACCATTTCTTCAAAGGCCATGTTGGTGGCCTTATATCTCCTCCTGGATCTGGATGTTTGGGGTTCCGGGCTTTCCTCCGCGCTAGTTCCTCAGAATGTCTCCGCCATCTTTAACTATGTAATCCCACTGCGCAACGAAGAGAGAAGGGGCGGGGAAACTTCGTCATAAAGAACGTCAGGGGCGGGCGATGCAGGCGGAGCATGACACATGCGCAGTGTATATAAAGCTAGTGCACTGGCCTACGTATGTCCGAACGGAAGTAGTGAGCATCATAAAGGAAGGTAAGATTTAAACGTGTGTGTGTGTGTGTGCCCTATATTGGGATAAAGATAATACCGGGAGTTTGGACTGACATTACTGTTTTTCTCTTGTGTATTGTATTTCAGAAAAAATGAATCCCTTTAAGGAGGAAGATTTTTTGAGTCATTTTATTGACCTATATGAAGCTAATCGAAACCTGTGGGAGGTCAAGCACCCCTTGTATTTCAATAAGCAAGCAAGGCAGGCAACACTGGGGATACTTCTGGAGTTTGTAAAGACTCGAGTCCCCCAGGCAGACATTAGGTTAGTGGACAATAAATTTGGGAACTTGCAGAATATGTACAGGCGAGAGCACAAGAAGATACAGGAGTCCCTCAAATCAGGAGCAGCAGCAGACAAGGTTCATGCCCCAAAGCTGTGGTACTACCCAAAACTGCGTTTTCTGGATGACCAGACAGAAGCCAGGCAATCGCTTTAGACTCTTCCCGTGCCAGGAAGAACGGGGCCCTTTCATCCTTGAAGAAGTGGATGCGCCCAGCGGAAGCCAGGTATACTTTTTGTTTTGTAATTATTGATTGTCTGAATCTTAATGATGTTAACTAAAATGTTTGATTTGCTTACAAATCAATGATTTCATCACAAATATTATTATGTATACATATCACTAGACAGTAGTGCCCAAAAATGTTGTTCAAATATTGGTGAACAGCTAGAAAAATGGTGGGGTCAAAATAATAGCCTTTTCTATTGGTTTAAAATTAAATTTGCAAGTCATGAGCTGAAAATTGTGTGTGATTGATGAAGCCAAAAATACAATTATGTCCCTTTTTTTATACGCAGGATGAGCTCAGCCAGGAGGAGGCCGTGCCCAGTGCTAAAGAGGAGGAGGCTGTGCCCAGTGGCAGGCAGGAGGTGGCTGGGCCAAGTAGGAGCCTCACAGAATGCCAGGTGCTTCCCCTCCGCCTTCCCACCAATAGGCCTAGGAAGATGACCAGAATAGAGGAGCAATCACTTGCCCTCATTCAGGAAGCAACCAAAATCATCAGTGACCCCCCCAATGCTGAAGAGGCCTATGGTACATATTTGGCCACCAGGTTGATGGAACTGGAGAAGGACCAACGCCTCCTCTGTGAGGGGCTTTTTTCTGAGGCCCTTCAGAAGGGGTTGTGGGTTCAGCTTACTAAAACAAGCCATATTTATAATGAAGCCCCTACTCCTCCTCCTCCTCCTGCCACAAGTACACCACCAGAGGCATAGCCTCCAAGGAAGGCTGCAGAGAAGCGTGGAGTGAAGGCTCTACGGAAGAGTCAAAAGTGATTGCCTGGCTTCAGTCTGGTCTGACAGAAGACGTAGATTATGCTCCCTATTATATGGACTCCGCAAGATCCCAATTTTGTTTTCCAATGACTTGATGTGTGCCCTGGTGGACAAAATGATTCACAAATTCCAAAAGTGTCTCCAGTGTTGCCTTCCTCTTTATTTTGTTAACCAGAATAAATGGCTATTTTCTTTACACAAAAAAATGTTATATGTGTTTTTATTGCAAAATGACCATTTGTTTGTGAGTAGGCAGGTACATGTCTAAAAGACTATGGGGGTTATTTACAAAAGGCAAATTCTTTTCATAATACAAGTGCAAACTACAAGTGCAAAGTGCACTTGAAATTGCACTGCAAGTGCACTTGTTGGAAGTGCAGTCGCTGTAAATCTGAGGGGAAGATCTGAAATGAGGGGAAGCTCTGCTGATTTTATCATCCAATCATGTGCAAGCTAAAATGCTGTTTTTTTTTAAAATTCCTTTAGACATGTGCATTTGTTTTCGTCCGAATTTCAGGTATTTTCGTTATCGTTTTAACAAACGATAACGAAAGTGCAGAATCCGAAAAACGAAAGATCCAACATAAACAAATGCTTTATTTTCGTTTTCGTTGCTACAACAGTTCGATATAGATAGGAGTTTCGACATGATGATGACAATAACAATCTGTGTCCATCAAACCTGTGGTCGAATGTGCCTAACCTTAACTCTATTAGTCCAAGATTATTCTACATAGTCAGAAAAGATTCGACATAGAGAGAAAAGATTTGACGTAGGGGAGAAAAGATTCGACGTAGGGGAAAGATTCGACGTAGGGGAGAAAAGATAAATAAAAATAATGATGATGATGAATGTTATTGGCTGATTGTAACCAAAGAGGAGGAGCAGTAAAATAGCTAGAACTAAGTACACACGTACTTTGGCTTATGGTGTCTGTTGAAAGTTCTAAGAAGATTCGACGGAGCAGGTAAACAATACGGCGTCGTACAGTTTAGCTGCTCTGTCGAATCTTCTTTGAACATTCGACAGACACCATAAGCCTTCAACGACAGATTCGACCTTAATTTGGATTTTCGGACGAATGCAATTTTTAATGAAAAACAAAATAAATAAAAACGAATTTCGGGAGTAACTAAATAAATTTATTTTTCGGACGAAAACGAAATTCCGAAACTAAATATTTCAGTGTGCACATGTCTAGTTTCCTTGCATGTGCCCCTCGGATCCACAGCGACTGCACTTCCAAGTGCTTTCTCAGTGCAATTTCAAGTGCACTTTTGCACTTGTAGTGCTAAATGAATTTGCCTTTTGTCAAATTAACAAGGGACACCAACCTCATTAAAGTTCATAAAAAATACAAGATAATAATATTATTGTGGTAACTTGAAAATACAAAAAAAAAAATAAAATGGAAATCACGAGAAGTTTTAAAAAATTTTAAGAAATTGGAAAATATATATTGTTGAAATATAGAATTCTAAAAGATGAGTCTAAAAAAAGAATTGTAAACATTATTTATGCAGATCTGGCTTTTAAAAACTAGAATATTAGTCATGACATGAGGATAAATAATGAAGAAAGAAGTTTGTGAGAACTGTGTGAATATAAGCAGCAAAACAACTTCATTCTTCTATCATTATAAAGAAAAAAAGAATGCGCTGTATTAAAAGCTCACTGAATTAGCAGTGTGAAGAATGTGCTAGTTTCAATACAAAGGCTAGTTTTACCAGACCAAGCGCTTCCATCTTGTACTTGCTTCAGAGAATGCGTCAGTTTTGGTCCGTCGGACTAGCACACAGACGAACGGTTTGCACGCTAGAAAGCCGAGTCCGGACAGATTTGAAACATGTTTTATTTCTAGGTCCGTCGGACTTTTGGGGAAAAAAAGTCCGCTGGAGTCCACACACGATCGAATTGTCCGACAGAGGCCGGTCCATCGGACCAAGTCTGCCGGAAAGTCCGCTCGTGTGTACGCGGCGTTAGTGTTTTAGTTGCACTTAATTTGTGTAAATTTGCCACTGTGTTGTATAATTATGTGTGACACTGGGGGAGGATCGGATCCAATCCGTAAGTCCGGTGTCACCCCTGCCTGATTATAAAAGTAGGTGGTGGCTGATGTCCTGGATATTTCCATTACTGGTCGGTAGGAGAGCTGTCCGTGACGTCACCACACACCAGCAGGCAATGTGAATAAATTTTTGTTGCTGCTGAGTGTTTTTTTTATATTATCCTTTTAAATGTGCTTGGAAAAGTTTTTATCATTGTAATAAACACCTAAAGAATTTACCGCACATGAGTTCCCCTCTGTTTTTTCTCCTTTTATAAAACTTGAATGGAATCTCTGAGCTGAGCTGATAAAATAAAGAACCGCTTTATTTTTTTGCTAAAACACTCTATGGAAATAGTTGTGTAACAAGACCGTGAGAGACCTGTGGCTCACCATCCAGGAAAACAGCCCCGTGATTGAGGAGAAACACAGGCAGGTGTGCATGCAGATTACTGAAGAGCTGAAGACCAGAAGCTGATTCCTTCAGTCACTCTTGCGAGAACGACTCCCATAATTAGGAGTCCATTAGATCTGGTAAGAAGACATCTGGCTGCTTGTTTTGTCCCCCGCAAGGATCAATGTGCAATATCTGATATACCTGTGTAAGATGAATTTGATACGGACACAGGGTCTGTAGGATCACCAGCTGTTTTCATCTCTCCGCTCTGGACTTTTTTTTCTATATACATATATATATATATATATATATATATATATATATATATATATATATATATATATACAGTATATATAATTTTTTATATTTATATATTTTTTGTATGTTTTTGGACTTTTTTTGAGGCTTTATCATCATATATACACATTTTCATATGCACTTGTGTCTTGAATTGTTGATCATTTATTTTTGTCTGTAGGTTGGTGTGTTTCAGAAGCTTTTTTACTGTCATTATTTCACATGCAACATATATGACCCATCTTTACTTATTTATTTTTTTGGATTTTTTCAAATAGTCCCTTTAATTTTTATATAGATTTTTTTAATTTTTACACATAAATAATTTTTTGCATTTTTATCACGATTTTTATAAAATTACATGAATTATTTCAAGGGTGTTTTTACACACACATGTTCACCATTTGTATTTGTGCAACTTTTTTTGTTTAGTAACATTGTTTGGATTAAGTATTTAATCTTACAAGTTTGCGGCATTTAAATTTTATATTTTCACCTTTTAGAGACGAGCGCTAAATGTATTTACCTTTACATATAGAAATAGTCTGCTTGATACATCTTGCTATGGATGCCCTAGATCAGTGGTTCTCAACTCCAGTCCTCGGGACCCACCAACAGGCCAAATTTTAAGTATTACCTTGGGGAGTTGCAGACTAGAATACTGCAATCACCGAGCAGCAAATTATATCACCTGTGATGTATTTCAGCTATCTTGCAAACCTGACCTGTTGGTGGGTTCTGAGGACTGGAGTTGAGAACCACTGCCCTAGATGCTTGCTGACCCTTCTTCTGGCCAGAAAAAATAACTAATAAATGGCTGGACCTTCTAAACTCTTATGCCCTGTACACACGATAGGATTTTCCAATGGAAAATGTGTGATAGGACCTTGTTGTCGGAAATTCCGACCGTGTGTAGGCTCCATCACACATTTTCCCTAGGAATTTCCGACGCACAAAGTTTGAGAGCTTGCTATAAAATTTTCCCAACAACAAAATCCGTTGTCAGAAATTCCGATCGTGTGTACACAAATCCGACGCACAAAGTGCCACACATGCTCAGAATGAATTAAAAGACGAAAGCTTTTGGCTACTGCCCCGTTTATAATCCCGACGTACGTGTTTTACGTCTCCGCGTTCAGAATCAGATTTTCCGACAACCTTGTGTGACCGTGTGTATGCAAGACAAGTTTGAGCCAACAACAGTCGGAAAAAATCCTAGGATTTTGCTGTCGGAATGTCCGATCAATGTCCGACCGTGTTTACAGGGCATTACTTTATCTAAATAAGCCAATGGACAAGGTCTGACATCAACAGTGTGTCGAGAGAATCGCACAGCACCAGGTCCGTTGGGTCACCTGACAGGCTGCAGAACTTTCCAGAAGATTTTGAAAATCACATGACAGGCCTGTCTGTACTCATAAATTGGTTTCTTTAAGAAAAATCTAGAAGAGAAATACTGTTCTACGAAAGCTAGGAACAACAGCAGCATGTCCTCCTCACACTCCTCTTCTCTGGAGTTTCTTCAGGTACCCCCTGATGAAGATACGTAATACCCCTTGTATTGACACGCGTTGGGGAAGGGGACAGGACGGTACGTTACACATACAACCTGTTGGGAATGATCAGCACGCCACCTCGATACCGGCCGCGTTACCTGTTTGTTACTGCTATTTTAGAGTGGCGCCCTATAAGCGCCTTCATATTGTGAGTACCCACTGTGGGTTTTTTTTGTGGTTTTAATAAATGCTTAGTACATACTGCACCATGAAGTTCTCTCTGTGTTAATATACTGAGGTTATAAGCGGGACTGCTGTGATGAACAGAGGCATAAGTGTAATCCATCCAGGATCCTGCATATACTACCGAACCCATAGAGGTTCTATGGCGTATTCTGACCAAGCCTAATAGCAAGGTCACACGCCCTAAGGTGAGGGGCTATCACCTGGGGGGGAGCACTTGTATGAGCATAGCACTTTACCTTGTGCTTACTGAAACGCATGGATGTATTTTGGAATATTTATGGACTACTAATCTGATTATTGCACAAAGCACCACAGCACCGAATCGCATGGATGCAGCACTGAATCGCATGGATGCAGCACTGAATCGCAAGAACGATTTTTTGGAATTTTTTTTATCTATTATTGTTTGAACATTGCACAAGCACTTTGGAATATTTATTTATCATTATTTGGACATTGCAAAGGCATATTGGAGCACTTTATATAATTTATTGAAGTATCGCATGTAAGTACATATTAACAACGGATTTTATATTGTGGGTGTTTTATACATATATTTCCCATCTTATGAGAGAACACAGTATCAATTTATTTGTAATTTAGCACTAAATTTTATATTTGCAATTTTGATAGCGCAGCGTACTTATAACTTGGTAAACAATGAAAACAACTTTCTCTCTCGTTCTGAGGATTGGTGCAAAAAGGAGGAAGGACAATCTCTTGAGTTCTGTGGAACTTTGAGGCTACCTTCGGGAGATACAGGGGGTCCTGCCCAAGTACAACCCGGTCATCAAATAATAGAAAAAAGGGCTCTCTTATTGACAGAGCCTGAATGTTGCTTATCCTACTGGCTGTTGTAACCGCCAGCAGGAAGCTATTTTAAAGGTAAGGAACTTAAGAGGGATAAGAGCTAACAGTTCAAACGGTGCCCTGGTTAGCGCTTCCAAAACTAAAGTAAGGTCCCAGCGTGGAAATCTGCTCATCTGCACTGGGGACAGTCTTCTCTGACCGACAAGAACCTTTTATTCAGAGGGTCCAGAGCCAATCTCCAGTCCAAAAAAACAGGACAAAGTTGCAACCTGAACCTAAGTGTCTTGGTCGCCAGCCCCTGATCCACGCCATTCTGGAGAAAGTCCAGGATGGCAGGGATCTCTCGTTGGGAAGTCCTCTTCACCTGGTACCAGAGCGAGAAGACTTCCCAGACTTTTGCGTAAATACGCCTGGTAACCAGCTTCCTACTTAAAAGAAGTGTGTCGATCACTCTCTCAGAACACCCCCTTTTTCCTAGGTTCTCCTTTTCAAGAGCCAAGCCGTCAGCTTGAAGAAGCCGGGATCTAGGTGGCAGACTGGGCCCTGAAGGAGAAGGAAGATGCTGAGGGGGAGATGGACCAATTTCCCAGGGAAGGGAACCAGGTCCTCTTGGGCCACCATGGGGCGATCAGAATCAGTCTGCCCTCTAAAAGACTTAGTTTTTGCAGTATCCTCAGGATTAGAACTATGGGGGGAAAGGCATATGCTAAGTTGAAGTCCCAAACATGGGCCAGCGCGTCTACCCCCTCTGAATCCTTTTTCCGAGAAAGTGAGAAGAATCTATTCACTCTTTTTTTCCTTCTGCGGGCAAAGAGGTCAATCTCTGGGTTGCCGAAGTGCCGGCACACAAGGGAGGACACTCCCCCTGGTGAATCGGCTGCCGACTGAGATAGTCCTCTTTGACATTGTATGCCCCTTTACATGTACAGCTGAAACAGAGGGGATTCATTGATCTGCCCACCCGAGCATTTCCAGAGTCAGGATCAGAAGAGCACGAGACCTGGTGCCTCCCTGATGATTCAGGAATGCTACCGCGGTTGCATTGTCGGAAAGGATCTGGACCTCTCGGCCCCTGATTCTTTCTTCGAAGGCCCTTAAGACCTCTCTGACCGCCAAGAGTTCTCGGAAGTTGGAGGAAGCGGTCCTCTGATCCTGGTATCAGGCACCCTGGGCTCGAAGTTCCTCTAAGTGGGCCCCCCAACCCCAGGTGCTAGCATCCATTGTTATCCTGAGGGGTTGGAGTTGACCCAAAAGGTGGCCCTTCTATAGCCTCTGACAGCCACCACTGTAGAGACTCCCTTACCTCTGCTGGAACGTAAACCCTGTCGTCCAGCGTTCCTCTCTTCCCATCCCAGGAGGATAGGAGGAATTGCTGGAGAGTCTTGGAATGGATCAGAGCCCATGGAACTGCTGGGATACAGAATGTCATCAGTCCAAGAACTCTCATGACCCCTCTGTAAGAGACCTCCTCTAATTCTAGAAGGGACGCTACCGCTGAAATGAGGCCATCTACCTTGCCCTGGGGTAAAACAAGCTTCTGTGCTGTTGAATCCACCAGGAATCCTAGATAGAACTTGATGTGAGCAGGAACCAGCAAGGACTTCACCTGTCTGATGATCTAACCCAGAGACTCCAGGGTACTCACTACCTTGGCCAGGTGGGAGAGAAGGAGATCACGATTCTGGTTGTAAACTAGTATGTCGTTGAGATAGGGGATCAGGAAAGCAACCACCTCTGCCAGAATCCTTGTAAACACTCTCATACTGGCAGCCAGTCCGAAGGGTAGGGCAGAGAACTGCCAGTGCTGCATTTCCTGCTCCGAGGGGATTGCCAACCTGAGAAAAGCCTGGTGTTCTGGAAAGATAGGGACATGGAGATAGGCATCCTTCAAGACTATCGTTATCATAAATACATCCTTGAGAAGGTGCTTTCTGAGAGTATAAACGCTTTCCACGCAGAATTATGAGACGGTACCTTCCTGAGTGCTTTGGGACTACAAAGATGTACGAGTAGGATCTCTGCCCGCATTGTCCTGCTGGGACTGGCTCTATGACTCCCTGCTCTGCTAGCTCTCTGACATTGTGCAAGATACCCGCTGCCTTGAGAGGATCTTTGGGCAAGTGGGTAAAAATGGAAACTTGGGGGAGGAGAGTAGAGAAACTCCAGCCTGTAGCTCTCTCTTACAATCTGGAGGATGTGGGGACTCTGAGTAATCCTTCCCCACTGAGAGAGGAAGTGGGAAAGTCTTCCCCCCTACACTTGCATCACTTGGTAAAACAAAGATAAGAGAGTGCCTCTGAGCTAGAGTGTTTTAATCAGTATTAAAAAAGAAATAGTAGGCACTTACATGTCAAAATGCAAAGAAGCTCTATATGGGTCAACATTTAACAGAGTGATGTGGCTGTTATCAGAGGCACATTCCCAGGAGTGTCACAATTCCATGCTGCAATAACCACGGGAAGCCGGGGAGGAGACCAGCTGTATCTTTCAGAGGAAAGTAGCGAGCGGCTCATGGAAACTACGTGTGACGTCAGCAGGTGGGGGAAACACAACATGTTTCAGAGCAAGCGCGAAGTCCGTAAGGCGCATGCGCGCTCCTTTATCAAGTGTAATGACAGGGAACCGGCGAGACAGCACTTAAATACTCCATCTGCTGACCGAAACCAGCTGACTGCATAATGAAATCTATACTACATAACACTATGGGGACAAAAAGATGAATGATTAAAGGATAATGTTAAATGCCTGCTAAAGGCTGAAAAATAAATTAAAATTAAATAGATGAATAATAATCTACCTGGTGATACTATATAATTAATGGGAGCTAAGAGATTAATTAGATAGAACAATAAACATAATATATGGCAAGTGAATATATCAACAGGAGCGCAAATGAAGTAAAGTGCGCGCCTTCATCTGGAGGTACATACACGCGCCGACAGGAAACCATTACTAAAAATCGCAATATATAAACTATAATAGACACTAAGTTGCAAAGGACAAATATACTAGTAATGGGAATAAGAATGAATATAAGAATACATACAGTTAGGTCCATATACATTTGGACACATGCACAATTTTAGTTTTTTTTCAGGTATTTACCAAAACATATTCAAGCAATAGTTATATAATTTATACGGGCTGAAAATGTACCCTCTTGGGTTTAATTTGAGGGTAATGTACATCCAAATCGGAGGAAGAGTTTAGGAATTACAGCTCTTAAGAATAGCCATCCCCATCTATCAGTTTTGGGTCGGGGGAATTTGTCCTGGATAGGTAAAATAAACGCAGTGAAAATGACCCTCATCCCAAGAATTTTATATTTATTCCGATCCCATCCTGATCCTGAGACGGCCCCTGAAAAAATTCCAATCCCAGATAACTAGATTCATTTGGGGAAATAAGGGACATCGCTACCCGAACAGTGTGCTCCTTAGAAGACGCACACAAGGCGGAATGGGCCTGCCGGACCTCTGGAGATACTACCAAGCTACTCAGTTATCACAGTTCTCGATCATATACTTTCAGGGAAATAGGCCGGATTGGGTAGACATGGAGAGGCAAACTATCCTATTGCACACTATTGATTACCTAGCTTGGATCCCCCATCAAAACAGACCCCCCATAATGGCTCCTACTCTATCGCATTCCATGACCCTTAGTGACCTCCTATACAAATCCCCCTACCTAATATCGGATATTCACCCCTTAGCACATATTTTTCACAACCCCAGCTTTCCCCCAGGCCAGGATATTGGGGCATTTCAGTGGTGGACAAATAAGGGGTTGTTCCGTATTGGTCACTTTCTCTCCCCCATGGGACCCATCACGGCAAGCCACTGTAGTAGCAAACTGGACATGCCATCCTCCAAAAGGTTCAGTCTGCATCAAATTCGACATTTTATCTTCTCATTATGGACCACAAAACCCGAACCCTTGAATGTAACAGCATATGAAAAATGGTGCTCTGGATGCATGGATCAGAGGGGAGGAATTTCTAGGATTTATGCCTCACTCACTGAGAATACCGAGAAACCATCATAGAACAAAGAAAATGGGACTTTGACAGACCACCAACTCTGTGATTAAAAATATCTTTAATAATATAGAATAAAAAGACGTAGAGGCGTCTACACACTACATAGATACATTACATGAAGAACAGAAAGTACAGATCATCATATCATATGTACTGTCCAAAGGGTGGTATACCCTGATACCCAACGCGTTTCCAGTATTTTGATACCTTCATCAGGGATTGAGAGTTGAGTATATTTACATATGTATAGATTCCAGAGGAATGATTCTGTGTTCAAAGAGCACCAACAGCAGTTAAATGAGATAAAATATTCCATGGACGCCAGACCATAATGATAGAAGAGTTGTAAGTATACTATATTTCCAGCATCAGTGAATGTATTTCAAAGCAGCATAGGACGGATGATCGTTCGCGCTATAGTGTGGGCTACATAACGGGCGGATGAATATCCTGTGGATGTGTCCTGTAAGTGTCCAGGTCCAATGTATGGCGTACCTTCTGTGTGTCAGTGCCTCCCATCATACGCACTGGGTTGGGAACAGGATCTAAAAGTCTCTTGGGACACCAATACGTGGTACTCCAAATTCCAGAAAGCCTTTAAGGGCATAACCATTGTCTCCCTTATAAAGGCGAACGCCAAAATACTAACGCGGTGGTATAATGTACCCCTACGTCTGGCTAAGATCTTTCCAGGCAGATCCCCCTTATGCTTTAGAGGCTGTGGGTTGACTGGATCTCTATACCACATCTGGTGGGAGTGTCCTCATATTCGGGGACTGTGGAACAGGATATTTTCTTTAATGCGTGAAGTGACCGAATTATTTGTAACAAAAACACCCGATATTGCCCTTCTGAACGGAAGCCCATTAGGATGTCCTAGGCATCTCCGGACACTCATACATTTCATTTTGCTGGGTACCAAACTTACGATAGCCCGAGCTTGGAAACATCCTACAGTGTCCCTAGCTGCTGTTAAAAGGAAAATTTCATGGGGGCGTGTCCGGATGTGAGCAGCGGCGGACGTGTTGGAGAGGAGCTCCGGGTATCCTGAACACCATCCTCTGCCATCCTTGCCATCAATTAGTAAAAAAAGCCAGAATACCTGCCTGTAGGCTTCTCCTACATCATCTGCTGCTCCTTGTGCCTATATTGCAAGTCTCGGGCCCGTGATCTTCTGGGGATCCATTGATGATCCACGGCTGCGGCCGCCGCCATTTTCCCGGGTCACAGCAAGCTGGAGGAAGCTGTTTCTGGCCTGGTGGAGAGGTAGGGGAACTCCTTATCATCCGACCTACCCCCCCAGGTGTTTCTCAGAGCCGGATGGTCCGTGGGGCCGTTTAAATCATCCGCCGCAGCCGCGGCCTAGTGCACCGCACTTTCCTACGCCGCCGGCCGGCGGAGGAGCGCCGCGGCCGGCCTGCTTTGTAATCAGGAGCGGGGACACTGCTGCGCTCACACATCCCACCATCCCTTCACCATCCTGCAGGAAAACGGCTCAGTTGGCTGGTGGTGGCTGTCATACGTGGCTGGCTGAGGAGTCCTGGGGCCCAGCATCCTGATTCGCCCCTCTGCCTTCATCTTGGCTACCTGGGCCTCTCCTGCATAGTGCCCACGATCGGCCCTTCCCACTGGATTGTCACTGTTAGCAAGTTACACGGGGGGCTGCTGGCAACTACTGCCCACCTCTCTGCGCTGCGGACTTCTGGGACTAAATACCTGCGGCATACCTGTAGTACCCTTCTGACCGCTGCACTGGACCCTGAAGTATATCCTCTGTTGGGACTGGGATCCTAAAATCTGTACTGCACTGCTGCCCTGGAAAATACCCCAGTGGTGAACACTATAACAGTGACTGACTGGCTGCTGTGTGGCTGTGGGGGTGCCCTCTCCCTCCCCTCATTCTGATTGTACACTGAAGGCTGACTATTACCCAGCTCCATTTTATCAACCTCTTGCCTTCAGCTTCATGGGCCCTAAGCAACGGCCCAAAAATTCATCCACACCAGGCCGCTCGGCCCCTGTACCGGCTACACAGCCTGACTCTTCTCTCATAGGGAGGCTGCAGGAACTGCTGACCGAATTAGCCATGGAGCACGAGGCTTCGCCGAGTGCGACTCTCCCTGCCCCACCCTCCCAGGACAGCACCGCATTGATCCTGGCCGCCATTGAACAAAGCAAAACCTCCATGCTGGTGAGAATAGACCGATTAGCTGAAGAATGTAATCTCATTAGAAACGACCTGGATAAGATTAGGGGCAGGCTGACTGAATCGGAAACCAGAATTTCTGCCACTGAAGATCTTACAGCTACCCACTCCAATACCATAGCGGAATTGCAACGCACAGTACAATCGCTTGTCGCCAAAGCCGATGACGCAGAAAACAGGGCGAGACGCAACAATGTTCGAGTTCTGGGTCTCCCTGAGGGGGAGGAGGGTGACAGACCGGCGGAGTTCGCGGAAGAATTCTTCAAAAGTCTGCTAGGCCTCGCAGATATCTCCCCGACCTATGTCGTCGAGCGTGCCCACCGTGTACCCACGGGACGCATTATCCCTGGTGCTAATCCCCGACCCTTCTTGGTTCGCTTCCTCAACTTCAGGGACCGAGACAGGATCCTTTCCGCAGCTCGCAAACATCCTTCGCTCCAGTATGGCAATTCTGCAGTCCTATTATTTCCGGATTTTTCAGCTGACCTGCAGCGCAAGAGGAAGTCCTTTAATGACGTCCGTAGACGCCTACGCGAAAAGGACATTAAATACAGTATGTTGTACCCCAGTCGTCTCCGGGTCCCCCATAATGGCTCGGTCAGGTTCTTCGACTCTCCGGCTGATGCAGATGACTGGCTAAACAACCTGGGGTGAGCACCAGATATTATCCCTTACTACAAGTGGCTCCCCGATAGAATTATTATGAAAACTATCTCCCTTCCGGATCCGGGCTCATGGGGATTTTGTCCAGTTATCAGTCTGTTGTATAGCCCCCTTGGGTCTTATCACCTAAAGTTGTTGCTAATTGACTCCTGAACTCCCATGCAGGACTTACCCGTTATGCTGGGTGGGAGACCAACCTAACCCCGGGAGCTGGCATGTTTAATCTACAACTGATTATGATTTTTCTCTTGCAAGAGCCATTGATCACTGGAGATTCCTCTAGTTCAGGACTAGACATGCAGTACTTTTACATTCTTCTACCCCGGAACTACCTTGTTGGACACACCTCACTACAGTATCTACCCCCCCCAGTTTTTCTTCACGCCAATTGAAGAGGCATCAGCGGCACTGAATCGCCGCACTTTGGAACTTTTCACAGAAGTCTGAAGTTCTAGGAGTTTTGAGTTCAGGTTTTTGGGTATTAAACTGGCCATAGTTCTGTTTTTCTTTTTTTCTCTGTTAGGGGTATTTCATGGTCAGTAGGGAGTTTACAGGTTACTGTTTCTGTTTAATTTTTTTTTGTACGCTCTATGTCCACTGACTGAAGTATATATATATACATGTGTTCTGTCAATGCTCACCATGCCCAGTGTAAAATTTGTTCTCCTCTTTGCATTCTCCCTTGGGCCCAAAGGGGCTGATCCCTCACACGTAGGTATCATTATGCTGCATTATAAATTGCTATTGCCTTTATGGAGTTAAAACTGATAACATGGAATGTACGAGGTCTTAATAATAAGGTTAAAAGGGCATTAATGTTCAAATACCTGAATAATCACAAACCCCATATCTTGTTCCTGCAGGAGACCCATCTCCTGGGGAATAAGATCCTAGCACTACGTAGACCCTGGGTACGGCAAGCATTTCATGCAACGTACTCCAGTTACGCCAGGGGAGTGGCCATCTTATTAAACAAATCCCTTGCATATAAGGTCCTACATCTACAAACTGATCAGGAAGGCCGATTCATAATCCTCTTACTGGAGATCAGAGCAGTGGTCTATGCTTTAGTAAATGTATACATTCCCCCTCCTTTCAACCAACAGGTCCTCTACAAAATATATGAACATTTAGCTACACTACAGTTCTCCAGACTTTACATAGCTGGAGACTTTAATTCTATTCTGGACCCATCTCTGGACTCGTCCAACCCAAATAGGGTGTTTTCACCGGACCTACTTCAATGGGCACAAGCATTTAATTACACTGAGATCTGGAGATGGAAGCACCAAACCACTAGGGTTTACTCCTTTCACTCCACCACTCATAAATCAGGCTCCAGGATTGACCTGGTCTTTGGCAACACCTGTGCCCTGGCGGCGGTGAGGGGGGTCTTGTACTTACCTGCGGGCCTCTCTGATCATGCGCCCTTAGAGGTCACCTTGGGGTTGTCTGACACCAGGAGTCGAGACTGTTGGCGTTTAGCACCAAAATGGTTACAGGACACGAGGGTGGAGGAGGAAGTCTCTCCTAAACTACAACAATATTGGGAGATCAATGAGAACTCAACCTCAGCACAGGTAGTCTGGGACGCCTTTAAGGCCAACACCAGGGGTGAATATATTTCAGCTATCAAGACGGTTCGTTCTGAGATGTCCTGTCAGGTCCAGGCCCTTGAGGAGGGAGAGGGTAAGGCAGCGGAGGCTTTTTCTGGTTCCCCGACTCGGGATCACTTCAGCCAGCTAGCTGAGGCAAGAAGAGCATTGTCTCTACATCTTGCATCGGCCACGCATCTGGATTTAAAATCTCTGGCGGGGAAGATCTTTGAGTCCGGAGACAAGAACAGCAAGCTTCTAGCAAATTTAGTTGCGGACTCTAAAATGCAGACAGTGGTGTCAGAAATACGTGGTTCGGATGGTCAGGTGCTTTCTACTCCTGAGCAAATTTTGGATGAATTCAGATCCTTTTATGAAAAATTATATGAAGCAGTCCCTGGCTGGCCTGAGGACCGGCGTAGGGAGTTTTTACATTCCCTGCACCTACCCACTCTTTCACAGGAGGATCTTGAATTTTTAGATAAGGATTTTACCACTGAGGAGATAGAGGCAGCGATTTGTTCATTCCCCAGTGGAAAAACACCGGGACCAGATGGCCTGCCGGGTGAATGGTACAGAATGTATGCCTCTTTAGTTGCACCAAAACTGTTGAAGGTCTTCTCTGAAAGTAGAAGGCAGATGTCCTTGCCCCCTTCTATGTACCAGGCACACATAGTCCTCATTCCTAAGCCCGGCAAAGACATATCCCTCTGTACTTCCTATAGGCCGATCTCCTTGCTAAACTATGACCTCAAGATCTTGACAAAAATACTAGCGACCAGACTGCGGACGATTCTACCATCCCTGATTAATATAGACCAGACTGGTTTCATGCCAGGGAAATCAACAGATATAAATCTACGTAGAGTGTTTACACATCTTCAGCTGCCTCCCACTGAGTCCTCCACGAGAGTATTGGTTGCGCTAGATATTGAAAAGGCATTTGATTCAGTGGCATGGCCTTATATGTCTTCGGTTCTTGAGGTTATGGGTTTTGGAGAAGAATTCCGTAGGTGGATCGATATTTTGTATAAGGACCCAACAGCGCAGATAAAACTTAATGGTGCTCTGTCGGCACCTTTTTCGGTGGGAAGAGGTACGAGACAAGGTTGTCCGCTGTCACCGGCTTTGTTTGCCTTGGTGATGGAACCACTTGCTTCGGCCTTAAGACAGGCAGAGGGGGTTAGGGGCATACAGGTGGGATCCATACATGAGAAAGTGGCTTTATACGCAGATGATCTCATTCTTTTTTTGAATGACCCTGCTCAATCCCTCCATGAGACGCTGACCATTCTTTCAAATTTCAATAGTTGCTCGGGACTCAAAGTGAACTGGGAAAAATCCCAAATATTACCGATAGATATAGCCGCAAAGGACATAGCAGATCCCAACCTTCCCTTATTATGGACAGACAAAATTAAATATCTAGGCATCCACATTTCCACATCTACCTCTGATTATTATACCCTTAACTTCGAACCACTGATACAAATGATGAGGACAAGACTGAAGGCTTGGGCACATCTTCCCCTCTCTCTAATTGGGAGGATTAATTTATTCAAGATGAAACTACTGCCCGCTTTTCTCTATGTTCTTAGACACGCCCCTATCTGGATTCCAAAAAAAGTTTTTTGCCTGATAAATACCATTCTATTATCTTTTTTCTGGGGAACCGGTCAGCAGAGATTTAGGCTGGCGGTGCTACAGAGACCTTGGGGGGAGGGAGGCCTGGCTTGCCCTGACCTCCATTCTTATTTTGTGGCGGCTCTATTATCACATGCCCACAACTGGCTAGTCTCTGATGAGTCCAATGCAGCAGTGGTTCTAGAAGTAGCACATCTGGGGTCATACGAGGCACTACGGAACTTACTTTACCGGGGTCCTAGGGCTCCCTTCCCTCTTACAACGGCAATGAAAGCGGTTATACGAGCGTGGTCGGTGGCCAATTCCATGCGCCCCACACCTTCTGGACACATATCCCCGCACAGCCCTCTTTGGTTTAACCCGCAATTGTCAGAATTTGGGTCCATTCCTGACCCTAGTATATGGGCATGCAAGGGCATCAAATATATAAATCAGATCTGTTTGGATGGCCGAATGCAGACTTTTGACGGGCTGAAACAACAATATGATTTACCCAACTCTCACCTGTTTAGATTCCTGCAGCTTAGACACGCCTTCAACACCCAGTTTGAGCATGCCCAAGTGGCCTTTTACACCTCAAATCTGGAAACTCTGCTCAGGGACGAAACTCTAACTAAGCCCTTATCCACCATATATAAAGCGTTACTCCCTAATGTACACACGGGATTAGAAAACCTTAAGGCAAAGTGGGTGATTGATTTCCCTACACTAGACACAGAAGATTGGGAGGAACTGTGGGAGTGCCCCTTTTCACAGCTAGTATCAGCTAGAGACAAGTTAGTGCAGTTTAAAATAGTACATAGGATATATTACACACCCGTGCGTCTACACAAAATATATCCATCTATTCCTCCCTCCTGCTGGAGATGCAACTCATCCTCAGCGGATTTCATACACATATTTTGGAGCTGTCCACAGATCGAAATTTTTTGGGTTGAGGTAACCAATTTTATTTTGACTGTCACCACTGTTCCTGTACCACTGTCTGTAGAGGTATGTTTGCTGGGACTTGTGGAACCCCTGGCCCCAAGCCGGACTATTAGAACCCTGCTAGGATTACTACTTTATTATGCCCGTAAGTCGATAGTACTCAGATGGAGGGCCTCATCCGCACCCTCATTACAATTTTGGAAGAGGTTAGTGAATGCGGCTCTACCACTATACAAGGCTACCTACCTGTCACGTGGATGTGCCAAAAAATTCCACAAAATATGGGATATTTGGACGGATTCCCTGTCCACTAATGCAGACTCGATGGACGATTAGTAACGTTCTACTAAGTACCGTGAATGACCCAAGAGGCATCTCCGATCTCATAACACCCCTGAGATGCTCGGTCAATAGTCAGGGGGAGGGGGGGAATGCAATTATGTATCTATAATGTACACTTTATTTCACAAGAACCTAAAGTGAGCTTTGTAGGATATATGTGGAATTGAAGAATTGCTTTGAATATTCTACACAGGTGGTCGAGCGTACAATGGTTTAGGTAGTTATGTGTGGTTTTTTTTTTGTTTTTTTTTTGTTTTTTCTCATCTTATATCTAGTTTTGTAGTTGTAGTGAACGAGCCTGGGTATGCCCAATAGGCTCTGTATTGTTTTGTTCTCACTTAAAATTATAATAAAGATAACTTTAAAAAAAAAAAAAAAAGGAAAATTTCATGGGCAATGGTTCAAGAAAAAAACAGTCAGTATACTCCTGTCCACTACAGACAAATACGACAAGATATGGGAACCCTGGAAGACCTATATACAAAAACCTACACATCCCAATTAGTAGTACACAACCATTCTACTACTAAGTAGCTCTCCGATGCCTAAAAGACCTCCCCTCCTTCTTTCTTTTCCCTTTCCTTCCTCCTTCTACATTACTCTCTGTACAACCTGGTAATCGCATGACACCACATGCGAACACCAGGGGATAGTCTGTCACTGACAATACTACCATTCTAACTCTGGCAAACTTTAGCATCTGGTAGTACAGTCAACATATAAGTTTAACAGGTGCAATGAAGACACATACCAACTTCTCACCTTTCTATCGTGTATCTCCATATTATCCAAGAATTAGTTTGGGACAGGGACTAAATGGGGCACGTAAGGTGTCAAATCTACCCACTGGATACACAGACACAAATCAGTTAAAAATTGCACAGGTTCACATAAAAATTCAAAGATTATAAAAATTGTTAAGAATATATATATATAAGTACTATTGCATGTTTACTGTTTTTATCTTATTTTTTCGCAAATAAAGAATTAAAAAAAAAAAAGAATATATATATATATATATATATAAATGAATGAAAGAAATTAGATTAAAGATTTTACAGAAAATATATGATGATAATAATAAACAAAGAATATATTCATAAACATGCAGGTACATGTTTGTAAAGGCAAACACGTGCGTACATACAGATGCACATACATGCCACCACACGCAACTACTGATAGATTATGGAAATTAGGAAAATATATACATTTAAGAATTATTGTTATATAAAAAAGGTAATAACAATAATTCTATAATTTATAGATATGAGAAAAGTTTCATAAGAAATATAAACAAAAGGGGTAGGTTGGTATTAATCACCCAGATACAATATTGGATAGATACTATAGAACTATTATCAGAGGAAACCTGAAACAAAACACTAAAAAAGAAGAAATCATCTGAGCTAGCGAGCGATTGGACTGTCTACTAATAAGAGGACAAACAACATGAGGTTATAGAATAGTAGGGGCGTGGCCTGAACTCGGGAGAAAATGGCAGCTTAAGTCTTTTGCTCCCGCTGACAGAGAGAACATTCTGACTAAAACGGAGGTTACCCACCCGCCCTTTTACGAAGAAAACATGGGGACCTCATCCCGCAGTTCCTCCGCGTCCAGATCCAGGTCCCCCCGTGACATGACGGGCAGGATTAGCCAAAATATACCGGAAATGTTCCGCTCACAATCTGGTAACATGGCGCCCACACGAGGCTCTCCTCAGACAGCAGGCCCGACAGCAGGACCCTCACCACCCCCAGACAACGGAGCAGTGATTCTCATGCCGAATTCACAGCCTAGCCTCCAGGACTTACATTCCGTGGCGCTGGATATAAAAAACTCCCTGACGGCAGCCCTGACGGCAGCAATCACGGATCTCAGGATTGACATTCAAGCGATGGCGGGCCGAATCCAAGAAGTGGAGAAGACGACTACAACCCATTCAAATGTCCTCCGCCGTACGTGCCAGGTCCTCGATACCCACACCCTACAGTTACGAGACCTGAACCGACACATGGAGGACTTGGACAACCGCGGTAGGCGCCATAACTTGCGGGTGAGAGGTCTGCCAGAATCTATCGAAGCAGACAGGCTGCAAGCAGAGGTCTCCGCTTTCTTCAACAGCCTCCTGGATAAACCCCCCACCACCCCCATAGCTATGGAACGCATCCACCGCACCCTGCGTCCACGGGGGAGAGAAGCGGACCCACCCAGAGATGTGATCTGTCACATAATAGACTATCGATTGAAAGAAGAAATTCTACGGAAAGCTCGTATAGCTACAAAGCTATCACATAATGGCGCAGATATACGCCTCTTTCAAGACCTCTCTACCATTACACTGCAACGTCAGAGAGAACTGCGCCCCCTGCTGGAAGTGCTGCGTTCCAGGGAAATTCCATACAGGTGGAAGTTCCCCTTCTGCTTATCAGCCTCCTATCAGGGTCGTACCGCACTAGTCAGAGTGCCAGAAGATTTACGATATTTCTGCGACACCCTAGACATACCTTTCACGGATGTCCCTGAGTGGTATGCGGAATTCTGCCCTCCGGCCTCCAGGAAATCCCCGCCTGACAACGAACCTATGGATACTCAGCCGCACCGTTACAGGAGGCAGCGATCCCCATCCGAAGCCAGACCACGTCATCAAGCACCAGGCACGGATAGAGGCTCAAGCCCGCTTGACATCACGCAGACCAGAAGAGCACGCCGGGATCGCTGATCAACGACGCTGGAACGATTTACCACGCAGAGATTCGGTTTTCACATTACCCTTCGTCTCACTGATTTCAAGAAGTTATATTCAGTTCTTACCCTGCTTTCGTCATGCGTCATCATCACTAGCTGCCAGAATCTAACCACCTTCAAACCCTACGCCCTTGAATCGGCCTTAAACACCATGCTCCGGGCACCACAACAGAACCGTTGGAAAAGACACATCACTTGACGCTGCTGGGGTATGGGAACAGGAGTTCAGGATCACCGATTTCATCAATGTAGAAGGTCACCGAAAGCTACCAAGACACGACTTTTCAGCGCACACGGCTCTGGTCGTTTTTGACATTTCTGGACACTCTGACACCGTATCCTTTCCTGCACTGAAACCCCACTCTCTCACGCTATACATTGAAGGTGGGGGAGGTCGTTAAGCACTCCTAATAAATAGATAAATCATAGAGTGCTTGCTGTTACCAAACTTTTATCTCCCTATATAATTTTTTTTTTTTTTTTTGGTTATGTGTCTCCTCACCTATTAAGATCCTTGCTCTAGACCTAATTAGCTAATGTTGCTGGGAATGATGATCCGTGGGAAGGCATTAAAAAGATCTCACAGAATGTATTAATATATGCCTACATTCAGAGCAAACCTCTAAGAGCACTGCGATGTGGGAATGATCCGATTTCACACGGCTAGCTCCCTACATAAAGCTCGCAGTTAACGAGATTGCATACCTCACTGACACACTCAAGTTATACCGTACTTCGGCTGCTCCACTTACGGCTTAAAAGTAAGGGAGACGCGATTCCTACGGATCATCACCACCTATGTTGAAATGCTGAAAAATTCAATGTATATAATTAAGGGGTTGGATATCAATGCCGACATGCAAAGTCGATGGACTCATAATTGTTTCGACCGACATTGACTTGACTTATTCTACGCTAACAGGCGTTGGGAGTTGTCCCAACGACACCATAACACCCGCACATTACGATCTCGGACTGCATAGTTAGGGTAGCAATACCCGACTGCGATTTCTTGATCACCTCTAGTTGTAGTCATACAGTATAAACAAGGCCACGATCTAATGGGAAACATAATCCCAAGACGATTGTCTCAACTGAAGGTTTAGGATCTCAATGACCACACTGTTACAGATAACCTCCTCCAGTTTAAGGTGACCCCCTTGACGCACACACGGTTGACCTGAGATGCAGATGACTGTTGTTCCTGTTGACCCCTATTACGCACATAGGAAAGTGAGAGCTTAGACTCCACCAAGCCTAAAATCCATCCAGGAGATACTAAACACCTATGTATGCCCACAGGTACATTTGATGTGTGGCCCCTGTTCCCACATGCTTCACACTTCAGTTTCATTCCTTCCAGTTGTATGCCCGATGGATCAACGCTACCTATTGCAGAAAAGGTTCGCATCATAATACGCCTTGCTAGGATAAGACATAAGGCTCGGACCTACCTTCCCGCACAAAGGGTTGTTCGTTAGACCAGGGGTGGCAGCATGCCATGTTTAGGATCCCACTGTTTTAAGTTTTGTATAGCATAAGTCTAGTTTTCTTGTCTTACCCTTAGGGATTTTCCAGGAATCTCTAATTCATATGGTTACCAAATCTCACGTAATGCCTGCAAGACAAGTATTGGTCGCACTTTTACCCAGAAGGTACCCTAAATATAGAGTGTCACGAACCAGGGGCACACAGATGACACAGATGACAACACTTAGACGATGTTCTTGCTCCAACATACGGCTTCTTCCCTATATATAGTATACGTTCCTGCCGCATAACATTTTCAACGCTGAACCCTATATTATTACTCCCTCCATCTACCCATACAATCCCCATGTTCCACCTTTATGCTGACTTATCACAATCGTCAACCTCCTCCACAAGCGCCCATCCCCTCTCTGTCCAGCGGGTAGCCTCTCCTCCTCGAACCACACCTCTTCCTAACGATTTCAGCCGCTCCTCACCTCAGTGGCACCCTCAAGCACATCCACCGATTTATATAACGATTTTCACTACACGCCGCTGACTCAATCCGGTCATACCTAATTAAAGGTATACGTTTTACACGGATAAGCGAGCAGGATCTCGCTGATCACCGGAAACAACCGCACTCGCTCGCGGGCCACACGACCATCTTCACACGTATACGCATCGGTCTGATACTCAAAAGTATCGTGTTCTTAGATCCCTATCCTCGATCTACAACCCATAAGAATCATCAAAACACTCCTCAAAAGATACAAATTCTTTGATATTTCTTTCTAGTCCCCCTTCTCAACCTCTCCTCCTCCTCCTCCGACAGAGACGCATAGCTATACGACACCCTCCTATCCCTCCTGACCAGCACACCTAAATTTTGACAACGCCATCATTATGCCGCAAGTAAATTCAGCCAAAAATAAAACAATCAAAGTACTATCCCTAAATATACGGGGACTTAACATCCCCGAAAAGCGCTCTAATTTACTACTTTCCTTACATAAAAACAAAGCGAACATTGTCTTCCTCCAGGAGACGCATTTTAGAACAGGCTCCATCCCCAAACTTTCCAACTATCGCTTCCCAACCTTTATACACCCAACTAACAACTCCACAAAAACGAAAGGAGTCTCCATCCTCTTCGCTAAAAATTGCCCGTTTCACATCACTGAAACCTGCATAGACACGGAAGCACGATACCTTTTTGTCAAAGGCACTCTCCAAGGAAAACGAATGACCCTGGCCAACATATATGCTCCCAACACGAAACAAGTGCCCTTTTTCAAGACCACCTTACAAAAACTCGCTGTGTTCCAAGAAGGCCTTCTTATACTAGGAGGAGATTTCAATGTTCCTCTAAACCCCTTGCATGATACTTCGACCGGCTCCTCCAGCCTACCATATAGCGCGTTACGTGCGATTAAATCACAACTAAAAGAGTTATCATTACACGATTCTTGGCGTACACTTCATCCAAACGAAAAAGATTTCACATTTTACTTGACCCCCCATAACAGATACTCTAGATTAGACTATCTATTCCTTTCACAAAGGGACCTCCCGATGCTAACGACAACCACCATTGATCCCATGTATCTATCAGATCACCACCCAATATCCATGACACTAGCATTCTCAAACACCAATCCCCGACCCCATATTTGGCGACTGGACCCCTCGCTCCTCACAGATACTGCAACAATGACAGCCATACAAGAACGCCTCTTGCTCTACTTCAAGGAAAATGACACATCTGATATCTCACCTATGACGAGATGGGAAGCACATAAAAGCACCATTAGAGGAGAACTAATTGCTATCTCAGCCAAACGTAGGAAGGAAAGACAAGCACACATAAGTATACTGACTTCCCGGATACAATCCTTAGAAAGAGCACACAAAACCTCCCAGGCATTGACGTCTCTCCCAAAACTGCTCCAAGCGAGATCTGACCTATTAGAGGCCCTTAACAAGCAAACTAAACGCAATTATATACTCTCCCAAAAAATATTCTATGAGTACGGCAATAAATCAGGCAAGATCTTGGCAAAAGCTCTACGGAATAAACAAGCAAAAACAACTATCCACTCAATAACGGATGCTACTGGGAAACGAATAGTTTCCAACGACCAGATAGCCGGGCAATTCGTACACTATTATTCCCAGCTGTACAACCTACATACCCCCAACGCACAGAGGGTAGCCGACAATAGGACAAAAGCCGTCCAAGACTTCCTCACAAACTATTGTCCAAAGCACATTTCACCGGATGCAGCATCCGATCTGGAACAACCCATATCTCCAGCGGAATTAGACGTGGTTCTAAAACAATTAAAGACTGGCAAGAGCCCCGGCCCAGACGGTCTCACGACCGGATATTACAAAACTTTTATTGATACCCTCAAACCACATTTCCTACTTGCGTTCAACTCTCTGTCCTCAGACAACCCCCCACCTAGAGATCTACTAACAGCTCATATAACTGTAATACCTAAGCCCAACAAAGATACGTCTAAGGTGTCGAACTATCGCCCTATTTCCTTACTGAATGTTGATCTCAAAATATTCGCCAAGATATTAGCTAATCGACTTTTGCCTCTCCTGCCTAACCTCATCTCACTAGACCAGGTGGGTTTTATACCTGGCAGGGAGGCCAGAGACAACACAACCAAGGCGATCAATATACACCATTGGCTAACTACAAAACATCAGCAGGGATTCTTCTTGTCGCTTGATGCGGAGAAGGCATTCGATAGGGTGGCGTGGGACTATATGACAGAAGTACTAAAGAAGATCGGTCTACAAGACCGAATGTTACAATTCATATTGGCCCTCTATGCAGCCCCCACCGCACAGGTCCGTGTTAACGGGCACCTGTCGAATGCCTTCTCCATGTCAAATGGGACATGTCAGGGATGCCCGCTTTCACCGTTGATTTTCATCCTTACCTTAGAACCACTCCTCCAGCGTATTCGAACTAACCCAGACATCAAAGGAGTCTCCATATCAGAAACTACATATAAGCTATCTGCTTTCGCAGACGATATCCTCTTGTTCCTGACTGAACCCCACATTACACTACCCAATTTACTTAAGGACCTTAATACATTTAACCGCCTGACTAACCTAAAAATCAACTTCACAAAATCTGAAGCCCTGAACGTCTCCCTACAGAAAGAGACACTAGAGTCATGTCAAACCAACTTCCCCTTTAAATGGACATGTGATGCGATTACCTACTTAGGTATCCGCATACCGATTCACCTTTCTGACCTATATCTCAAAAACTACATACCGATCCTTCAAGAAATTCAAAAAGACCTTAAATCATGGTCAACGGGACTCTTTTCATGGTTTGGGAGGACTTCAATAATTAAAATGAATATTCTCCCAAGAATATTATATGTCTTGCAAACAGTCCCCATAAGATTACCACAGGCTTTCTTTGCATCATACCACAGGGCGTGCAACGATTTTATATGGGGAAAAAAACGTCCTAGGCTTAGTTTTGAAAGACTGTCTCTTCCCAAATTAAAAGGAGGAATTGCTCTCCCAGACATTGCCAAATACCATAAGGCTTGCCAACTGTCCAGAATAGTAGACTGGAATGTCCATTCACACACTAAAGCCTGGACGCAAATTGAAAATGAACTCTCACAGATCCCAGTTAAAATTCTACCTTGGACTCCCCCGCGACAGATTCCTATGGAATGCTCACAACATCCATTGATTTCATCCACACTTCACTCATTTAAGTTAATGTGCCAAAAACATCACATTTCCTCCACGCCCGGCCCACTAACACCGATCCGAAACAACGCAGATTTCGTACCGGGCTTACACACAACATTTCTCAAGGGATACTGGCCCCAGGACGATATACGCGCAAAACACTTCTTTTCAGGAAACACCTTCCTAGCTATTACAAACCTACCCGCACACGTGTCTGGAAAACCTTTTTCGCCTTGGATATATAATCAAATAAGGCACTTTCTCAGCCACCCCCCCAAAAAAACCGTGTACTCCAGGCAACTTACTCCCTTTGAAGCTATGTGTTCCAAGACAGAACCACTGAAACATGTGATCTCGGAGATATATACTCTCCTTTTCTCAGACCACACTCCCAAATCCAATATAGCCACTCGCAGTTGGGAAAGAGAATTAGCACTAGATCTATCAGACAGAGACTGGGAAACCATATACTCCTACATACACAAAGGTTCGATTAACGTGTCAGCACAAGAAAACGGATTCAAGATTTTTACTAAATGGTACAAAACCCCCCTCAAACTCCACAAAATATCCCCCACTATCCCTTCCACCTGCTGGAGATGTTCAGAGGCTGAAGGTTCCATGGTACATTTATGGTGGTCGTGCCCTCTCATTCAACCCTTTTGGAAAGAAGTGCACCGTATTATCGCTAATATTACCACATATCAGATTGAATTCACACCTGCCCAAATGCTGTTACACCACTCCTCTATCCCAAAAAAAGACTATCACCGCTCTCTTGCACTACACATGATAAATGCGGCAAAAATGTGCATTCTGACTCGCTGGAAGTCGTCTCAACCCCCAAATATAGCAGATTGGCTCAAGCGAATATTGAAAATAGCCGAAATGGAGGAACTGATACATCAAGCCAACGATACTTTCTCTAAATTCATATCTATTTGGTCTTGCTGGCAACATTTCCAAACGACAGCCGAATATAAGGAACTATTGTCCTAAGATCTTATGCTATCATTTGATACTCTGTCGGAGGAGGAATTACTTTTCTTTACTTAACATACTTACTTTACTCTTTATCTTTTACTACCCTTATCCCGCCTATACTCTCCCCCCCCTCTCATAGTCCACCCTACTCCTCGCCTCCCCTCTTCCCATTTGAGACTATTCAAGATGACACAAAGTAATTATAAGTAACCCAGACCCGCTCCGATCCTTCCTCCCCTAACCTCTTAATCACCCCACCCCCTCCTGATAGGACATTCCGTCCCCCATACACAACTAAGATTAGGATTGCTTGTGGTCCGGAGACCGCAATCCTACCACACGTGAACATGCCCAGAGGCGAATTACTCTCAAGAGTAACACTTCACACAAAGACATTACCAGAACCCCACTCCATTAATTACAATTAGAAATATGATGGAACGACCTCGCACATACCTTCACGCACCCCAGTCGGACATATAACTTTACCCGAGCCATTCACAAGGGGTCGACACGAGATAAACGACAACTGACAGGCCCCCTGCATGATTTAAACGCATAATGGCTCGGGGACATCGCACGAACCATAGAAAGTCCCATCTGGGTCCCCAAAATAAAACATGCTCACTGAACAGCCTTTAGGCACAGACCTTATTGTTTTTAGGTTTATCATTGGAATACAGTTACTCATGGTTATATCATACTTTTGTTTATTGATGGTTTAGTTGACCATGCGATAGATTACTGAATAAGATGTACATTGTACCACATATTATACACCAAAATATTCGTCTGTATCTTTACTCTGTTATGCTTTTGTGTAACTTTACTTTTTCTGACAATAAACATGATTTTGGAAAAAAAAAAAAAAAAAAAGAATAGTATTAACCTCAAGTTCCTCGTTAAGTCCATTGGGTGCAAGGGTGTCCAGAGTAAAAATCCAAAACATTTCACGTTCACATAGTCTTGAAAAACGTTCTGCTTCTGACAAGCCCCTGGGTATGCATTTGATAACCCACACCTGGAGGCCCATTGTGGACTGGGCACGATTTTTACTATTTTATAACATCATGTTGTTTGTCCTCTTATTAGTAGACAGTCCAATCGCTCGCTAGCTCAGGTGATTTCTTCTTTTTTTGTGTTTTGTTTCAGGTTTCCTCTGATAATAGTTCTATAGTATCTATCCAATATTGTATCTGGGTGATTAATACCAACCTATACCTATTGAATACATTTCTTATGAAAATTTTCTCATATTTATAAATTATAGAATTATTGTTATTACCTTTTTTATATAACAATAATTCTTAAATGTATATATTTTCCTAATTTCCATAATCTATCAGTAGTTGCGTGTGGTGGCGTGTATGTGCATCTGTATGTACGCACGTGTTTGCCTTTACAAACATGTACCTGCATGTTTATGAATATATTCTTTGTTTATTATTATCATCATATATCTAATGTAAAATCATTAATCTAATTTCTTTCATTAATTTATATATATATATTCTTAACAATTTTTATAATTTTTATAATGTTTGAATTTTTATGTGAACCTGTGCAATTTTTAACTGATTTGTGACTGTGTATATATGTATTCTTATATTCATTCTTATTTCCATTACTAGTATATTTGTCCTTTGCAATTTAGTGTCTATTATAGTTCATATATTGCGATTTTTAGTGATTGTTTCCTGGTCGGCGCGTGTATGTACCTCCAGATGAAGGCGCGCACTTTACTTCAGTTGCGCTCCTGTTGATATATTCACTTGACATATATTATGTTTATTGTTCTATCTAAATAATCTCTTAGCTCCTATTAATTATATAGTATCACCAGCTAGATTATTATTCATCCATTTAATTTAAATTTATTTTTTTAAATTTTTTATCAGGCATACAGTGGGGACGGAAAGTATTCAGACCCCCTAAATTTTTCACTCTTTGTTATATTGCAGCCATTTTCTTTTTTTTTTTTTTTTTGAAAGTAAAGTTTATTAAGTTATTGAAAAAATACATCAATCAAGAGAGAGAAAGAGGAGCACAACGCTCATCGAGTACAAGTTATAAAAGTGGTACAGCGGTTATAAAGAATGTCAACAGTAAAATTTTGAATAGTCATAGACTTGTAACATAAACAAATACGTTGCTATGGGCGTTGGGAGTCTCGGCACCAGAGCCCCTTCTGGGAACTAACTGCTCTGATGAACCGGGACTCCCCGAGCCCACCTCGCCACTAACATGTGGAAAAATGTCTAGGATACAGATACACAACTTTAGAAACCGGAAAAATAAAAAAAAGGAGAAAACTGAAGGGAGCTTGTATCTATATGACAACTGAATACCATGTTAGTAACGTATTTAGGCAATCATTACTTTAATCAAAAAAGCCAGCTGGTCAGTCGACCTCTCAGGGTGGGTTAAACTTTGGCCGGTAGATCCGGGCCGAAGCATGTTATGTTTGGGGGTTAGGGGGGTATTACTTTTGAGAATCTGCCCTGAGAGTCTCCTTGAGGCAAATAACCAAGGTAATAGAAAGTACCGAGAGCCTGAGGGACCAGTATTGAAATGTAGAGAAAGCAGAAGAGTGAGAGGGGGAAAGAAAGAATTTAGGAGAGACAGAAGGGATAGAGGGGGTGAAAGGATTAGCTGATCGTCAGGAGTGATGGGAAGGAAGTGCACAGGAGACCCCTAATAGAGAGAGATTGAGAGCCCTCCAACTATGAACCATTCTTATGAACTATCGATCACACATACAGAGGGTGCCCCACTAGAGTTGCCCAGGGTTCCCAGATAATTTTGAATTTATCTGAGGTGTCTAGGATAGTGTTGGAAATTTTTTCTTGCAGCATGATCCAAGCAGCCATTTTCTAAAACCCTCAAATGGAAAGCCACACAACCGAGTCTTAGAAGAGTTGTCCCCGTCCCAGGTCTTAACCCACAAGGCTCTCCTTGCGGAATTTAACAGGGCACCAGTCTTGGCGGTTGTACGCACCGCCTCGTCTGCGGCATCTGCCAGGTAGGCTACTGCTCTACCTATAACTTCTAAAGAGTCCAATACCTGTTTGGATTTGGAGGTTCGTAACACATGATCCATTAGTTTGGCGACCCACATGTCTGCGTTCCTCGTAACACAAGCCAAAGCCAATGCAGGACTTATAGCCGCTACATTGGCTTCCCAGGCCCTGCGGAAGAGGGTCTCGGCTCGTCGGTCCATCTGGTCTCTGATGTTGCCTGCATCCTCAAAAGAGAGGTCAGACTGCTTGAACACCTGTTCCAGGGAAGCATCTAGTCTAGATGTTTTAAACAACCTCTCTTCTTCCTCCTTAAAAGGGATACCTACGTTTCCACATTGTCAAGAAAGACTTTCCAGCAACCAGAGTGACATATGAATACCTGTGCGCAGGTTCCCCATTAGAAGAGCCGTTCGGCACATGTGCAACGGCACAAATGAAGGCACGGGAACACGCACACTCCGCTTGTTCTTGACCATCCCTGTCTGCTGCCCGTCTCCGATCCCGGCTTGTCCTGACTACTCTTCTGCTGCTCCCTTGGCCTGTTTGCTGCCTGCCTGCTACTGACCCGACTAGTACCTTGACTCCTCTTTGGCATCTGTTCCTGTACTTAATTTACCCGCCAGTGTTTGACCCAGCCTGCCTGCACCTGCTTGTGATCTGAACTACAGAACACCTCCCTACTGTCTGCTGTATCCTGCTTCCTGCCGGTCTACTGTTCCAGCCTGCCACCAGCTGCAGTCTATTCTGTCTGCCACCTGCTGCCAGTCTCCTCTCAGTTGCATCGGAGGTCTGGACCAGTCCCTGCATCAGCTAACCTGTCAGGCACTTGTTCACCTTTGTACTCCTGAGCCCCTGTCTGCTCTATCAGGGGTTCTCAAGCCAGAGGTATACGAGAGGCCGCTCCCTGCATACTGGGCTCAACCACCAGGTACGTGACAGTACCAAACAGTTATGTCTGAGCCCACGCAGGGAGCGTCTCCAATGAACGAACTTTGCTGTCATCTTGCTGGACTCACCCAGGCCAGTAAAGACTTGCAAGAGGGCTATACCCGCCTGGAGGAATGTGTTCAAGCCCTGTCTTCCTCTGCTCCCTCCATTTCGGGGACGTCCGCTGCACCTGCAGTGGTGATAATGCCGCCTGAACCCAAGGTCCCCACACCTGAAAGATTCTCTGGGGAACATAGTAAATTCAGGGTATTCCGCAACGCCTGTGAACTTTTCTTTGCTCTGTAGCCAAGGACTTTCTCCCTTGAATCCACCAAGGTGGGTTTTGTCATCTCCCTGTTAGGAGAGCCTCAGTCATGGGCCCACCGCCTGCTGGAGCAGAAAGATGTCTCTCCCAACAGCTTGAGCACCTTCTTTCAAGCCATGTCTCTGCTTTATGAGGACCCGCAACAGACTGCTATTGCGGAAGCGGCTCTACATACCCTCCAGCAGGGCCGCAGAACGGCCGAAGACTATGTATCAGAATTCAGGCGTTGGAGTTCAGACACAAACTGGAACAACGCCACCCTGCGTTACCAGTTTCACATGGGCCTCTCTGAAACACTAAAAGGTGAACTGGCTCGAGTGGGCATCCCAGAGACCCTAGACGCCCCCATCAACCTATCTATTCAAATAGACGTCTAAGAGAATGAAGATCAGAGCGAACATCCGGTCCCTCTCATCCAGTATGGATGCTCCCACTCGTGCCTACACTGGGTGTTACGAGACAAGAAGTGAAATGGAATAGGGAAGAAAATGACAGGCCATCTAACTCATCCCACTCCTTTCAATCAAGCAGTACAGAATGTATATTCCACACTGCTACTAATAAAGGTCTCTAGCTAGTCCATCCTACCACAACACTCATTCAGCAAATCTGCCATTTGTACTGACTGTAAAATTTGTAATCAATATAAGGATTCTAGAGAGTAATTTAAAAAGCAGCAGCACAGCCATTAAAAAAAAAAAAAAACACACTGCTTTCCAGGCTGTGGGGATCAATATACAACAGTTTTTGCTGCCACCAACCTAACTACAACCAACACACTGCCAACACTCCCTCCCCCTTTACATCCTCTCTCCCTCTTTTTCCTCTTCCCCCCCACTTTTTCCCCCTCCCCCCCTCCTTTTTTCCCCCTCTCTTTCCTCCCATGTTTCCCCTTCCCCCTCCCCCCCCCCTCCGTCCCCCCTTCTTTCCCTGTTCCGGTTCCTTCTTCACCTCAATTTTGGCACTCCCGGGTGACCCCTTAACAGAATTTATTGTATTATCCTTTAAACCTTATTTTAAAAAAAATCTCCTTCATAATAGCTATACCCCAAATTTGCCTCCCTGGCCCGCCACCGGGGGAACGCCTCCTCGAGGGCGTCTCACAACATCATTCCAGGAAAACCTCTTTGGTTATAGTGTGGTGAGTGCAATTTGTAAACTTTAAGCACATTCTCCAATTTAAGTTGTGTATTCTCTAAAACTATCTGTATATTTATGCTTGTTATGTTGATACTATATTTTTCACCTTCATAGACCATATACTACCAGACGCCTCCTGAAGAAGCGGCTGTGACCGCGAAACCGTAGAGGTTACGTCTGCAAGTATCACACCATATAACCTTTGTCTATGCACCTTGTGGGCATTAGCTATACCAAAACTTAGTGTCAACAATGCTGTAAACAATTACTATTGTTCTTGTTTCTGTATGTCAATTTTATTAATATGTACAAAACATGTCCCCTACAGGACTTTTTATCAATTTTGAAATAAATTTACATTTTTTTTTTAAACCAAGTTTTCTCTCTACGGTACCGCAATAGTCCTCTTCTCTCTCCCTCTTTTGAAAGAGGCAGGAACCTATTGGAGAGGTCCCTGCTCCGATTCCTCTTTCAATTCTAGTTCTTGGCTTTAACCAACCTAACTACGTCGGTGACAGTGGTGGCTTGTAAACAATTTCCCGGCCGCTACAGCAGCCGGGAGTCTGTTTACATTTTTTACTCCTGGCTCCCAGCTATGTAGTAGAAGTTTGCAGCCTTCCAGTCACTTCTACATGGCACTGGCTCACAAGCGTCATTATGGTAAATACAGCCCGGCACTGAATGGGAGTTGTGTGTACTGTTTCCTCAATATACACACCTAAAACTTCTAGAACCTGTATAGGGAAATGATAACTGTGATTTGCTGAGTAATACAATCACTGCCCTGCTTTATGTATTGTTGATTAGAAAGGAGCTATGGAGGCATTAAAGTGCACCAGTCATGTGATAAAAGATGCCGGCTGCCACTGCTGGTCCTCTTCTTCGAATGCTAATTGTCTGTCTGTTTTTAGTACCAGTGCTTCCATGACCTGGGCCAGCAAGGCAGGAAATGATAATCGGGAATCCTTAAACCCATACTTTTAGAACTTTTGGGGGACCAGTGACACCAGTGACACTAATACAGTGATCAGTGCTAAAAAATATGCACTTTTATTGTACTAATGACACTGGCAGGGAAGAGGAAAACATCAGGGACGATCAAAGGGTTAAGACCCCTTTCACACTGAGGCGATTTACAGGCGCTATAGCGCTAAAAAAAGGGCCTGAAAAGTGCCTGTAAAGAGCCTCTCCTTTCACTCCAATGTGAAAGCCCGAGTGCTTTCACATTGGAGCGATGCTCTTGCGGGACGTTAAAAAAAAAAAGTCCTGCAAGCCGCATCGTTGAGGCACTTTAGGAGCGGTGTATACACCGCTCCTAAAGCACCCCTGCCCATTGAAATCAAGCGCCGCTGCAGCGTCGCTTTGAACCCTTTTTCGCCCGCTAGCGGGGGTTAAAAGTGACCTAAAAGCCACTAAAACTACAGTAAGCACCGCTAAAAATAGCGGCACTTAACTGCCAACGCCCCCAACGCCCCAGTATGAAAGTGCACTTAGTGTATCCCTAGGGGGGTTTTGCTAACTGTGTGGGGGATGGATTCACTATATGAACAGAGTGCTCCATGTTCCTGGTTAGCAGGAACACAAGATCACTCTGTTCATCTCTGACAAAATGGCAGTCTGCCTTGTTTACATAGGCAGACCACCGTTCTATCTCTGTGGGGAGCGATCGAGGGTGGCCGGCGGACATTGCTGTTTACATTTTTACTCCTGGCTCCCAGCTATGTAGTAGAAGTTTGCAGCCTTCCAGTCACTTCTACATGGCACTGGCTCACAAGTGTCATTATGGTAAATACAGCCCGGCACTGAATGGGAGTTGTGTCTACTGTTTCCTCAATATATACACCTAAAACTTCTAGAACCTGTATAGGGAAATGATAACTGTGATTTGCTGAGTAATACAATCACTGCCCTGCTTTATGTATTGTTGATTAGAAAGGAGCTATTGAGGCATTAAAGTGCACCAGTCATGTGATAAAAGATGCCGGCTGCCACTGCTGGTCCTCTTCTTCGAATGCTAATTGTCTGTCTGTTTTTAGCACCAGTGCTTCCATGACCTGGGCCAGCAAGGCAGGAAATGATAATCGGAAATCCTTAAACCCATACTTGTTTCCAGTCTGTGACTTGAAAGAGTGAAGACCAGGGTCAGCATGAATCTAGGGAACTAGCATTTTCAGGAGATATCTGCAATAGCAACCATCGTATATATCTCATAGCGGGTTTCCTTTACGTTGAGTTTGGTGAGACTCTAATTTAGTTGATAGAGTTGCAATCATCCTCATCATTTAGGAGAGGTGTTCCATCAGCATCATCTCTATATTTGTGCTTCATCTGAGGTCTTCCCTTTGACATCTTGTTTAGTGTGCCTCCCTGGTGACAAGCAGAAAGGAGAGATCAGCAAAAGACGTAATAATACATGGTTATACTTGTCACATGAGTCACTCTACAGCAGTACAGATTCCTTGCCTTACAGTTACTGTTGCCAAAAAAACAATAAACCTCCCTCAATGAAAGGTGTGTGTCACCACAATTACAGCACTACCAGGGGCGGAACCAGGGGGGGCAATGTGGCAATTGCCCCTCCTGAAAATATTAATGACTCCCGTCCCGAGTCTCTCTCACATCAGCAGCGGCGCCAAGAGAGAGAGACCCTGTTCTCTTCATGCCATGCTGGAGCCTGGAGAAGATGGAGGGAGGACATGGAGGAGGGTGGAGCCGGGCCGCTGGCCTTGCCTCTCTAATGCTAGCAACCAGTGACGTCAGGTCACTCACGTACCAGCCGCTGCTGAGGGGGCTCCAAGTCTCCAGCGCAACGTGAACGTGAAGACACTGACAGTCAGGATGAAGACATGAAGGCTGCAATGGATGTGTGTCATGTGAATTGTGAAGTGATGGCGATGCTGTCTTCAATCCTATTTATCTCTCTTGGTCCTTGGAAGCCCTCCCCCCACCAGAGCACCAAAGTATAGGAATTAAAGTGAGTACAAAAAGTAATGGATTGTGTAAAATCGCAGAATACATGTATGCCAATTATTTATGAAGAAAAAAAATGCTCTTTTAGTACTTTTTGGGGACCAGTGACACCCGTGACACTAATACAGTGATCAGTGCTAAAAAATATGCACTTTTATTGTACTAATGACACTGGCAGGGAAGAGGATAACATAAGGGACGATCAAAGGGTTAAGACCCCTTTCACACTGAGGCGATTTACAGGCGCTATAGCGCTAAAAATAGCGCCTGAAAAGTGCCTGTAAAGAGCCTCTCCTCTCACTCCAATGTGAAAGCCCGAGTGCTTTCACATTGGAGCGATGCTCTTGCGGGACGTTAAAAAAAGTCTTGCAAGCCGCATCGTTGAGGCGCTTTAGGAGCGGTGTATACACCGCTCCTAAAGCACCCCTGCCCATTGAGATCAAGCGCCGCTGCAGCGGCGCTTTGAACCCTTTTTCGCCCGCTAGCGGGGGTTAAAAGCTCCCCGCTAGTGACCTAAAAGCCACTAAAACTACAGTAAGCACCGCTAAAAATAGCGGCACTTAACTGCCAACGCCCCCAGTATGAAAGTGCACTTAGTGTATCCCTAGGGGGGTTTTGCTAACTGTGTGGGGGATGGATTCACTATATGAACAGAGTGCTCCATGTTCCTGGTTAGCAGGAACACAAGATCACTCTGTTCATCTCTGACAAAATGGCAGTCTGCCTTGTTTACATAGGCAGACCACCATTCTATCTCTGTGGGGAGCGATCGAGGGTGGCCGGCGGACATTGCTGATTTTCTGGCAGTGCCCCTCCCGAGATTAGACTCTGGATCTGCCCCTGAGCATTAGTTATCGGCTTTTTGCACACCTGCTCCAGTACCTGATCATGTTATCCAATGCAACTTTTCGTGATCATATCATACCAATAATCTGTAGCTGTATAAAGTATTGTAGCCAGCAGTAGATTGCCACAGAAAATAACCCTGAGAGAGACAAAACTGCAGGTGTGCCATGACTCTAATGCTGGCCATGTGCAATGATACATTCTTGTACAAAGGGTTTTATTGAAAATATACGTCATCAGAATAGTACAAAAATAGTGTACATTGTGGACTAACGGATATAAAACTGCATGTTTCAGGCAGATTAACATTCAAAAACTTGAGCCAGTTCTTAATAGTCTAAGGGAGAACCCAGGTGACTTGCAAAAGAATGTCCGCATCTCGCGAGTTCTGGTGGAGTGCCATTATGTATAATTGTATATTATAGGACACTCAAGGTCATATGTGAAACATATGGCGCAATGATATTATAACACATAGCATTATAAAACAAAAAACAAAAATAAAAACAAATTAAACTGAATACGTAAAAGAGGGTAACATTCACCAGTATGCAAGATAGACTGTGTCATATCAAGTATCCAATCCCAGCAGGGCTAAGCCTGAGGGCCAGAGCATCAAGAAGAAGAAAGAGAGAGGAAATAGAGAGACAGTGAGGAGAAAGAGGAGCAGAGAAAAGAATAGCGTAGCATATGATGCAAAAAAAAAGAAAGAAAAAGAAAGAAATTAAGAGGGAAGTGGGGGATGGGGAAGGAGGGAGGTCACTGGGGTTGGGGGAACAGAGGCTCATTAAAGGGAAAGGAGCGCAGGATCAAATCGTGAGCTATGAGCCACCCAGGGTTGCCATACCTGGAGGAACTTGTCACGTGTCCGATAATACGGCAGTAAGTTTCTCATTTACCATGATGTCATTCACGCAGTTTTTAACTGCTTCAAAGCTAAGGGCTGGGTTCTTCCAGGCCCTTGCTATGGTCAATGTAGTTGCAGTAAAGATATGTGCTGCCAGTTGGCATTCAGGGTGGAGAAGTTCTGTGATCGGTTTCCACAAAAGGGCCTCAAAAGGGTCCCTCTTTATAGTGGTGTTGAAAAGGTTGCGAAGCAGCGCATAGATTCTGACCCATAATCTGCATACCCTGGGGCAGGTCCACCAAATGTGCGCCATTGTACCCTCCTGAGAGCATCCATGGAAATATAAGGGGGGAATAGGATGGAATAAAGCTCACTAATCTAGCCGGAGTATAGTACCAGCTATAGAACACCTAAGCATTTTCCAAAAAGAGAACATTTTTGGAGCATTTAGATGTGCAATAGTCATGATATGCCAGTCCTCTGGGTCTAGTTGTTTCCCAAGCTCAGCCTCCCACTGAAGGTGATAAGGTATCAGTGGTAATTTCTTAGAGCTAATTATAGCTGCATATATGAGACCCGAGGACTGGGGGCGCAACCTACATAGGCTTTCAAACGGGGTCATAGTATAGGGGGTGGATTGAGATTTTATAAGTTGTTGGAGAAAATGTCTGAGTTGCAAATAACTGCAATACTCCCTTAGGGGGATTTTGTGAGAAGATCATAGGGCCGCGAATAGGATAATCTTGGTTGGGGTAAACATGGAATGGATGTCCACAAAGCCGTGTTCAGACCACCATGCAAACTGCATTGGGTTGTCACAACTTGGTGGAAATATGGGGCAATGAAGGAGGCGGAGTAGTGGAAGATGAGGGGAAATCAGGCCTGCTGAGTATTTGACCGCATCCCATAAACTAAGGGAATGGGCCAGACAAGGACCTATGGTAGATGGACGATGTGCCAGGGGGAGCCAGGGGAGGGAAGCAAGTGGCGTCGGGTGAGAATCCACTAAATCGATGGTGGCCCACAGTGGCATTTGTTGCTTCTTATGGATGAGACAGTGGGGCGATACCCGCTGCTGTGTAATAGGCTTGCAGGTCAGGGACCAAAAGGCCACCATTGATTCTGCGGGCGTATAGAACTTGCTTCTTGATCGTGGGTCTCTTGGAGCCCCAGACGAACCGCATTATCTCACGTTGATGTATTCGGAGGATGTGGGGGGGTACCTGGACCGGCAAAACTCGGAAATAATAGAGCAATTTTGGGGTATAAGTCATGCGTATCGTCGCAATTCTTCCACACCAGGATATCGGAAGTGTGGACCAAGAGGCAAGCAAGGCCTCCAACTTTCCCAAAAGTGGGGGAAAGTTGGCTTGGTATAAACCCGAGTACCTCGGAGTAAGCTTGATACCCAGGTAGGGTAATGAGGTTAACCATTGGAATGAGAACGCAGATTGTAGGGATTCCAATTCCGAGGGCTGAAGGTTGATGGGCATCGCTTTAGATTTTGCCAGATTTACCGAACGTGGCAAAAGAATTTAAAAGAGACAGTAGGTTGGGGAGGGAAATTATGGGTTTAGTGATTGTCAGCAAAATATCATCCGCAAACAGTGGCAATTTGTGAGAGGTATCTGCTACTTGAACTCCTGATATGTCTGGGTGAGATCGGATGGCCTCTGCCAAGGGCTCCAGTGCCAGGATAAATAGAAGTGGGGAAAGTGGGCAACCAAAGTATCGTACTTTGGCCTGGGGGGAATCATAAATAGCTGAAACCCAGCTCAAGAAGGAGGTGCCAAATCCATAGTGGCTAAGCACCTGTGTTAGGTAGGGCCAAGACAAAGTGTCAAAAGCCTTATTGACATCCAAAGACAGAAACATTGTCTCCAGGGATCTATTGTGTGCTATATGTTGGATTTGGAGGAGCCGTCTAATAGCCTGCCTGTCTACGGGGGACAAACCCCACCTGATCCTTCTTTATCAGGCGCAGGAGAAAGGAATTCAGGCGGTTGGCCAGAGTCTTCGTCAAAATTGTCATATCAATATTAATTAAGGAGATTGGCTGGAAATTAGCCCAGGAAGAATGGTCTTTATCTGGCTTAGGAATCATTACAATGTTGGCAGTCAGCAGATCTGGTGTGAATGAATGAACCCCCTTTACCGAGTTATACATTGAAGCCAAATGTGGGGCGAGAACATCCGCTAGTTTCTGGTAGTACAAGGCCGTGAAACCGTCCAGGCCTGGTCTCTTACCTACCTTCAAGTCTTTAACCACTTAAGCCCCGGACCATTTGGCTGGCTAAAGACCAGAGCACTTTTTGCGATTCGGTACTGCGTCGCTTTAACTGACAATTGCGCGGTTGTGCGACGTGGCTCTCAAACAAAATTGACGCCCTTTTTTTCCGACAAATAGAGCTTTCTTTTGGTGGTATTTGATCACCTCTGTGATTTTTATTATTTGCGCTATAAACAAAATAAGAACGACAATTTTGAAAAAAACGCATTATTTTTTACTTTTTGCTATAATAAATATCCCCCAAAAATATATAAAAAAATATTTTTTTTCCTCAGTTTAGGCCGATACGTATTCTTCTACATATTTTTGGTAAAAAAAAAATCGCAATAAGCGTTTATTGATTGGTTTGCGCAAAAGTTATAGCGTTTACAAAATAGGGGATAGTTTTATGGCATTTTTATTAATAATTTTTTTTTACTAGTTTTGGCGGCGATTTTTATTGTGACTGCGACGTTATGGCGGACATGTCGGACACTTTTGACACATTTTTGGGACCATTGGCATTTATACAGCAATCAGTGCTATAAAAATGCATTGATTCCTGTGTAAATGACACTGGCAGTGAAGGGGTTAACCACTAGGGGGCGGGGAGAGGTTAAGTCAGTACTAGGGAGTGTTTTCTAACTGTAGGGGGGTTGGGCTGTGTCTGTCAGTACACTGATCTCTGCTCCCGATGACAGGGAGCAGAGATCGAGTGACACTGTCACTAGCCAGAACGGGGAGATGCTGTTTACATCAGCATCTCCCCGTTCCTGCTCTCCGTGAGACGATCCTGGGTATCCCCGCGATGATCGAGTCCGCGGGACCCGCGACCCGACTCACGGAGCTCCCGGCCGGCGCACGACGCCGGCGCCGCGCATGCAATATCACGTGCCGACGTACATAGTCGTGCGCCGGTCCTTGAGTGGTTAATGCACTGGAGAACTTCCGAGACCTGTATATCTCGGTCCATAAGGGACATATGAGTGTCGGATAGGGAGGGTAAGGATAACTCGTTCAAGGAAGCATTCAGGCCCTGGGTTGAGGAGTGAGTAGGGGCGGAATAGAGCTTGGTGAGACGATGACGGAATTCATTGAAGACTCGCTGAGGGTTGCCCGTGAGGATATTGTGGTGGGTGCGCAAGTTTATGGGAGCTAATTTTGGGGTGAAAGTACGCAATCTATTGGCCAACATCACATTAGGTTTGTTCGCCTTGGCATACCATTTCTGGTGGGCCCAGCACAAAGTGCGTTCTGCTTCATCAATTAGACATAAATCCAAGTCCGTACGGGCCTTGTCTAAGAACCTGTGGTTGGCGGGGGTGGGAGCTTGTGTGAAGTCCGTAGACAGGTCCTCCAAACGCTGCTCCAGCTTGCGACGGGCCTGAATTTGCTTTCTTGCGTTGTGACGCTATATGAATAACGTGGCCCCGAAGCAAGGAGCAGTCATGAGTCAGGAAGGGGCCCGGATTGTCATTCGGGGCGTAGTAAGTCATGATAGTTACCTCATTTTCCTGAACGGAACCCTGCAAAAGAAGGTATCTGCCATCAGGGTCAGCTATCTGTTTACTGCAAATAAACGGGACTGATTTACGTATATCAATGAGAACCCCTTTTTGTTTAGTAGGGCCATTGGCTAAATAGACTTGGGGGTAATTTGCAGCAAAGTATTTGGGACAGGAAGAGGAGGAAAAGTGGGTTTCCTGTAAACAAGCTATGTCTATATTTTGCTGCTTGAGGTATTTAAAAACCTTGATCCGTTTTTGGGGGAAATTCATGCCCTGAACATTCCAGTCCAGGGACAACCAGTGAAGGGTCATTGAGTCCTGAATATGCAGCTTTGACATACTCTGTCCACACACCCAAGGGACCGGGGGGGAGGGAAGAAGGGGAGGGAAAAAGAGGTGACAGAGGGAAAGGGAGGAAAGAGAATTAGAACATAGGAGACAAGAGTGCCAAGGAGAGCTCGGAATAGAATAAGTAGCAAATACATAGGTGTATCACGACGTGGGCTGTAAGGCCTACAATGGGGTGGGACCGTGACCAAGACGTTTGTCTTAGCCAGGTGCCAACACATGAGGGGAGCAGTGGTCCGTCCGAAACACCGGCCTGTTATGTAAATAATGCAAACAACTTAAATAGCATTAACATAGACTCTAAACAGTATCTAAAAACATGGTCAAAACGAGCAGGTTAAGAACAATCACGATAAGGCAAACGTAGTGCATGACCAGCATACGGAGATGTAGGTGCAGAGGTCCCCCGGGTTCCCAGAGACAACAGCCACAGGACCATCAATTCCAGGAGGCCGAGTGGATAAATATAACATAACCACACCCCGAGCCCCACCAATCCACAAAGCAGGAATGGAGGACTGCGGCATGGAAACAGAACATACAACCAACTTAGCAATCAATGCACCCCTACACAAAATGTTTTACCCCCCTCCCCACACCGCAGCAGTCTAGGAACCCATTTGAGTAAACCGAACAAAAAGCTGCCCAACTCTCTCAGGCCAACATTGGCGCAGCAGCGTAGAGGAGGATTGGGGGGGGCAAAATAACGTCAGAGCCCTACAGGGTAACATATGGGGGGTAGTCATCGCCCCAGACCGTCATCTCACAGGTGGGGCGGCCTATAGTAGGGCGACTCCCCCCAGTCATGCAGCAACGACCACAGTAGGGTGGAAATATGGCAGGGGGGCATCTTCCAAACACGCCACCTCGATCTATGTGTAAATTTAGTTATTTGAGCTAAATCGATTAGTGCGACACTGGATCAGGCAGCCAGGAAAACTGAAAGTGTCACTGAGACAAGATAGGGAACCCCAGCCATTGTTGAAACCGTTGGGCCTGTAGGTCCTGCAGCGCCTGAGATCCAGATTGTGATCTTTGAGATGCTTGAGAGGGCTGGCAGGGAAGCCTAGAGGGTCTGGGCCTGGAGGATGAAGACGGTGCATCAGGTTGAGATGGGGGAAGGCCCAGTTGCAGATCCTAAAGGTGGCGTTTTAATTCAGATGGGGAGGTGGCGTGAAATTGGTGAGCCAGGTGGGAGAAAGAAAGCTTAAATGGGAACCCCCATCTGTATTTGATCTGGTGGGATTGTAGAACTTGAAGATAAGGTCTGAGGCCTCGGCATCTGGCGATGGTGACCGGCGAGAGGTCAGCGAATAGTTGGAGAGAGTTACCTTGGAAGGAGAGGTCCTGCTTCTCTTGGGTGGACTGCAGGAGCCTCTCCTTGGTTCGGTAATAATGAAATTTGATGATAACATCCCTCGGGGGACCCTCAGAGGGTTTGGGGGCCAGGGACCTGTGAATGCGGTCAAACTCGAGCCTGTCCACCGGGATCTCGGGAGCCAGTTCCTTGAAAAAAGCAGTAACTGTTCCCGGAAGGTCAGCGATAGCTTCGGGGATACCACGAATGCCGAGATTGTCTCTGTGGGCCCTATTTTCTGTGTCTTCTAATTTATCTCTGAAGGCTTCCAGCTCAGCGGACATTTTTTTTACCTCCTCCTCATGACCCTCCAGCACAGTGGTAGCCAGGTCCATGCGGTGATCTAATTGATTAGTGCGGTGGCCTATTTCTTTAAGGCCCTGCACAAAATCTGAGGAGAGTTTGCGGGAGGCTGCTGTTATCTCATCCCTCACTATATTGCGAAATTTGGCCAACATAGCATTGGAGTCAGCAGGGAGAGGACTCAAACGATCCGTGGGGAACAGATGGAGACTGTCAGCAGGAGATCCTAGGCCTGCAGCAGAGAGCTGAGTATCCTCGTCAGGCTCTGGAGGTTCGGGCGTCATCTTGATTCTGCCCTTGCTTAAGGCTGGGGAGGATTTGCTGTGCTGCCGGTTCTTGTTTTTGTTTTTTACGGAGCGGTACATCACCACTGGCAGCCCAAAGTGATCCGGAGCCTCCGGGGGTCTAAGTGCAGCGTCCCCGATCTGTCTATGTCAGATTAGGCCGGGTTTTTAGTTCCGACGGCGCAGAGCGGAGGAATCAGGCATCCATTTCCTTCACTCACGCGCATGCGCCCCCATGCAATGATACATTCATCTGATGTATTGATCAATTAGATCAAACTGTCATAACTTTCAGAAATCCATTAGACCAATACATTCTTTGATTAGTACACAAAATCAGTTTTCTATGCAGTTATTGGTAGATTCCCTGTGTTCTATACAGTGGCTAGTTGCGCTCATTTTCCTATATAGTCTCTAATTACTCACATCATTCTATAGAGTGTTTAAAAAGTTCTATGCAGTCATGAATCAGTAAGAGCTACTACCTATATCTTCGAAGCAGAAAGTAAGCTGGCAACTCGATAACTCCTTGGTAATATCCTTTGACTACATCATATACACAGGATCAATGCTGACATGTTTTGGCTATTACAGCCTTATTCATAGCACTCAATGCTAGGAGTAAAGCTGTAATAGCCGAAACAGGTCAGCATTGATCCTGTGTATATGATGTAGTCAAATAAAGGATATTACCAAGGAGTTATTGAGTTGCCGGCTTACTTTCTACTTTGGATGTTTGAACATGGGAGTGGAGATCCCCCCAGCCTGAGCACCGAATCTCAGCAAGTATTTTTCAATTGTGCGGTTGAGCTTGGGTATCTTCTACTTGTAATTACCTGTTTCTTATCCACTACGTTTAAAATCACAGAGGTCACTATACAAGCAATGATATTCGCCAACATGAATATCATCATCTGCTGCCAGCGCCACAATGGGATCTTCGCTTCACTAGAGACAGAAGGAAATCGAATAATTAGAACAACTGAACAATTTCCACCATGGCTTTAGCAACATTGTATTTACAAAACCCCTTTCCCCTGATGTTTATACAATCTTCCTGGGCAGAACATTGGCTAAGGGGTTAGCACTTCCACCTGGCAGCACTAGGGTCCTTGGTCCGAATCCCAGCTAGGGCACTACCTGCCTGGATTTCGCATGTTCTCCCTGTGCCTGCATGGGTTTCCTTTGGGTACTCCAGTTTCCTCCCACACTTCAAAGACATGCTGGTAGGTTAATTGGCTCCTGTCTGAATTGGCCCTAATATGTGTATGTATGAATGCGAGTTAGGAACCTTAGATTGTAAGCTCCTTGAGAGCAGAGATTGATGTGAATGTACAAAGTAAAGCGCTGCGTAAATTGAACAGCACTATACAAGTACCTGTAATAAATAAAATAAATACTTCTTCCCTGCACCCATAAGATACAAGTACAGTAATTGACCTCTTCACAAACAACACCTACCGCCTAAGTGTGTCTGTGTATGATGGTAGCGAGATTGTTAAAGTGTAAGCTCCACATGGACAGGGACTGATGTGATGGTTCTATATAAAATGTCAATGCCATATATAGATATTTTTGGACACACCTGGATTTAGTTCCAAGGATTCTGCCAACAATAAGATTAGAAGTTCCAACACCAATCATCTGCACAGAGCCAGCCAGGCCCAAGGCTGTTCCGAGGGTCGCTTGTGGGACCACGAGAGGGATAGAGGGCCACATACTGGCCTGAGGGTAGAAAACAAACATTATCAGCTGGGAAGCAGGTGAACGCTGAATGTACTAATATATCACTGTCATAAAAATTAACCAACACTCATTTTAACATAAAGCTGTACTACCAGTCTTTCTGGACCATCAAATTAAGCATAACTAGGAAACAAAATATTCCTTGGAGAAATGCTGCTTCAGGTCCACTCTTGTACCACTCAAATAACCAACAGTCTAGAAATTGGGTCATGCAATCTCTGTAAAAGGGTTAATTTAGCCATTCTGACCTATACCTTCCACAGCGATCTCATGATCAAATTCCTAGTCATTTTAGATGCATACCAATCTTCTGGATTCATGAAGAAATAATACATTTTATGTTGTAATTATGAAGAAGAAATAATATGTGTTATAATATTCTGATGGAGATGTTAAAATTCAAATAAACAAGACAGATGAACTAAAAGGTCTTTGTGAGTTCAGATGTTTTCCAAGTTTTCAATGGATCAAATATTTTCTACAAACTTTGTGTTGAAACTGAATTGCAGGAACAATAAGGTCCCATTTCACGAAACAAAGATGATGTGTACCTATCTTGGTTTGTAAATAAAAGCGACAAACACAACCATAGAAGAAAAAAGTTCAACAAATACGTGACTAGACTGTTAACACCTTGGCTAACACAACTCATTGTGTAGATTTTAGGAATTGTGGATACAGCGTGTACGGGGCATTACTGTTATGCCCTGTACACACGGTCAGATTTTCCGATGGAAAATGTGTGATAGGACCTTGTTGTCGGAAATTCCGACCATGTGTAGGCTCCATCACACATTTTCCATCGGATTTTCCGACACACAAAGTTTGAGAGCAGGCTATAAAATTTTCCGACAACAAAATCCGTTGTCGGAATTTCCGATCGTGTGTACACAAATCCGAAGCACAAAGTGCCACGCATGCTCAGAATAAATAAAGAGATGGAAGCTATTGGCTACTGCCCCGTTTATAGTCCCGACGTACATGTTTTACATCACCGCGTTCAGAATGATCGGATTTTCCGACAACTTTGTGTGACCGTGTGTATGCAAGACAAGTTTGAGCCAACATCTGTCGGAAAAAATCCTAGGATTTTGTTGTCGGAATGTCCGATCAATGTCCAACTGTGTGTACGGGGCATTATACTGTAATGTTACTTTGTTTTATTAGTAACCATCAGTTGCTTAGCAGGTACGCCATTCAGTTGCAGCGCGGATTTATTTATCTTGACAGCAACAGCGTTTGCTCCCACGATACATAAAGCCGTGAATCCAGCGCTGTAGGAGGTGATTTCACCACCACAGTTAAAAAAAAGAGCATATATGCCGAAGCATGGGGGCAGCAGGGGCGGAGGAGCGATTTGCTCCTACCTTTTGGGGCGGATGCCCCCATGCTTCGGCATATATAAACAGTGCATGTATGCCCATCATTAGAAGTGGGTGGATGAAGGGAGGTATTCTAATGGTGGGCATACCCACCGATCAATCTCTTTTTTTCGTTCAGCCCACAGGCTGCATGAAAAAAAAGTTTACAATATATGCCCAACAAGGACCAGCAACGTACTGGTATGTTGCTGGACTTTGAGTGGTTATACCAGAATGCAGGGCTGGACTGGGACAAAAATGTGGCCCTGGACTTCATCCAGACCGGCCCAGGGCACAACACATCAGGGCACGGTACATCAGGCCACATCAGGGTACAGAGCCCAGCACATCAGGGCACAAGGCACATCAGGGCACAACACATCAGGGCACAAGGCACAGCACATCAGGCCACATCAGGGTACAGAGCCCAGCACATCAGGGCACAAGGCACATCAGGGCACAGCACATCAGGGTACAGCACATCAGGCTACAGCACATCAGGGTACAAGGCACAGCACATCAGGGTACAGAGCCCAGTACATCAGCACAACATATCAGGGTACAGTGCCCAGTACATCAGCGTACAGGGCACAACATATCAGGGTACAGTGCCCAGCACATCAGTGTAAAGGGCACAACATATCAGGGTACAGTGCCCAGTACATCAGCGTACAGGGCACAACATATCAGGGTACAGTGCCCAGTACATCAGCGTACAGGGCACAACATATCAGGGTACAGTGCCCAGCACATCAGCGTACAGGGCACAACATATCAGGGTACAGTGCACAGCACATCAGGGTACAGAGCCCAGCACATCAGCTAATAGGGCACAACACATCAGGGCACAGTACATCAGGGTATAGCACATCAGGACACAGCACATCAGGGCACAGAACATCAGAGCACATGACATTGAGGCACAGCACACCGGGGCACAGGACATCAGGGCACATCAGGGCACAGGACATCAGGGCAAAGCACATCGGGGCACAAGGCACATCAGGGCATAGGACATCGGGGCACAGCACATCAGGGCACATTGTGGGGTCTTACTAGCCAGCATGCAGAGTAGCGCAGGGAGCTTCTGTAGTAATAAGTTCTCTCTCTCGTGTCATCACGCTGTTCCCCGGCGGCCCCTCCTCTCTTCTTGTCTATACCAGATGATCTTACAAGCCAATTGGTATAGACAAGAAAAGAGGAGGGGCCGCCGGAGAACAGCGTGATGACACGAGAGAGAGAACTTATTACTACAGAAGCTCCCTGCGCTAATCTGCATGCTGGCTAATCTCGATCTACCCGTCAGGCGCCAGCTGTTGGCGGTTGACGGGTAGATCGCCGCGCACCGCAGATGCGGCTGAAAGTGAAACTGGCCCAGACTGAGCCATCGGCCCACCAGGAATCTCCTGGTAGTCGCAATGGCCAGTCCATCCCTGCCAGAATGATGCCTGCAGGTTTAGGTATCATCTTGGTATCATTCTTTTCAGCCAGCGGTCGGCTTTCATGTAAAAGCAATCCTAGCGGCTAATTAGCCTCTAGACTGCTTTTATAAGCAGTGGGAGGGAATGCCTCCCCCCCCACCGTCTTCCATGTTTTTCTCTGGCTCTCCTGTCCCAACAGGGAACCTGAGAATGCAGCCGGTGATTCGGCCAGCTGACCATAGAGCTGATCAGAGACCAGAATGGCTCCAATCATCTCTATGGCCTAGGATACCGGAAGCTACGAGCATTTTATGACTTACATTTCGCCGGATGTAAACAGCGCCATTGGGAAATTGGGAAAGCATTTTATCACACCGATCTTGGTGTGGTTAGATGCTTTGAGGGCAGAGGAGAGATCTAGGGCCTAATAGACCCCAATTTTTTCTAAAAAGAGTACCTGTCACTACCTATTGCTATCATAGGGGATATTTGCATTCCCTGAGATAACAATACAAATGATAAAAAAATGAAAGGAACAGTTTAAAAATAAGATAAAAAATTAATTAATTAATTAATTTTAAAAAAAAGCACCCCTGTCCCCCCCTGCTCCCACGCAAAGGCGAACGCAAGCGTCGGTCTGGCGTCAAATGTAAACAGCAATTGCACCATGCATGTGAGGTATCACCGCGAAGGTCAGATCGAGGGCAGTAATTTTTTCCCAAATAACATTTTATTATTATATTTGTATTACAAGATTACATAGTATATACCATCGTTCAAAACCGTACAAGTTATTAAAACATTCAATACAAAAAGAAAGAAGGAGGGGGGAGAAAGGAGGAAGGGTAAAGAAGGGGGGGGGGGGAGGTGGTTATTACATTGGTTTGTTTACTTGTTCAAGGTGGATCCTCCCGACGGCACCACAGCTCCCATACTATGTTATGTGCTTCCAGCCTGTCCTGTATTCTGGCCGTCATCTTCTCCATCAGCTCCACATCTTTAATCCTGGCGTATAGGGCTTCAGGAGTGGGGGGGGAGGTTTTTTTCCAATTTAGAGCGATAAGGCAGCGAGCCGCTGTGAGAATATGACGCGTTAATTTTTTGTATGTCTTAGGGATTTTTAGTTGTAGGACTCCTAGAAGAAAGAACTTGGGAGTCATGGGAACCTGAACCTCCAAAAGACCGGTCAGCAATTGGTGGACCTCAGTCCAATAGGGGGTAATCAATGGACAGCTCCAGTATATGTGAAGGAGTGTACCCTTTTCTTTCTGACATCGCCAGCAGCGGTCGGAACTGGAGGGGTATATGGCGTGGAGGATGTCCGGAGTCATATACCAGTATAGGAGGATTTTATAAGCATTCTCCTTGTATAGGGTACAAAGGGAGCTTTTTGCCGCCTGGGTCCATATCGTCTGCCACTGCTCCATGGGAAGTTCCTCCTCGAGGGCTTTTTCCCACCTGATCATGTAAGCATGCTTACCTTTAGTTTCTAATGGGTAGGCATTGATTATTTTGTAAATATCAGAGATTAGGCCCTTCTGGGCTGTGCCTCCCATGATCAGGTTTTCGAAAGGCGTTGGAGGAGAGAACTGTAGGTCAGGTGCTATGGACAAGGCATAATGGCGTATTTGCAGGTAGCTGTAGAAGGCCTGACGTGGAAGGTCATATTTGGTTTGGAGATCAGAGTAGGGCAATAGTCTGCGGGTTCTAGGGTCTACTATGTGTCCGTAGTGGAAAAGGTTCCGCAACGACCACGGGTGAGACATCTGGCGAGTGAGGCTGTCTGGGATTCTGGGGTTATAGATGAAGGATGTTAGGACCGATTTTTCTGAGGACAATTCATGTACATTTGATAATTTGTACCACAGTCGGCGAAGATGGGACACGGCTCCCAGTAAGCGCTCGGGGGGGACCTCCGCCCTCGCGTTCCATAATAGGTTATTAGGGTGGGTCGGGGCTAACCATATTTTTTCAATCTCTGTCCACCTATTATAGGACCGTTGAGTAAACCAGGAGGCTATAGCTCGTAGTTGGGTGGCTTGATAGTATTTAATGAGGTTGGGGAACGCGAGACCTCCATCTGAGCGTGCCGCCATCATTACCGACCGAGGAACCCTATGTCTTTTGTAGTTCCAGGTAAATTGAAAAAGGTCAGTTTGTAGTTTACTCAGGTGGCTGTGGGGGACAGGGATGGGTAGAGTTTGGAACAGGTAGAGCAGTTTCGGGAGGATTGTCATCTTAATCGACGCGATCCGACCTAATAGGGAGATGTGATGTTTTTTCCATGATGTTAGTAGGGCTCTGATGGAGCGGTATATGGGGGGAAAGTTTTCCTGATATAAAGTGTTAAATTTTGTAGTGATGTGAACCCCTAAGTATTTCAAGGAAGTGGTTTTCCAGTGATATGTGAAGTTTGCTTTCAGGTGTGTTGCTTCCGTGTCCGAGATGTTGATTGGAAGGGCCTCTGATTTAGAGGTATTAATTTTATAGCCCGACAGGGCTCCATATTTGTCCAGTTCTGCGTGTAAATTTGGCAGGGAGACTCTGGGTTGGGTCAGGGTAAGGATCACGTCGTCTGCGAACAACGAGATCTTGAACTCCCGACCCCTAACAGAGACCCCCCGAATATCCTGGTTACCTCGGATAGAGGCCGCCAAGGGTTCGACACATAATGCAAATAGCAGGGGTGACAATGGGCATCCCTGTCGGGTGCCGTTTGTTATCGAAAAAGCTGGGGAGATGGCAAAGGGAGTTTTGACCTGTGAAGAGGGGTTTGTATAGAGATGTTTAGTGGCTCTCAGGAATGGTCCCCGAAATCCCACGTGTTGTAGTGTGGCGAACAGGAAGGGCCACCCAAGTCGGTCAAAGGCCTTTTCGGCATCTAGGCTGAGTAGCAGAGCTGCCGTATTCTTCCTATTCGCCACGTCCACCAGATCAATCACCTTCCTGGTGTTGTCTCCTGCCTGCCTGAGGGGGACAAAGCCCACTTGGTCCTTGTGAATTAGGGATGGGGGAGTCTCGGTAGAAGGCATTAAAGAGTTTGCACATATGTGGTAAGAGAATGGGGAGGACTGCTTTGTAGTATTCGTAGGGTAGTCCGTCTGGTCCGGGGGCCTTGCGTGACGGGAGAGTCTTTATAGTCTGTTCTATTTCCTCTTCAGTGATTGGCATGTTTAAAGTTGTCAGGTCAGAGTTTTGGAGCTGTGGGACTCCACTCTCTGCCAAGTAGCGCTGCATTCGGTGGAGAAGGTCGGGAGGGGCGGGATTACTAGGGATATTAGGATTATTGTAAAGGTCCTGGTAGTAGTTCGCAAAGGTGTCAGCGATGTCCTTGGGGTGGGATAGTAGGGAGCCTGATTTAGTTTTAATTTGGTGTGGTGTGGATATGTGAGAGTTATCGCGTAGTTTTTTCGCTAATAAGGAGTGTGCTTTGTTGCCTTTATCATAGTACAACTGTCTTAGTCTGAGGATGGCTTTTTCTACCCTCCCCATTGCCAAATCGCTCAATGTTGTTCGCAGTTTTACGACTTTTTTAAGAAGGGTAAGAGTTGGTGACCGTTGTAGTTGGTTTTCTAAGGCCCTAAGTTCTTTTTCGGTTTGAAGTTTTGTGGCCAGGGCATCTTTTTTCATAGCAGAGGACAATGCCATGCATCTCCCTCGGATCACGGCCTTGTGGGCTTCCCATAGTGTAGATGTAGATATGTCAGGGGTATTGTTCTCTGCAAAATAGTGGGTGAGAGTGGATATTAATTCTGTTTTCGATGGGATGTGCTGGAGGAGGAATGTATTTAGTTTCCAATTGTATGGTCTACAGGCGGTGGAACCTAGTTCTAATTTAAGTGATATAGGTGCATGATCAGACCATGAGATCGGTAGTATCTTTGCTTCTTTTGTGTGTCTAAGCGCAGTATTATTTAAGAAGAAGTAGTCGATGCGTGAGTGTATTTGGTGGGGGGCTGAGTAGAACGTGTATTGCCGGTCGCCAGGGTGGAGAGCCCTCCAGGCATCGAAGAGAGCATAGCGTCTAGAGAGTCTGCGGAAGAGCTTCGAGTCCCGTAGGGCACGAGCCGGTATTGCCCTGGGGCCCACCACCTGACGATCCGCAGTTGTTGAGTGAGTTAGATTAAAATCGCCCCCCACTACTAGTATCTCATGTTCACATTTAAAGAGTCGAGTAAATACTTTAGTCAGGAAGTTATATTGTTTAATATTGGGGGTATAGAGGGTGCAGAGAGTAAGTGCCTGTTTTTGCCACTGTCCTTGAAGGATGACAAAGTGGCCATGTGGATCGCTATATTGCGCCGTACTTTTAAAGGGGGATCCATTTTTAATGAGGATGGCGACCCCTGCCCGTTTATGTGGACCTGAAGAGTGGTATATTTGGGAGAAATGCTTGGAAGCGAATGAGAATGAGCCCCCTTTATCAAAGTGTGTTTCTTGGACAAAAACAATATCTGCTCCAGATTGTTTAAATTCCCTCATCGCCAGATGTCTCTTTTTATCAGAGTTTAGCCCGTGGACATTTAAAGATAGGATCTTAGCCATAGTGTTAGTCTGGGGTGGGTAGTTGTCTTACCTGATGTGGAGAGGATGTTCAGAAGGCGGTGGGTTGGCTGTGCACATGTGCCGAGGGAGGAGCCAGGTGGATTCCACGGGTTATCCGTTGAGTTACATAATGGCGGATAGGTGGGGGAGGGGGAGACGGGTAGAGAGGGGGGGGAAAAGGGAGAGAGAAGAAGAAAGAAAAACATATGATTAGTACAAATCGTATAAGTATAAATTCGGTCCATTATCAAACGACCTCGAGAGGCAGAAAGGCCTAGGTCAATACGGGATTCCAAGGATCCCTCCAACTGCGGCCCAGAAGGACCCGTCGGGTGGATGCAAGGGAGCCCTAATTTGGTCATAGAAAACACGAACTGTAAAATAACTACAACTGCTATCAGCTAACCAAGAGGGGGGTGGTCAAAAGTGATATCTCCTACTCTCTCGCATCTCCGCGGAGATGTGCCCGTAATGTAAACTAACATATAAACTGAGGGCGCAACAAGGGGGGGACTAAGTAAACTATAATGTCCAGGGCAGATTCACCAGTATTGTCTGGCGGTCAATAAATGCCATTGGAAGGCATCCTGAAGATGTTGCCGGTACATCTGAAGTCAGCCATTTCCGTGCTTGGTACTCTTGCGTGAAGCATCCTTGTTTCGGGATCTGTTGGATGAGGAAACTTTCTGCCAAGTTGCGGGTGGTGCGGGTGGATTGGTGATCAGGTCCCATTCTGGGAGACGGGGGACGGATATTCCCACTGTGTTGCAGAAGGCTTGTAGGTCCTCCGGATAACGTAGAACCGCAGATTTGCCTTGGTTTTTAGCTGTAAGGCTGAAGGGGAAACCCCAGCGATAGGGGATATTTTCTTCTTGTAAAATGCGTAGTAGTGGTTGAAGGAGTCTTCGTTTCTGTAATGTGATCCATGAGAGATCAGGATATAGCTGCACCTGAGCATTTTTATAAGTCACTCTGCGTGCTAGGCGAGCTTGTCGCATAATGTCCTCTTTCAAGGGGTAGGAGTTAATCCTGCAGATAATGTCTCTTGGTTGCGTTGTGGCATTTTTGGGTCGCAAGGCTCGGTGGGCTCTGTCCATTTCTATGAACTTGGTGACTGGTTCTCCCAAAAGATTGTTAAACACGTCTTGTAGAATATGTTGAATGTCCTCTGGGCCTTCAACTTCTGGGATTCCTCTCACCCGTATGTTGTTCCTGCGTCCTCTGTTGTCCAAGTCTTCCACATGACGCTGCATGTCTCTTAGCATGGTGTGATGGTCTGCTCCCTGGAGTTGGGTTCTGTGGACTGCAAGCTTGGTCTCTTGGATCTCTTCTTCAGCCATTTCAACTCTGTCGGCTAGGTGTTTGAGGCCTGACTGGAGCACTTGTATTTCCGAGCGACATGTGGACTTTACGTCTTCTATTAACTGTCGGAAGTCCTCTTTAGTGGGGATTGCTTGCAAATAGGTTTGCCATTGTGGGGGTGCTGGTTGGGGGTGCTCTGATAGTGCGGACCACTGCGCCGGGGGTGTGCGGGGTGGTAAAGGTTGGTGGCCTGACGCGGTGAGGCCCAAAGCCTGGTGTGCAGTTCCCGGTGGGGAGTCCCAGGGTTCACTCCAGGTTGGAGTCTGGGCAGATGGGTTGGTCCCTGTTGCATCCACTCTCTGGGAGCGGGGGCCGGGTAGACTCACTTTTTGGGCATAGGTGGCCTGTGGTATTGTCCAGTCTCTGGGCAAGTCAAGTGCCTGTGGGAGCGCCATTTTTTGGGCCTTTGGTGGTGGTGAAGCAGGCTCTGTGTGGTTATGGGATGCTGTGCTCTCAGCAGGTTCTGGAATGATGCAGCTAGCTGGATGCATGGGGGCCGGCAGGGCCGGAAAGTTCATAGAGAGGACTGAGGAGGTTGGGGAGTCCGGTTCAGTGCCGTGCAGACATGGGTCTGATGCTGTTCTCAGCAAGCGGGGGAACGCTTCCGAGCACTGAGTGTACTGCTGGGGGAGGGAGGGCGTCATGGTGTCCTGAGGGCCATGCTGCGTTGCCTCATGAGGTGGGGATCTGGATGGGGGACTCACCGCTCCCGGGTTACGGGGTCCGGTTATGCTGTCCAGTGGAGCAGGTCCGGGGTCTATGGATGTCCGCTGTGGTAGGTGAGGTGGTGGAGAGATCCGGGCGGATCGCTGAAGGTAGGCCGCAGAGGGATCCGGCGCCATCTTGGCTGTTCCGGTCTGTGGCATGTCCGTCGGCGGAAAGAAGGACCGGAGGTCTGAGGAGGGTCCCGGAGGGGGTAAGGATGATCCCCTGGCTGCCGCGGATCTGGTGGTCCTGGATTTGCCCATATGTGTGCTGTGTGGAGTCCCCTATGCGCCGTTTTTTCCCGGGATGAGAGAGAGCAGAGGAATCAGGCTGCCATTCAGTGCGGCTTCCGGTCACGCCCCCGAGGGCAGTAATTTTAGCCATAGACCTCCTCTGTAAATCTAAAGTGGTAACCTGTAAAGGCTTTTAAAGGCTTTTAAAAATATATTTAGTTTGTCGCCACTGCACGTTTGTGCGCAATTTCAAAGCATGTCGTGTTTGGTATCCATGTACTCGGCCTAAGATCATCTTTTTTATTCCATCAAACATCTGGGCAATATAGTGTGTTTTAGTGCATTAAAATTTAAAAAAGTGTGTTTTTTTCCCCAAAAAATGCGTTTGAAAAATCGCTGCGCAAATACTATGTGAAAAAAAAAATGAAACACCCAACATTTTAATCTGTAGGGCCTTTGCTTTAAAAAAATATATAATGTTTGGGGGTTCAAAGTAATTTTCTTTACAAACCCCCCCCCAAATGACCCCATTTTGGAAAGTAGACACCCCAAGCTATTTGCTGAGAGGTATAATGAGTATTTTGCAGGCCTCACTTTTTGTCACAAAGTTTTGAAAATCGAAAAAAGAAAAAAAATACATTTCTCTTGTCTTTCTTCATTTTCAAAAACAAATGAGAGCTGCAAAATACTCACCATGCCTCTCAGCAAATAGCTTGGGGTGTCTACTTTCCAAAATTGGGTCATTTGGGGGGGGGGGGTTGTGCCATCTGGGCATTTTTATGGCCTTCAAAACTGTGATAGGTAGTGAGGAGTGAAATCAAAAATTTACACCCTTAGAAATCCTGAAGGCGGTGCTTGGTTTTCGGGGCCCCGTACACGGCTAGGCTCCCAAAAAGTCCCACACATGTGGTATCCCTGTACTCAGGAGAATCAACAGAATGTATTGTGGGGTGCAATTCCACATATGCCCATGGCCTCTGTGAGCAATATATGATTTAGTGACAACTTTGTGCAAAAAAAAAAGTTTGTAATTTTCCTGCAACTTGTGGCAAATTATAAAATATTCCATGGACTCAACATGCCTCTCAGCAAATAGCTTGGGGTGTCTACTTTCCAAAATGGGGTCATTTGGGGGGGGGGGTTGTGCCATCTTGGCATTTTATGGCCTTCAAAACTGTGATAGGTAGTGAGGAGTGAAATCAAAAATTTACGCCCTTAGAAATCCTGAAGGCGGTGCTTGGTTTTCGGGGCCCCGTATGCGGTTAGGCTCCCAAAAAGTCCCACACATGTGGTATCCCCATACTCAGGAGAAGCAGCTAAATGTATTTAGGGGCGCAATTCCACATATAACTATGGCATGTGTGAGCAATATATCAGTGACAACTTTTTTGAATTTTTTTTTATTTTTATTTTTTTTTATTTAGACCGAAAATTTTGAAAAAAAATGAAATTTTCTACTTTTTGTTCTAAAAAAAATCCAATAAACTCAATTTTAGTCATACATTTAGGCCAAAATGTATTCGGCCACATGTCTTTGGTAAAAAAAATGTCAATAAGTATATATTTATTGGTTCGCGCAAAAGTTATAGCGCCTACAAACTAGGGTACATTTTCTGGAATTTACACAGCCTTTAATTTATGACTGCCTATGTCGTTTCTTGAGGTGCTAAAATGGCAGGGCAGTACAAAGCCACCACAAATGACCCCATTTTGGAAAGTAGACACCCCAAGGAAATTGCTGAGAGGCATGTTGAGCCCATTGAATATTCATTTTTTTTGTCCCAAGTGATTGAATAATGACAAAAAAAAAAAAATTACAAAAAGTTGTCACTAAATGATATATTGCTCACACAGGCCATGGGCATATGTGGAATTGCACCCCAAAATACATTTAGCTGCTTCTCCTGAGTATGGGGATACCACATGTGTGGGACTTTTTAGGAGCCTAGCTGCGTTCGGGGCCCCGAAAACCAATCAACGCCTTCAGGATTTTTAAGGGTGTACATTTTTGATTTCACTCTTCACTGCCTATCACAGTTTCGGAGGCCATGGAATGCCCAGGTGGCACAACCCCCCCCCCCCAATGACCCCATTTTGGAAAGTAGACACCCCAAGCTATTTGCTGAGAGGCATGGTGAGTATTTTGCAGCTCTCATTTGTTTTTGAAAATGAAGAAAGACAAGAAAAAAAATGTTTTTTTTCTTTTTTTACTTTTCAAAACTTTGTGACAAAAAGTGAGGTCTGCAAAATACTCACTATACCGCTCAGCAAATAGCTTGGGGTGTCTACTTTCCAAAATGGGGTCATTTGGGGGGGTTTTGTGCCACCTGGGCATTCCATGGCCTCCGAAACTGTGATAGGCAGTGTAGAGTGAAATCAAAAATTTACACCCTTAGAAAGCCTGAAGGCGGTGCTTGGTTTTCGGGGTCCCGTGCGCGGCTAGGCTCCCAAAAAGTCCCACACATGTGGTATCCCCATACTCAGGAGAAGCAACAGAATGTATTTTGGGGTGTAATTTCACATATTCCCATGGCATGTTTGAGCAATATATCATTTAGTGACAACTTTGTGCAAAAAAAAAAAAATTTGTCTCTTTCCCGCAACTTGTGTCACAATATAAAATATTCCATGGACTCGACATGACTCTCAGCAAATAGCTTGGGGTGTCTACTTTCCAAAATGGGGTCATTTGGGGGGGGGGTTTTGAACTGTCCTGGCATTTTATGCACAACATTTAGAAGCTTATGTCACACATCACCCACTCTTCTAACCACTTGAAGACAAAGCCCTTTCTGACACTTTTTGATTACATGAAAAAATTATTTTTTTTTGCAAGAAAATTACTTTGAACCCCCAAACATTATATATTTTTTTAAAGCAAATGCCCTACAGATTAAAATGGTGGGTGTTTCATTTTTTTTTCACACAGTATTTGCGCAGCGATTTTTCAAACGCATTTTTTGGGGAAAAAACACACTTTTTAAAATTTTAATGCACTAAAACACACTATATTGCCCAAATGTTTGATGAAATAAAAAAGATGATCTTAGGCCGAGTACATGGATACCAAACATGACATGCTTTAAAATTGCGCACAAACGTGCAGTGGCAACAAAATAAATACATTTTTAAAAGCCTTTAAAAGCCTTTACAGGTTACCACTTTAGATTTACAGAGGAGGTCTACTGCTAAAATTATTGCCCTCAATCTGACCTTCGCGGTGATACCTCACATGCATGGTGCAATTGCTGTTTACATTTGACGCCAGACCGACGCTTGCATTCGCCTTAGCGCGAGAGCAGGGGGGACAGGGGTGCTTTTTTTTTTTTTTTTTTTTCTTAATTTTTTTTTTTGCTTTTTTATCTTATTTTTAAACTGTTCCTTTCATTTTTTTTTTAATCATTTTTATTGTTATCTCAGGGAATGTAAATATCCCCTATGATAGCAATAGGTAGTGACAGGTACTCTTTTTTGAAAAAATTGGGGTCTATTAGAACCTAGATTTCTCCTCTGCCCTCAAAGCATCTGACCACACCAAGATCGGTGTGATAAAATGCTTCCCCAATTTCCCAATGGCGCTATTTACATCCGGCGAAATCTAAGTCATAAAATGCTCATAGCTTCCTGTTTCTTAGGCCATAGAGATGTTTGGAGCCACTCTGGTCTCTGATCAGCTCTATGGTCAGCTGGCTGAATCACCGGCTGCATTCTCAGGTTCCCTGTTGAGACAGGAGAGCCAGAGAAAAACACGGAAGACGGTGGGGGGCATTCTCTCCCACTGCTTGTAAAAGCAGTCTAGAGGCTAATTAGCCGCTAGGATTGCTTTTACATGAAAGCCGACCGCTGGCTGAAAAGAATGATACCAAGATGATACCTAAACCTGCAAGCATCATTCTGGTATAACCACTCAAAGTCGTGAATGGCGTACCTGAAGACAAAAAATGGTTAACAATAAAGCACAGTAAACGGTAAAGTATAAAAAATTGCATACCTGAAAAGCAAACTTGATAAAACATAATAACAATAAAACATTGCAGAATAGAATACAGTAAAAAAGAGCAGAACAATAGAGAGAATAGAGAGAGAGAGAGAACAATAAAACGACAACTATTATTTTTTATTTTATATTTTTGTTTGTGTTTTTTTTACACTTTTTTTTTGTAACTAACTTTTATAACTGTAACCGGTTCCAGGTTCGGGTCTCTCAAAATGCGATGGCATCTTGGGAGACCCTGTGAAAGTGTGCCCTAGTCTGTGCAATGCTGTACCCTACGCTAATACTCAACTAGTGAATGGTAACGTTCAAAACATTCACCAATGCAAAGACCAGGATTGTCAGGACAGGAGGGACAATAATAGCGGGTGTCACGCCTATATCCGCGCTTGCTGCAGACACAACATCTTTTTTGGGGGGGTTCGTTGGGTAGGGGTACTCGGGAGGACATAAAAATGCCTCTCATGCAGCCAACTGCATTTGGTTGGGGATGTGAATGGGGGAAGTACGGGCGCTGCAGAAGTGGTGCGTTCCCAATTAGGATTTACGAATGCAGCAGGAAGGGCATTATGGGCACGACGGGCCTGTGTTTGTCTTCTTCTTGGTGGCAGCGGGACACTACTTGTGCTTGCCACCTCACCAGCTTGAACTGCACTTATGGGACTCACCACGTCACCAAGTGTTACTGCAGTACTGGTTTGACTACGACCGGGGTGTACTAGGCCGCTGGCGCTTGCCAGTTCATCAAAACGCTACCAAAAAAACTGTTAGCGATCGCAGGGATCAGGCCTGACTCTGCGAACGCTGCAGTTATGTGTGTTTAGTGTTTTGTAAGTGACAGTGATCGATCGATACTGCACTTGGGTGGGCTGGGCCGGGCGGAGGGGCAAAACGCAGGTGCTAGCAGGTATCTGGGCTGATCCCGCTAACACTGCGTTTTTGGGAACCCTAAACTGCTGGGGACGCTAGTATAGATCTGATCGGATCAGATATTGATCCGTACAGATACTATACCACTAAGGGAGGCGTATGCTGCGTGCGTGGGTGTTAGCGGTACTGGCGCTAATCTGACGCTGCCTGGGGCGACGCATATCACCGCCAGGCGATCAGGGGGCTAAACCTTTGTTTGTTAATAAACGGCGGGTGCCCTGACACTAAAAAAAATAAACTAACTAACCAGCTTCACCTGCAACGGTTATACGGTGATCAGTGGTGAAAGGGGGCAATCAAGGGGTTAAAACATTTATTAGGTAGTATATGGGGGTCCCTGTCGCTATAAAACGCTGACGGCAAACCTAAATATTTACCTCCCTAACTAGCGTCACCAGCGTCACTAATACAGCGATCAGAAAAATGATCGCTTAGTGACACTGGTGACAGGGGGTGATCAAGGGGTTAAAACTTTATTAGGGGGGGTTAGGGGGGTATCCTAGACCTAAAGGGGGCTAACAGTAACTGTCCTAACACTGTAACTGTCACAAACTGACACCAATACAGTAAACAGAAAAAAAAAAAAAACCTGCTTGATGTCAGTTTGTGACAGGGGGGGTGATTGGGGGGTGATCGGGAGGCAATCAGGGGGGGGGGATCGGGGTGTTTTGTGTGCCTGGCATGTTCTACTGTGTGTGTGTGTGTTGTGCACTCACATTACAGTCTTCTCTTCTCGGCACCGGAACGGAAAATACCGAGCCGAGGAGAGATGACATCATTTCCTCTGCCTCTGTGTACAATACAGAGGCAGGGAAATGATCCTATTGGCTGGGAGCGATCGCGAGGGGGGGGCCACGAATGGATGGCCTCCCCCTCATCACCGATCGCCGGGGGAGATTTGCCGACCGCCGCAGGCACCGGGGGGGGTCCGATCGGACCCCCCACCCGCGGGCAGGCAAGGACGTACCTGTAAGTCCTTTTGCCTGCCCGTGCCGCTCTGCCGACGTACATCGTCGTGCGGCGGTCGGCAACTGGTTAAAAGTATCCATTTTTGAAAGCTACGGCAGCCATCTCAACTCTGGTAACCAGCCATTAGGAACAGTAGCCATTTTGGAATGGGTAATTATGCCATGTTGAGGTCATTTTGTGTTCATTATATATATAAAGTGATTTCGCGCAAAATAAATGATCTAAATACATAAATAACAACGCAATAAAACTAATGAGTGAATCAAGAAGAGTGAAAATCATCAAGTGAATAAGGTGTCACTGTGCAATAAATAATGGGTATACAACTGCAAATAAATGTCAATATAAATAGTGAAAATACTAATCAATGTTGAAAAAGATGATAAATAAATATTAAAAGTGTCATGTGCAAATACTGATAAATATTCCTTGTTAGTGTCTTCTATTGAGTCTAATCACAAAAAAACAGCAGCAGGTAAAAAATAGCAGGCAAAAAATAATTAAGAAAAAAGTGATAAGTGAATAATAATCAATATTAGATTGTCCAAATAATGTTAATGATAAATAGTCCGTAAAATATTTAATGAATGCATTCTCCAAGTCACAGTAATAGATCAACAGTATTTCAAATATGTGACTGGGTGTAGTTGTTAGAGTTGATCAGTGATGTTATTCAAATCAAATTCCATATATTGTCTACTGGATTATGGTCTCACAAGACTCTCACCTTAAGGCTAAGTAATATTCGCATCAACAAGTAATTGGTGTTGTTCAGATACCTCTGATTTGTGTTGGTATATACTGCAACTGGAGCCAATGGTATGTCTCCCTTTTAAATTCCTCCGCAAATGTGTCTGTGTCCGTAGTCTGACCAGTCCTTGGTTATGTAGTAAATGTCCTTCCAAACACAAAACTCTTTGTATCCAAATTTAGGGAAAACAAGCAGCCATGCTCCTAATTGCCTCCTCACATGGAGACACACACTCTCCCCAAAGAGAGTGTGGAGAGAGTATGTGTCTCCATGTGAGGAGGCAACTAGATGCACTTGCTCCTCTAAGCACACGCAGAATGAGGCCCCGACTGTTACAACCCTGGCAAACTGACAACACTAGAAATCTCAAGAGACATTGCCGTGCTCTTGAAGGACTGTGGCGTAAAACCAAATGCCTGCAAGACTTCACCCTATATAAATCTGCCCTTCTAAAATACAATTCATGCCTCCATGCTGCCAAACAAGCCTACTTTGTCTCTCTTATTAATACCTTGTCATCCAGTCCCCGTCGGCTCTTCTCAACCTTTAACTCTCTGCTTCGTCCCCCACCCCCTCTACCCACTAACTCACTCACTGCCCAAGAGATTGCCCATCACTTCAAAGACAAGATCGATGCAATTCGTGAGGACATCTCCACTGTGCGTACGTCTTCCCCACCCAACATACCTTGCCTAGCAGCACATTCAACACTCTCCTCTTTTGAATTGGCTACTACAGAAGAGGTTACAAAAATTTTCTCGGATGCCCACCTAACCAATTGTCCCTTGGATCCTGTTCCCTCACAACTACTACGGTCACCCTCTTCTTCTATCCTATGCTCCCACACCCACATCTTCAATCTCTCCCTCTCTAGTGGCATCTTCCCCTCCCCTCTAAAACATGCGCAGATCACTCCCATTCTTAAAAAGCCTTCACTGGACCCTACCGACCTGAACAACTTAAGACCCATCTCATTGCTCCCATTCACCTATAAACTTCTAGAACGCTTAGTCTACAACCGTCTTAGCTCCTACCTCAATGAAAATAACCTTCTTGACCCCTTACAGACTGGCTTTCGCTCGCAGCACTCCACGGAAACTGCCTTACTAAAACTCACTAACGATTTACTAACTGCTAAAAGCAACAGCCAGTACTCCATACTTCTACTACTTAACCTCTCAGCGGCCTTTGATACTGTTGACCACCTGCTCCTTCTCTATAAACTACATTCCCTTGGCCCCTGAGATTCTGCTCTATCCTGGTTCTCTGCCTATTTATCACAGCGCTCCTTCAGTGTCACCTACAACTCTGTCTCCTCCTCTCCATTGCCTCTTTCTGTGGGGGTCCCCCAAGGCTCAGTTCTTGGACCCCTTTTCTTCTCTATCTACACCTTCTCCCTAGGTCACTTAATAACTGCCCATGGCTTTCAATACCACTTATACGCTGATGACACCCAAATCTATCTGTCTACTCCTCACCTCACTCCTTCAATCTCCTCTCGCATTACTAACTTACTAACTGACATATCAGCATGGATGTCACACCACTTCCTTAAACTAAATCTCTCTAAAACTGAGCTATTAATATTCCCCCCCACCCATGCCCCCCTCCATGACTTTTCCATCAAAATCAACAATGCAACCATCAGGCCCTCCCCTTACGCCAGGGTACTAGGTGTAATCCTAGACTCTGACTTGTCATTTCAGCCTCCAATCCAATCGTTGTCAAAAGTTTGTAGAATTCACCTCCGTAACATCTCTAAAATTCGCCCCTTTTTAACAAATGAAACCACCAAGCTCCTCATTCACTCCCTTGTTATCTCTCGCCTTGACTATTGCAACTCCTTTCTCATTGGCTTACCTCTTCATAGGCTATCCCCTCTTCAGTCTATCATGAATGCTGCTGCCAGACTTATCCACCTTACCAAGAGCTCAGTGTCTGCCAACTCTCTACTCCAATCCCTACACTGGCTCCCAATCACCCAGCGAATTAAATTCAAAATACTAACTACAACATACAAAGCTATACACAACTCTGCCCCGAGCTACATCACTAATTTTGTCTCAAAATATCACCCAAATCGACCTCTCCGCTCTTCTGAAGACCTCCTGCTTTCAAGCTCTCTCATCTCCTCCTCCCATGCTCATCTCCAGGATTTCACCAGAGCCTCTCCCATCCTCTGGAACTCGCTACCTCCATCTATCCGGCTATCCCCTAATCTTGCTACCTTCAGGCGATCCCTGAAAACTCATCTCTTCAGGAAAGCCTATCACATCTCCCACTAATATCCTACCACTTCCACCAGCTCATTCCCCACAGATACAACCTTTTGTACCACCTGCCCCACCCTATTATATTGTAAGCTCTTCTGAGCAGGGCCCTCTTAATCCTCTTGTATTTTATTGTATTAGAACTGTAGGTGTGAAGTCTTGCAGGCATTTGGTTTTACGCCACAGTCCTTCAAGAGCACAGCAATGTCTCTTGAGATTTCTAGTGTTGTCAGTTTGCCAGGGTTGTAACAGTCGGGGCCTCATTCTGCGTGTGCTTAGAGGAGCAAGTGCATCTAGTTGCCTCCTCACATGGAGACACATACTCTCTCCACACTCTCTTTGGGGAGAGTGTGTGTCTCCATGTGAGGAGGCAATTAGGAGCATGGCTGCTTGTTTTCCCTAACTTTGGATACAAAGTGTTTGCGTTTGGAAGGACATTTACTACATAATCAAGGACTGGTCAGACTACGGACACAGACACATTTGCGGAGGAATTTAAAAGGGAGACATACCATTGGCTCCAGTTGCAGTATATACCAACACAAATCAGAAGTATCTGAACAACACCAATTACTTGTTGATGTGAATACTACTTAACCTTAAGGTGAGAGTCTTGTGAGACCATAATCCAGGAGACACTATATGGAATTTGATTTGAATAACATCACTGATCAACTCTAACAACTACACCCAGTCACATATTTGAAATAATGTTGATATCTATTACTTTGACTTGGAGAATGCATTCATTATATTTTTTGCGGACCATTTATCATTAACATTATTTGGACAATCTAATATTGATTATTATTCACTTATCACTTTTTTCTTAATTATTTTTTTACCTGCTATTTTTTACCTGCTGCTGTTTTCTTTGTGACTAGATAGAAGACACTCACAAGGAATATTTATCAGTATTTGCACATGACACTTTTAATACTTATTTATTATCTTTTTCAACATTGATTATTATTGTCACTATTTATATTGACATTTATTTGCAGTTATATACCCATTATTTATTGCACAGTGACACCTTATTCACTTGATGATTTTCACTCTTCTTGATTCACTCATTAGTTTTATTGCGTTATTATTTATGTATTTAGATCATTTATTTTGCGCAAAATCACTTTATATATATCTTTAGCGTTAGTGTTGTGTTTTTGTGAACATGAATAGATTTTGCTGCATTACTTTGACACGCCCCTTTATTAATTTTTAGATGGACATTTATACTTGAAGTAGCGCGAAGGACACCTATATCTTCATTTTGTGTTCATGTATGTTCTCTAAAATATTGATAGATTGAATGTTATACTATTGATAATCGTTCTCCCGAATCAATAACTGCCTTGTAGATTTTTCTCTAAAGATTCAATTTGTCATTATATTTTTCTTTTTGCATTGTTGCCACTTTTATTGACAAAACAAACGTCTAATTTATTTCACATTGTTAACCACTTACTTACCTGCAGTATAGTAACGGTTGGACGTGTGAAATACAGACATTCTGTTTAAAGTGGAGTTCCACCCAAAAGTGGAACTTCCACTCATCAGATTCCGCCCCCCTCCGGTGACACAGTTGGCACCTTTCAGGGGGGAGGGGGGTACAGATACCTGTATATTACAGGTATCTGTACCCACTTCCGGCATAGATAGCCGCAGAATCTGCGGTTATTTACGCCACTTCCTGCTCCCTCCCCGCTGCCTGCTGGGAAACACACGGGTCCCAGAGGCAGCAGGGAGCAAGCCGCACGCCTTCACTTCCTGATTCCCTTACTGAAGATGGAGGCGGCAGCACCCGAGGACGGAGAGACGCTTCGGCCTCGGGTGCCGACATCGCGGGCGCCCTGGACAGGTAAGTGTCCATGTTTTAAAAGTCAGCAGCTGCAGTATTTGTTGTTGCTGACTTTAAACTTTTTTTTTTTCGGCGGCGCTCCGCTTTAATTGTCAATTTCACAAGGTTATTGATTCTACCAAGAAGTTAGCATGGTGGTATTATGTCAAAGGGACTGCACGCCCATTTTGCGGGTGTTTCTATGGATTTTCAAGACGTTCATGTAACGCAATCGGTATTTTAATTTCATATCTCCGTGAATAAGTTTCATATGTGACTGTGTCATATAGATTGATTTTGTATCTTAAAAATATCCTCGTTAAAAATGACTCAATAATAAATAATGTGCGGGAAAAATGTCCTTAAAAAGCACAACACCGTCAATAAGTGCAATACAGTATGAAACTAATAATGTAACCGATTTATCTTTGCAATATTGTCAAGATCCACCTGGCTGCCTGACTGACAGCTGACTCCGCCTTTCACCGCATCGCAGAGAGCCAGAGCTAGACATGCCCCCCTTTCTAGAGTTTAGTATTAAAGTCATATAAAAAAAAAAAAAGGTTTCACAATTATCTGCATTTCTCACTAACACCATCCAAAAAAAATTCAATCATGTACGCTGACTTGGGATCAAAAACTACCCTTTAGTGGACTTTGCCAGAAACCCGTAAGTCATAATTTCACCTTTGTCTTCCAAATCCAGTTAGGGTTGAGATCCAGCTCTCCCCAAAGGGTCCTATCCCCACTACCACCCAACCCTATCCCCTCTCTCCCTTATCTTATATCCCCCCTATTTGTTTGTATTCTTCCCACTTGATTTCTCCATTTAAGGTAAACTTCATCTCCACTTGCCAGCAATGACACTCCACTCCATCTATTTGCTTTACACCCAATACCCTTACACATTGGATGACTGGCTGATTTTAGGAACTTTCATAATGCCTAGCGCTACCTGTCCATGGTACCTTTTGACTTGACAGAATTTACCCTGAAATTGTCATCTGTTAAGTAACTAAATTACACCCACAAGTTTACATAAATTGTTCTTGTGAATGGCATGCTGTAATTAGGGGAACCATTATAGCCTTACCGCAGCAAAGGAATATGTCACCCCGAGCCACAGGGTAGAGACCAGCGGAGGGACGAAGGTAAAAGCCAGGAGAGCAAAAACTGGCAACGTGAAGACCGCACAAAGGACAGCCATGATCCCTCTCATGCCCACAAAGTCCTGAAAGAGAACAACACTCTGGTATAGGCCAAGCAACAAGGGCACAGAACCTGCATGTATAATCAATGCAATGGCAAAAAGGTTTACTAATACCAATTCCCTTGTTTTTGTTCCTGCAAATTACATTTGAAGAAGTACAGAAGCTTAAAGAAGAACTATCATCATTTTTATTTTACAATTTTGTCCCCTATTTAAAGAGGAATGCAGAGGCTGACATCCCCCCTCCTGGTAAATGCTCAGATCCAAGACGAGCTGCAGCTTTGAATTAGCCATCTCTTTTGTAGCTGTTGTCGGATTGGCCGCAGCAGGAGGAGAGGGAGACAGGTTGCACCTCATAACTAGGGTTAGAAAGCACTTATAAATATTAAAATTGGCCCTAGTATGTGTATGTATGAATGTCAGGGACCATAGATTGTAAGCTCCTTGAGGAGAGGGACTGATGTGAATGTAAAATGTATATGTAAAAGCACTGCTTAAAATTGACTACATAAGTACCTGCAATAAATAAATTAATAAATGATGGATCTTCTTTAATGCGTCCAATCACAACTCATCTTTTGTTGCTGTGACTTAAGAAACTGAATTCTATATTGGTTGCTATAAGTTGCAGCACTGTGCCATCATTGCCATTTTCTGCACTGCTATAAAGTTTCAGAATCAATTAAAGTTAATGTAAAGACAAAATCTTTAGCTCTGGAAGGAAAGGGTTTGAAACCCTGTCAGGTTTTTATTGCTGTCTGTGTTCCATCTGGGAAGGTACCCCAGAATATTCATCCTGGTGATCGTTGTCTATGGCACAGAAAATTATGATTAAATCCAATTTTTTTGATCTGGCACAGAAGAGAGGGAAAACCTCTCCTAGTGACAGCTAGCAAAGTGAGAATCCCCCCTCGCTTTGGAGACACAAACTTTTACTTTCTGCCATGTCTCTGGGGCAGGAAGTGAAAGGAAATCCCCCAGACAATACACAGACAGAAAAAATACTGTATGAACCTGACAAAAGAAAAAAAAAAAAGTGGCTTTACATAGCATTTAAAAAGTAATTAATACATTTCAAAATGATGGAAAGCAAAAGCTATAGAGATTATAATGAACATTTCTGATTATTTCATTCAGAGTCAACTTCCAACCACAGCATTAGGGGCACTATGTTCTGATTGCGTTGATGAAAACCACATGGTCCAAATATGATCTACATGCAGGTTGGGTTGCAGCCACAGTGCAAATATGACAACACAGCCCTGTATCAGACAGCTGCATAAAGGGTATTACACGGCACTTACAATCAGTATTCCCACAATTGCAGATAGTACCAGAGAGCTGTCATATACAGCTCCCGCAATATGGGACGCTGTCTGCTGGTCATATCCCGGGTATTTGTCTTGAATGAATTTGCTGGTGAATTAAGGTAAACAAACAGTGTTAGTCTTCAACAAGGAGAAGCGCTCACAATCTAGAGATGTATACAGCAAGGTATTTACCTGGCATCTGCAACAAATGGAAAGACTCCATTATAGAAGAACGTAATAGTAAGGACTAGCAGCCAGTATCGTAGTGGTAATCGCCCAATGTCCTGCACTCGCTGTACGGTGAGAAGAAAAATAAATGTCACAGTAAAATCAACATGCCATACTGAAAATCTTAAGCTTAGCTCCTACTTTAGAGTTTTAAAATTAATGATACTTTGCACTACAACGCTCCAGTTGCTCTATAGTCATAGCATAGAGCCCCCCCCCCCCTGTCCCCCTGTTTTTTTCTCTCTCTCTCGATACTTGAATATCTGCATGATGTGCATTATATGTTGTCAACTTGTACTACTCAATGTTGCCTATACTACTGGCCTCCGTTGAGGCACCGCTTCATGGACTAGGCCTTATTGTCAAAGTTCTTCATGTCCTTGATATGCTAGGATTGCAACCTGTTCACTACGAGCATAGTGCCTGTAACTTATCCTTGTAAATGAAAAATCTAATAAAAATTGTTATAGAAAAAAAAAATACTAATGTTAGCTAGCTGGATGTGGGCTGGAACAAGACAGCAGGCCTAGGAGGAACCAGAAGTAGAAATCTTGCCCTAAACATAGGTGGTGCAAAGGGTTTTGGGAAATTCACATAAATACCTGGATCGAGGGAACTACTACTTACAACTTTTTTGGAAGCTTCTTGGATGGTTCCATCGAGACCCAACTGTTTCGTGCCCACTTTATCTAATACACTGACAATGACAGCGGAACAGAAACCCAGGACACATAGAATGGTTCCTGCAAACAAACACGGCTAAATAAGGACTGCAAGAAATTTCCTATGCCACAAAGCAAAGCACCTGTGTTAACAGAGTGAAAACAGCTGCTTTTTGACAGAGGGATGGCAAGCTAAGTTTGGAGCAGTGTGGACAAAGGGACATCAGCTGGATTAGACCGGGACAGGGGACGCTAGCTGGATCCGACCGGGACAGGGGACACCAGCTGGATCAGACTGGGACAGGGGACACCAGTTGGATCAGACAGGGACAGGGGACACCAGCTGGATCAGACAGGGACAGGGGACACAAGCTGGATCAGACAGGGACAGGGGACACAAGCTGGATCAGACAGGGACAGGGGACACCAGCTGGATCAGACCGGGACAGGGGACACCAGCTGAATAGGACTGAGAGGGGCACAATTGTATAAGACTGAAAAAAAGGGCACCAACTTGATAAGACAGAAAGGAGGCACCAGATGGATCAGACTGAGACAGGGGGCACCTCCCTGTCCCAGCCTGACCCGGCAGCATGACCGTTCACTGTAGTACTGAGCTGGAATTTGCATTCAGTTGTTTTAGCTTAATAAAAGAAAACAGACTCAAAACAATTATAGGTTACCTTTAAAAAAGCCACTCACCTCCCCAAAGTGTCCACTGGATTCCAAAGTGAGCTTCAAACCTCTGTGTGAGGAAGAAGTTGAGAACACTACCCAATCGGGAGAATGAAAGAGTCAAACCAAAGGCCAGTGCCAGCTCTTTGCCTTTGAACCAAAAGGCTGTGATACGATTCCGTACAACTGAAGAAATCAAAGAAAACCAAGTTAACATTGGTGGGCATTGGGTGCAACAAAAATCATCTATTGTGCATTTATACATACACCGTCATGTGAAAAATTAGGTACACTACGTGGAAATTGTTGACTTCTTCAAAACACACTTGAATAGGCAAGCATTAGGTCTTTTATACAAACAGTGCCTACGGATGAACAGTTGCATGACCAGCCTGTTTCAAATTCCTCTTACAAAATGTCAATGGAAATCAAAATCACAGCTTTGACTAGGGCAGTCTGTAATCTTCTATTTCCTCTTTTTTAGCCATTCATGAATTTGCTAGCGTGCCGATTATAATGTTGAAAGACTCATTTCCACTTCAACTTCTGCACAGATGGAATCACATGCTCATTAAGCACACTTTAATATGATGCAGAATGTATAGCTGACTCAATGAAAGCAAGATGCCCATGTCCTGAAGCACCACAGCAACTCCAAACCATAAAACATTCCCACCACCATGCTTTGCAATGGTTATAAGGTTCTTCTCTTAAGATACTGTCTGTGGTTTGCAGCAAGTATGTCTACTGTTACTGAGACCAAACATCTATCATTAATAGATCAGTCTTCAACATATTGAAGAAGGCCTGGTTTATTCCTATATGTTCAATTATAAACTGTAATCTTGCCCGTTTTTTTTGGACAGGAAAGGCTTTTTCTTAGCACAGCTCATGCAAGTTGAATTGGTGCAATCTCATTGTGACTGTAGATGCATGTACTTTGACCCCAACTGTTGCAAGTTACCTAAATACCTGCTATGAAATACTGGGGTTCTTGCAGGCTTCTTTAGCAAACGGTCAGCTCTTGGGCTTACTTTGTTAGGCTCGCCAGCCCTGGACAAATGAGAAGGCCGGCCGGAGGACAGCCTGAATTTGTAGGAGGAGTCGGGCTGTACTTAAACTCGCCCTCCTCCCCCCTTTTCTCATATCGGCCTTCCTTCTCGTATGACGCTGTGGATGTTTCGCGTCATTTCCGTTTTTTGGCGCCGCGAGGTGGTCGTGCGGCGGCTGCAAGGGTCGGGGGACTCCGGTATCCGGTACCGATCGGTGGGGATCCGTGACCGGCAGTAGATGTCCCGTGGGGGGGCTGGGTCATTTCGGCAAATGATCATGCATGTATCAATGTTGCATAGCTTTGTTAACATGTATTTATTTTACAGTATTTTATTAATTGTCTGCTGTGGTTCCGGATAGATTATCGGGGAAACTATCAGTGTATATTTATTTCTATTATTGCATGATCAAGAGCTGTCTTCTTAATTCCCGGTAATGGGTCAGCATTTCTGAAGCAGTTTAGGGGGTCTCAATAACCTATTACTGACTGCCATGTAGGTTGGGATGGGCAGTTGTTTGTTCAAATACATGCATTTAGGAAGGTATGCCTCTTTAAAGCATATAATATTTTACTTATATATTATAGAGGACAAAAGCAGTTAACCAATGGCACCGCATCCCATGAGCAAATAATTGTGCCCCATTTCCCTCTCTTTTTTACATATAATATTTTACTTGTCCTTATCAGCAAGAGGGTTTACAACCTCCAGGTGTCATGAAAGCCTGTCTACATGCTCCTTGAGGCAGAGAGGTACAGGCTTTTCCACTCTGACCCCTGACAGATCAACAAATCAGATAAACACCTATGACACTACTGTATCGCCATCCCCGCAGTCCATATTACTTGTCATATTGACCATGTGCCAAGCATATTTTCTGCGGTATGTTCAGCAGGAAATCGGATTGGCATTTGAGTCTATCTGTGCGTTGCTACACCAGGGTCAGTCATATTTGCGTTAGGCTTGGCTGTTCCTTTTTCATTTACTTTCTTGGGCTGCAGGGGGGGTGTGTTTGGTTGAACCACAGGCTGATGACGGGGGGGGTCTGGTGTCTACTATACAGGCCGGGAGGGTGTGAACGGGTGCTCCAGTACCAGCACTATGGGTCAGCAGGTCATGCCCAGAGCAGCCCCATTACATGGCACTTGCCCTTGCCCTATAGTTACAGCTCCTTTCATGTGGTGTATCAGGGTAAATGGCCCTCATTCAACCATAGGTGTATAGGGGGGTTAGACTTGGTCACACGGACCGCATCTCCTTGTCCATCCAGTTATTCACGTATTTCATGTACACCTTACTGGTTTGTTTGTCATTTTTGTTTTTCATGTAGTTGTTTCACTTAGCTGTTCCATGTTGACTGTCAGACTACACGAACGTCATATTTCTGTCATTTCTTCTTTAGGCTTCTGTTCAGTGTGTAGGTGCGTTCAGCCACAGTGTGCTCAGTAAATGGTACATTTAAACTTTTACAGTCTGATGGTCACAGGGTCCATTCACATGGGGGATCCTCGGCAGTCACGTACTTCCAGGGCACCTGCCAGGGGTCCCTAGGCATCTCATGGTCAGGTGGCCAGTTCATTTGTTTCATCTCATCTGGCCCTCCTCCACTCAGAGGCCACGCATGGTGTTAGGTTTCAATCATGCGTTTCATTTTCATAAGATATTTCTTTTCCTATATGATTATCGCATCATTGCAGCTTTTTCCGGATGTTTGCTTTTTCTGTATGTTTTGTTTCTGTTTCCTGTAGTTCCTGCTCGGTTGCAGTCCAGCTCAGGTAGGTGTTGTTGGTTATCTTCTTTCAGCTGTCATTCACAATCAAAAGGTCATGGTCCACCGTTTAGGCCTCACGGTTCAAACACTGCGGGGTCTCCCATCACATTTTGGGTATTATCGTATTGAGATGTTTCGTTTTTAATTGACTTGGGGCAGTGGCAAGTCCGCTCATCCATTGCATACATGTTCATGTCACGATCATCACACCAAGTCTTAACGCACGTTGCAGTCACCTGACACGTCTTCAGGTTTTTCGTAGGTTGGGGTCTTTGATCCCACTTTTGGGGGTCTGTCACGTTTTCAGCCCCGTTCATATGTTTTCAGGGTACACATCGATCAGGCAGACTTCGTCCGCTTAAGTGAGAAGGATTCACGACCAGAGGTAAGCCATGACTGCTTATACATTGTTCACTCCAGCGCGCTTTGTCGTCAAGTTTCACCACTATAGCATTCACCTATCACGTTGTAGGTACACCGGGTTGATATGATCGTTTCTAATTAGCTTGTGTAGTGGCAAGTCTCCTCACCCGGTTCTCAGTTAGGTCTTAAATTAGGCCAGTTTTCATTTCGTCATGATGCTTTACGCTATTAGTCATTGTGGAACCTTCGTTTTCAGGTTTTTGAAGGCCTGAGTTGAGCGTTTTTAATTGACCTGTTGCACCGCAGGTTACTCAGCCTTCATTTTGGTATAGGGCATGCTTTCATAGACACACGAGGGCTTGTTTATGATGGGGTAGTAGGTAGCGAGGGGGGGTTTCGAAAGGGGGTGGTTAGGGTCTGGGAAATCAGTTGGTACCTGATGTTTGCTTATGATGGTTTGTTTCGGTTTTATTTAGGTCATGTCTCAAGCAGCGGACATAGAGGACTTTGTCTCCATCCCCCCTTCTCCAGCTAGGGGTTCGGAACATAGCGGCACGCCTTCTCTGAGGCCCTCAACTGTCCCGAGACTGATGGCAGAGTTACGGCTGAGGGGTATTTCATACCCTGCCTCAGCCCGCAAGGCAGAACTTTAGACTTTTATTTCCTAGCTCTTCAGGTTCCAGTGCTGAGCAGGTCACCCTGTGTATGGTCGCTACGTCTCTCACACAAATTCACTCCACCCTAAGCTCTCTGGCTGCCTCATTCCAGGAGTTACGGGCCAGGGTGGAGGTTTTGGAGGGCCGTCCGGATCTGGCCCCGGTGGAACTTGAGGTTTCTGGGATCACAGCAGGTTCTGGAGTCCCCATGGTTTCAAGCCCCTTGCCGTTGGCTCTCGGGTCAAGCTGGATGCTGCAGCTTTGGCTGACCTGCGCATGTGGGACGAGTTCCTCCAGCGTTGGAATGGGATTGTCATGTTCATCCCCGCAGAGTCCATATCCTCTCCTCAGGTTGTGACAGATGCAGCGGCCACTGCCGGTTATGCTGCCATTTTTTGCAGGGCCATGGCCAGAGGAGATCTTGGCCATCCCGGGTTTCACAGAGTCTTCAGCACTGTTTGAAATCTATCCTATAATGTCAGCAGCCCAGGTATGGGGTAGGTTGTGGTCGGGGCATATGTTGTTTTCTCAACGGACAATCAAGCTGCCATGGAAATCATCAACAAGGGCAGATCTAGGTCATTAGTCATCATGTCCTTCATTCGCAGGCTGATTTGGTTATCTCTGCAGTTTCATTTCCATATCCATTGCAGATTCATTAGTGGGGCAGAGAATGTAGTAGCAGATGCTCTGTCACGGTTTAACTACCCCTTGTTTTTCCGACAGATTCCAGAAGCAGACACCTGTGCCACGCCATCCTCGCAGTCCTCTCTACTGATGATGGATTTGTTTCCCATTGGGCCAACGCAGCAGCGTTGATTGGTAAATCTCTATCAGTCAACACCAAGAAGGCTTATGTCACGGCCTGGAAAACCTTTTGGTACACCCCAGGTCACTTGCTCTTGTTCGATTATCATGTTCTTACTCGTTCTTGCATATAGACTCTAAATACAAATGAGCAATTTTGTTAAAATCAACACCACTTAGATTATTTTCCCTATAGTGGAATGATCAGAATACTTGGCAATCTTTTAAAATACTTTGCCAGACTCAAAAGCATCCATATTCTTTATGAAGGGCCTTAGAGAGCTATTCTGATCTTGGCATGATGACACCACACAGATGAATAGCAAAGAAAACATCAGACCCTAGATTTGTTAATTACAGGTGCTTATATAGCGCCATGAATTTATGCTGCACTTTACATAGATATTATACATTCACATCAGTCCCTGCCCTAATGGAGCTTAAAAATCAAAAGGTCGCAACTCACATTCATACATACACATACTAGGGCCAATTTAAATAGGAGTGGAGTGTTGGAGGAAACCGGAGTATCCGGAGGAAACCCACGCAGGCACAGGGAGAACATGCAAACTCCAGGCAGGTAGTGCCGTGGTTGTGATTTGAACCCAAGTGCTACCAGGTGGAAGTGCTAACCACCTATCCACTGTGCTGCCTAGATGTCTGAGGTTTAAATATGACAGGTTCCACCTGCATACTCCCTAGAGAGGTACAAATCATTGGCACCTATCAGATTATAATTTAATGGATTTGAAGTGGTGCTTAATGTAGGGGTGTACTTGCATTTCCATATGACAAATCTTCATTTTTGTTAATTTATATCATGGAAATTAATATAAAGCAATATTATGTGTCATTTGTTCAAGTAGATCACATTTATCTGTAGGCACTATTTGAATGAAGGAGCCAACATTTTCCATGGGGTGTATTTACTTTTTCATGAGTGTAAATGTTCTCTCATCTTGCGCCAGGAAACAAGAAATGTCACCAAAGCATATTTTTTTATTTTGCATTTATAAGGACAATACTAGATCTGTACAGCCTTGGAAGAGTTTTATAGCACCTTACTTAACAGTGATCCATTCCCAGGGCCAAACAACAAGCGTCCAGTTAACATCAGAGGCAGCAAGTAGGGGGTTCCTTTAAAGTGCGATCCCAGTGCAAAAATAGAGGAGCCCAGCACAATCAGGAAGGAAAAGAGGAAAAGTCCAACTAGAAAAAGTCAAAAGCACACCTTTTTTTTTAAAAAATGTAAATGCTTTGTTTCTTTCATAACCCTACACATTCAGCTATCGTTGCAGTTAGTAAATGCAATAAGTAGAACATCTGATTGTTAAATTCTGTCTTTTTTTTCTTATGGCCTCCTGTATTCAAATAATTATTCAATATGTCTATTCCATCCTGGAGCAGAATGAGGGCACAGCAGATTTTAGGAATATCTACCAGGCATTCATTCTTGGTAGAATAAAATTAAAGCCAAACTCCAAGCATACAGCTAAATACACTTGAATTAAATATACAGGAGTGGATATACTTGTAGAGGGTTTGTAATTTTGTCAATTCAGTTTGTAGATTTACATAGATGTGCCACACAGCGCAACCAGGTAGGCCAGTGGTGTAAAACAAATTGGTCTGTGATTGGACAGTTAAAATGCTGCAGCTGACTAATGAGCTCCTGGCATGTTGGCACACATGCATGCAGCACACCCGATTGGCTCTGAGTGCCTCCCTCAGCTGCACGTGTGTATGTGTGTATAAATATATTATCACCATAACTGATATTTAAATCTACAGAAGAATCAATATAAACATAAATAAATACTTTAGAACTCACATCTGTTCCCTAGCTTGTCGATGAGAAACCCTGCCATGATCACAGCCAACGCATTGCTGAGAAATAAAAAGGAAAAAAAAAGAAAAAGAAAAAAGAAAAAACACCAAAAAAGCTGAAATGTGGAACTTTGTGAACAAATTTTAGAACCATGTTTGTTTCGAACAAGATGTAGCTGGTTCAGAGTATAAATGTAGGGTGAAGTTTTCTAGATATTTTGCGGTGTCCAGTGTGGTTCAGCCTTACCCTGTATAGCCTTTTATTGCCATTCACATGTATGCAAAGGACAACGTATTGTGCAAGAGTTGGCTTCAAGCTACTCCCAGTGCAGGTACATTACTAGCAATGGTCCCGAATGCTTTAAGGCACCTGAACCACTATGAATCAATCTATTAGAGAAGCCTGCTTCATTGACGCAGGTGTGGGGTACATTAAAATCTGTCTCCTGGGCATAGGATGGTACAAAGCAAGACAGATCAGCTTTGGAGTATATTAAGCAGTAGGCACTGTGCAGCTATGCAACATGATGAATAGTTCTCTTTAAACTGAAACGCTGTATAATAACATGCCAGATAAAAAAAAAAATGAAATACTTAATATGAACACACCAGTTCACTCTAAACATTATGCATAGAAGAAATGAATGAAAGATGCGCTCTTGCACCAATCTGATTGCAGTTGTTAAAGCACAATTGAAGTCTTGTTTTTTTCCCTATACAGATAGGCTGCATAACAAGTAAAGAATATGGCATTTTTAAAAAATTATGTTTCTGCCCTAAACTGGAAAAAGCTGCCTTACAGTAGCATGCTAGAGATCACCGCTGCTCCGACACAACCCTCAGTGTAATAAAGGCTCCAATCCACAACACAAAGAATGAGCATTGTTTGTTAGGGTACAGTGCAGGGGAAGTGTCAGACCACTGGAGATCAAGCTCTGTGTAATAGCAACAGTCCAGATCTTCACTGTGCTGCCAGCAGAGAGCAGATTACTCTCAATTCCATGGAAACATAGATCTCCACGTTATATCCCTTGGTGCAGCAGCTATCTTGAAACTTCACTTAATGCCCAAATGATATCAATCATTAACAATCCCAGGCTCGTTCTGATCTATTCTGACTTTGCCTACTTCTATCAGCTATTGGCGTTCTCTGCCGTCATATTGTTCCTGAGCATTATATGAAGGAAAGCATCCCTAGCATACTTTAGTGCCTTCTCAAGCAACTGAACATCAGATTACACCGTCTTCAACACTGAGTGGCCAGCAGAAGGGAGCATGCACATCTAAAGAGATACTAGAGAGGTTTTCTTTCATATATCACTCTTTAAAGAAGATCCGAGACAGCATGCTGTGGAGTTTACAGGAGACGGTAAGCCCCTTCCACCAAACTCTGAACATTAACCAACAAACAGACCCAGTGATGGCATCACTGGGTCTCAAAAGAGATTATTATATATATATATATATATATATATATATATATATATATTGCTGAACTTTTATCTAGCACCCATCTAACCACTTGCCCCCTGGATCCTGTTCCCTCGCAAATGCTACGCTCACCCTCTGACTCGATTCTACACTCTCTAACTCACATTTTCAACCTCTCCCTCTCCTGTGGCATCTTCCCAAACTCTCTAAAACATGCGCTAGTCATCCCCATTCTAAAAAAGCCCTCACTGGATCCCACCAATCTCAACAACTTATGTCCAATCTCCTTACTCTCCCTCTCCTCCAAACTTCTTGAAAGACTGGTCTACATCCGACTAAGCGACCATCTGACCATGAATAAACTTCTAGATCCCCTCCAGTCCGGTTTTCGCCCTCAACACTCCACGGAAACTGCTCTCCTTAAACTCTCAAATGACCTACTAATGGCTAAAGCCAATGGACACTATTCTGTACTACTTCTCCTGGATCTCTCTGCTGCCTTTGACACAGTGGACCACCCCCTCCTCCTCAAAAAACTCCACTCCTTTGGTCTCCGTGACTGTACTCTTCGCTGGTTCTCATCCTACCTATCACACCGCTCCTTCAGTGTCACATACAACTCTACTTCCTCCTCTCCTCTTCCTTTTTCCGTTGGGGTCCCCCAAGGTTCTGTTCTTGGACTTCTCCTTTTCTCAATCTACACCACCTCCTTGGGTCAGTTGATTGCCTCCCATGGCTTTCAATATCATCTCTACGCTGATGACACCCAAATCTATCTCTCCACCCCCCAGCTCTCTCCATCTGTCTCCTCACGCATTACCAACTTACTAGCAGACATATCAGCCTGGATGTCACACCACTACCTCAAACTCAACCTATCCAAAACCGAGCTCATGATATTTCCTCCCTCAGGTGCCACTTCCCCTGCTTTCCCTGTCAATATCAACGGCTCAACTATCAATCCATCTCCCCACGCCAGGGTCCTAGGTGTAATCCTGGACTCTGAACTAACCTTTCGACCCCACATTCTATCACTATCCAAAGCTTGCCACCTCAATCTCCGCAACATCTCCAAGATACGCCCCTTCCTAACCAATGTCACCACAAAGCTTCTAATCCACTCCCTGGTCATCTCCCGCCTCGACTACTGCAACTCCCTCCTCATTGGTTTACCTCTAAATAGGCTATCTCCACTTCAGTCCATCATGAACGCTGCTGCCAGGCTCATCCACCACACAAACCGCTCAGCGTCTGCTACACCCCTCTGCCAATCCCTCCATTGGCTGCCACTCAATCACCGAATTAAATTCAAGATACTAACTATAACTTACAAAGCCATCCACAACCTGGCCCCCAGCTACAACCTAGTCACAAAATACCAACCTAATCGTTCTCTTCGCTCCTCCCAAGACCTCCTGCTCTCAAACTCCCTTGTCACCTCATCCCATGCTCGCCTTCAGGACTTCTCCAGAGCCTCCCCCATCCTCTGTAATGCTCTTCCCCAATCTGTCCGATTTTCTCCTACTTTATCCACTTTCAGACGATCCCTGAAAACTCATCTCTTCAGAGAAGCCTATCTGGCCCCCACCTAACAACTGTACATTTATCTTCTCAATCAGCACATCACCCACAGTTATTACCTCTTGTATCTTTTGACCTTCCCTCTTAGATTGTAAGCTCTAAGGAGCAGGGCCCTCTGATTCCTACTGTATTAAAGTGTATTGTATTTGTATTGTCTACCCTCAAGTTGTAAAGTGCTACGTAAACTGTTGGCGCTATATAAATCCTGTATAATAATAATAATAATAATAATAATAATATATATATATATATATATATATATATATATATATATATATATATATATAAATAAAATATAATTTGAGTAATTGCACATTTCATTGGAAAGGGGGCTTGTGGGACAAGAGAATATATTAAATGCGTACATTACACACAGGTTTAAGCACTTGCCCATGATAACAAAAAAAACAAAAAAAAACAAAACAAAACAAAAAAATTCAAATTGGACTTACCGGTAACTTGTTTTTCTTTCAGGACAGCACCTGAGAGAGTGTCTCCTCCCCTTGCCAACAGGAAATACTTCTTCCACCAAACTTTAAAGGAGGCTCCTTCCCACATGTTGTCAGTGAAAGTAGAGAACCTCTGGCCCCAAGCTGGAACATATAATCAAGATATGGTTAGTCACAGCATATAAAAAAACAATAGGGCGGGTTGCTGCTGTCCTAAAAGACCCCTGGAGAACAAGTTACCGGCAAGTCTAACTTGAACTTTCCATTAACGTCTTTCAGGACAGCACCTGAGAGGATAAAAGAGACTTACCCCCTAGGGAGGGACCACAGCCTGCCAAACTTTTCTGCCAAAAGCCTGATCCCCTGCTGACAGAAGATCCAGCCTGTAATAACGGACAAATGTTAAGTAACCACGTAACCGCCTTACAAATTTGATCTGGGGTGGCATCAGCTTTTTCTGCCCATGTACCGGCTTGAGCTCTTGTTGAGTGTGCTTTAATTCCCAGCGGGGGAGATAGACCCATCTGAGAACAGGCTACAGAAATAGCTGATTAAAGCCATCTAGCAATTGACTTTTTCGATGCTTGTTGGCTTTTTTTGTTTCCAGAAAAAAGAACAAATAAAGAGTCTGAGGATTTGAAATCTTTTGTTACTTCCAAGTAATGCAATAGGGTACGTCTCACATCTAGGTTATGAAACTGCTCCTCCTTTTTTCCTGAAGGGTTTGAGCAAAAGGTTGGCAGGATGATCTCCTGTGACCTGTTCTGAAATGTTGCCACTTTTGGCAAAAAATCTGGATCTACCTTATGTACAATCCTATCAGGATAAAAATGGTTCCTTAACTGATAGCGCGTGCAGTTCACCAATTCTTCTTGCAGATGTAATTGCAATTACAAATATAGTTTTGAAAGTCAAAGTCTTTAGAGAGACTGTCTGTAGTGGTTCAAACGGTTCCTTTGTGAGGGCTTGCAGAACCACTGAGAGATCCCATTTAGGAAAATGCTTAGCCAGAGCTGGTCTGGCTCTGGTAATTGCCCTGAAAAACCTTATGACCAAAGTTTCTGAAGAAATTGCTCTCTCCAGATAAACCCCTAATGCGGCTACTTGTACTTTGAGAGTGCTGACTGCAAGACTTTTGTCTGCACCCTTTTGGAAAAATTCTAATATTGAGACCATGTCTTTCACATCTCTATTTTCTGAAGGATAGCAAGAAACGTAGACCTTCCACACTCTGGCCAGAGTGGAGTAATCAGAATTATCGACACTCTCTCTTTCTGTATTTTCCTCAATACCAGTGGAATCAACTGGAATGGTGGAAAGGCATATCCCAGGTGAAAATTCCAAGGGTGTGCCAAGGTGTCTATCCCCTGAGAACCAACATCTCTGAAGGGAAAAAAAATTGCGGGAGCTGTGTGTTTTGTCTTGATGCAAACAGGTCCTCTTGTGGATGGCCCCAGGTCCTGGTGATCAATGCAAACACTTCTGAATTCAGGCTCCACTCCGCCTCCTGAACCTTCTGCCTGCTCAGTCAATCTGCCACTTCGTTTAGTGTGCCTTTGAGATGGACTGCAGATAAGGACAGTAAATGGTTTTCCGCCCACTCCAGAAATTTCTCTGACAAGAACTGAAGAGTTTTGCTTCTCATGCCTCCCTGTTTGTTCAGGTTAGCTACAGTAGTTGCATTGTCCGCGAGAATCTGGACATGGAAGCATAGGAGGTTTGGAGAGAAGGCAGCCAATGCTAAGGCAACTGCCTTTAACTCTCTCCAATTTGAGGATTCTTTTGCTTCGGTCTGTGACCAAGTTCCCTGTGCGAAATCTTGACCTATGTGGGCCCCCCATCCTCACATACTGGCTTCTGTTGTCACCACCTTTTCGGTGGGGAAGGACCAAAATAGACCTTTTTGTAACACTGACTGATTTTTCCACCAGCAAAGTGTTTGTTTCACTCTGGTGGGGATTTTTACCCTTGTATCTAGGGTCTCAGTCGTGTGGTTCCATACTTTTAGAAGGAACCTCTGGAGTGGCCTGAAATGCAGCCTTGTCCATTGGATGGCTGGCATAGTCAAGGTTAAAGTTCCCAAGGCTGACATAACCTTTCTGACCGACATCTGCTGATTCGTTTGTAGCATAGTTACTACCTTCTGGACCTTGATTATTTTCTCTTCAGGGAGAAATTCTTTGTTCCATTGAATTTATTTGGTACCCCAGAAATTGCACTTGCTGAGCTGGATTGAAGTTCGATTTCTGAATGTTCACTATCCAACCCAGGGACTCCAAATGACTGCGGGCCTTGCCCAGATCTTCTTGCAAATTTTCCCTGGACGGGGCAAAGAATTGGAGGTTGTTGAGATATGGGATTACCGCAATCCCCAGAAGGCGAAGAGGGATGAGGGCTTCCGCCATAATTTTTGTAAAGACTACTAACACCCACGCACGCAGCTTAAACCTCCATTAGTGGTATAGTATCTGAACGGATCAATATCTGATCAGACCTATACTAGCTTCCCCAGCAGTTTAGGGTTCCCAAAAACGCAGTGTTAGCGGGATCAGCCCAGATACCTGCTAGCACCTGCGTTTTGCCCCTCCGCCCGGCCCAGCCCACCCAAGTGCAGTATCGATCGATCACTGTCACTTACAAAACATACGAGGTCCTTCGTATGGAGCAGAGCAGTACTAGCACCGCTTTTCCTGAACTGGCAAGCACCAGCAGCCTAGTACACCCCGGTCGCAGTCAAACCAGCACTGCAGTAACACTTGGTGACGTGGCGAGTCCCATAAGTGCAGTTCAAGCTGGTGAGGTGGCAAGCACAAGTAGTGTCCCGCTGTCACCAAGAAGAAGACAAACACAGGCCCGTCGTGCCCATAGTGCCATTTCTGCTGCATTCGTCAATCCTAATAGGGAACCCACCACTTCTACTTCCCCCATTCACATCCCCAACCAAATGCAGTCGGTTGCATGAGAGGCATTTTCTTTATGTCCTCCCGAGTACCCCTACCCAACGAACCCCCCCAAAAAGATGTTGTGTCTGCAGCAAGCGCGGATATAGGCGTGACACCCACTATTATTGTCCCTCCTGTCCTGACAATCCTGGTCTTTGCATTGGTGAATGTTTTGAACGCTACCATACACTAGTTGAGTATTAGCGTAGGGTACAGCATTGCACAGACTAGGAACACTTTCACAGGGTCTCCCAAGATGCCATTGCATTTTGAGAGATCCGAACCTGGAACTGGTTACAGTTATAAAAGTTACAGTTACAAAAAAAAGTGTAAAAAAAAAAAAAAGTAAAAAAAAAAAAAAATATATAAAATAAAAAAAACAAAAATAGTTGTCGATTTATTGTTCTCTCTCTATTCTCTCCGTATTGTTCTGCTCTTTTTTACTGTTTTCTATTCTGCAATGTTTTATTGTTATTATGTTTTATCATGTTTGCTTTTCAGGTATGCAATGTATTATACTTTACTGTTTACTGTGTTTTATTTTTAACCATTTTTTTGTTTTCAGGTACGCCATTCAGCTGCAGCGCGGATTTATTTATCTTGACAGCAACAGCGTTTGCTCCCACGATACATAAAGCCGTGGCTCCAGCGCTGTTGGAGGTGATATATGCCGAAGCATGGGGGCAGCAGGGGCGGAGGAGCGATTTGCTCCTAACTTTTGGGGCGGATGCCCCCATGCTTCGGCATATATAAATGGTGCATGTATGCCCATCATTAGAAGTGGGTGGATGAAGGGAGGTATTCTAATGGTGGGCATACCCACCGATAAATCTCTTTTTTCGTTCAGCCCACAGGCTGCATAAAAAAAAATATTACAATATATGCCCAACAAGTACCAGCAACGTACTGGTATGTTGCTGGACTTTGAGTGGTTATACCAGAATGATGCCTGCAGGTTTGGAATCATCTTGGTATCATTCTTTTCAGCCAGCAGTCGGCTTTCATGTAAAAGCAATCCTAGTGACTAATTAGCCTCTAGACTGCTTTTACAAGCAGTGGGAGGAAATGCCCCCCCCCCCCCACCGTCTTCCATGTTTTTCTGTGGCTCTCCTGTCCCAACAGGGAACCTGAGAATGCAGCCGGTGATTCGGCCAGCTGACCATAGAGCTGATCAGAGACCAGAATGGCTCCAATTATCTCTATGGCCTAAGAAACCGGAAGCTACGAGCATTTCATGACTTAGATTTCGCCGGATGTAAACAGCGCCATTGGGAAATTGGGAAAGCATTTTCTCACACTGATCTTGGTGTGGTCAGATGCTTTGAAAGCAGAGGAGAGATCTAGGGTCTAATAGACCCCATTTTTTTTAAAAAAAGAGTACCTGTCACTACCTATTGCTATCATAAATATCAGGGATATTTACATTCCCTGACATAACAATAAAAATGATTTTAAAAAAAAGAAAGGAACAGTTTAAAAATAAGATAAAAAAGCAAAAAAAAAATAAAGAAAAAAAAAGGCACCCCTGCCCCCGTGCTCTCGTGCAAAGGCGAACGCAAGCGTTGGTCTGGCGTCAAATGTAAACAGCAATTGCACCATGCATGTGAGGTATCACCGCGAAGGTCAGATCGAGGGAAGTAATTTTAGCAGTAGACCTCCTCTGTAAATCTAAAGTGGTAGCCTGTAAAGGCTTTTAAAGGCTTTTAAAAATGTATGTAGTTTGTCGCCACTGCACGTTTGTGCACAATTTTAAAGCATGTCGTGTTTGGCATCCATTTACTCAGCCTAAGATCATCTTTTTTATTTCATCAAACATTTGGGCAATATAGTGTGTTTTAGTGCATTAAAATTAAAAAAGTATGTTTTTTCCCCAAAAAATGCGTTTGAAAAATCGCTGCGCAAATACTGTGTGAAAAAAAGATGAAACACCCACCATTTTAACCTGTAGGGCCTTTGCTTTAAAAAAATATATAATGTTTGGGGCTGAAAGTAATTTTCTTGCAAAAAAAAAATATTTTTTCATGTAAACAAATAGTGTCAGAAAGGGCTTTGTCTTCAAGTGGTTAGAAGATTGGGTGATGTGACATAAGCTTCTAAATGTTATGCATAAAATGCCAGGACAGTTCAACCCCCCCAAATGACCCCATTTTGGAAAGTAGACACCCCAAGCTATTTGCTGAGAGGCATGTCGAGTCCATGGAATATTTTATATTGTGACACAAAGACACATTATTTTTTTTTTTTGCACAAAGTTTAACTAAATGATATATTGCTCAAACATGCCATGGGCATATGTGGAATTACACCCCAAAATACATTTTGTTGCTTCTCCTGAGCACGGGGATACCACATGTGTGAGAATTTTTGGGAGCCTAGCCGCGTACGGGACCCCGAAAACCAAGCATCGCCTTCAGGCTTTCTAAGGGTGTAAATTTTTGATTTCACTCCTCACTGCCTGTCACAGTTTCGGAGGCCATGGAATGCCCAGATTTCACAAACCCCTAACAAATGACCCCATTTTGGAAAGTAGACAAGCTATTTGCTGAGAGGTATAGTGAGTATTTTGCAGACCTCGCTTTTTATCACAAAGTTTTGAAATTTGAAAAAGAAAAAAAAAGAAAAATTTTCTTTGCTTTCTTTATTTTCAAAAACAAATGAGAGCTGCAAAATACTCACCATGCCTCTCAGCAAATAGCTTGTGGTGTCTACTTTCCAAAATGGGGTCATTTGGGGGGGTTTTGTGCCATCTTGGCATTTTATGGCCTTCAAAACTGTGATAGGTAGTGAGGAGTGAAATCAAAAATTTACGCCCTTAAAAATCCTGAAGGCGGTGTGGGTTTTCGGGGCCCCGTACGCAGTTAGGCTCCTGAAAAGTCACACACATGTGGTATCCCCATACTCAGGAGAAGCAGCAGAATGTATTTTGGGGTGTAATTGCACATATGCCCATGGCATGTTTGAGCAATATATCATTTAGTGACAACTTTGTGCAAAAAAAAAAAAAAAGAAAAGAAAAGTTTGTCATTTTCCCGCAACTTGTGGAAAAATATAAAATATTCCATGGACTCAACATGCCTCTCAGCAAACAGCTTGGGATGTCTACTTTCCAAAATGGGGTCATTTGGGGGAGTTTTGAACTGTACTGGCATTTTGGTGCTTGGTTTTTGGAGCCCCGTACGCGGCTAGGCTCCCAAAAAGTCCCACACATGTGGTATCCCCGTACTCAGGAGAATCAGCAGAATGTATTTTGGGGTGCAATACCACATATGCCCATGGCCTGTGTGAGCAATATATCATTTAGTGACAACTTTTTGTAATTTTTTTTTCATCATTATTCAATCACTTGGGACAAAATTAATAGTCAATGGGCTCAACATGCCTCTCAGTAATTTCCTTGGGGTGTCTACTTTCCAAAATGGGGTCAGTTAGGGGGGGTTTGTACTGCCCTGCCATTTTAGCACTTCAAGAAATGAGATAGGCCGTCATAAACTAAAAGCTGTGTAAATTCCAGTAAATGTACCCTAGTTTGATGACGCTATAACTTTTGCGCAAACCAATAAATATACGCTTATTGACATTTTTTTTACCAAAGACATGTGGCTGAATACATTTTCGACTAAATGTATGACTAAAATTGAGTTTACTGGATTTTTTTTTATAACAAAAAGTAGAAAATATAATTTTTTTTCAAAAATTTCGGTCTTTTTCTGTTTATAGCGCAAAAAATAAAAACCCGCAGAGGTGATCAAATTCCATCAAAAGAAAGCTCTATTTGTGGGAACAAAAGGACGCAAATTTCGTTTGGGTACAGCGTTGCATGACCACACGATTAGCTGTTAAAATGACGCAGTGCCAAATTGTAATAAGTGCTCTAGTCAGGAAGGGGGTAAAACCTTCCGGGGCTGAAGTGGTTAACAGGTTCTTCATAGCCAGGGCCTTTGCTGGGTCCCTCGGTAGGTTTGTTACAAAGTATCTTTCTGGAGGAAGATCCAAAAACTCTATTCTGTAACCTTGAGACAGCATGCTCAAAATATATTGATTGTTTGTTATGCTGGCCCAAAGGGGGAGGAAATTCTGCAGCCTTCCTCCCACTGGCAGTGACAAGCCATTGTGTTTTGTTGGATGACACAGGAGGATGGAAAAGGACATTTCCTTTGCCTTTTTCCTTCTGCGACAACCAATTTCTTCTCTTCTCTTGGGTTTTGATATTTTGTTCTTGAGCCCTTTGAGATCGAAAAAAATAAATAAATAAATCGCTTAACTGGCTGTTTTTTCTTTTTAGCAGGAAATTACTTTTTATCTGCTGTCCTATCTAGGACTGAATCCAAGTCAGGTGCAAATAGTAAATGCCCCAAGAACGGTATCCCACAAAGCTTATTTTTGGATGCCGCATCTCCCAGCCAGGTCTTTAGTCACAGAGCCCTCCTGGCCGAGTTAGTTAGGGCTGCAGATCTTGCTGTCATTTTAATTGATTCTGCTGAAACATCTGAGATAAAAGCTACAGAAGCTGACAAGGTCGAGAAAGAATCCAGAATTTCTTGCTTTGGTGAGTCTGCCATGATATGAGCTTTGAGTTGACTCACCCAAAATTCCAAATTCCTGGAGACAACAGTAGTCGCCGTAGCTGGTTTGAGATTGCCCATGATGGATTGCCAAGCCCTCTTAAGCTGCTGATCCATCCTTTTATCCATGGGATCTCTTAATACACCCATATCCTCGAATGCCAAGTCAATTGATCTCGAGACTTGGGAAAAAGCTGCATCTAGTTTGGAGTTTTTATTCCAAAGTGTCGCTTGGTCTTCGTCAAAAGGAGAGCGCCTTTTAAAAGCTTTAGGAAAGAAAGGCTTTCTTACTGGTTCTGCCATTCCTTCCTAATAGCCTCAGAAATTATTGAGTGTACAGGAAAAATACGATTTTTAGGCTCACCGAGACCTGCGTACATCCTGTCATTCAGAGATAAATTCTTTTCTTTCCTCCTCCAGACCCAGCGTAGTATAAATTGCTTTTAACAGGCCATCTACCTGTTCTAAAGACAATTTGTATTTAGAATATGCATTCTCCCCTTCCTCTTCCTCCTCATCAGATTCTTCCTTAGAGTGGGAGGGGGAATGTTCCTCTTGGGTAAGAGAACCTCCCTCAGTCTCTACCGCTGGGACTAATATCGAGCCCTGAGAGGACTGTGAGGTAGTTGGCCGACTCAGGGATAGATTTGCTAGTGAAGAGCGAAACATTTGAATGGTGGCATCCAGCTCTTTAACTGATGCAATCAAATCGCTGCAAGTGGTAGAAGTTTATTCTTTAACTAGAGAATCAATACAAATTTGGCACAAGGTCTACTTCCAGCCTTCAGGTAGTTTTGCTTTACATGAAGGACATTTCCTTTTTGCCACTTTTTGCCACTGGATCAGAGCTCTTGGCCTGCCATGAAACAAAAAACCATCCCAGTGAGACAACCTGCTCTTTTAAAGGAAGCTCACCACAGGTGCACAGTGAGAAACCACAGCCGCCTCATGTGCCCAACGATACCATCAAGGAGCGCTGTGTGTCTGCATGTGGCTGGACGCCGGTTCCTGACTCCAATAGCAACCGGCAAATAAGCACCAGCCTAGTTCCTCCCTTCTCCCCCTGCGACTTCCGGCGGAAATGACGCTGCGTGCCTGCTCAGTGGGCTCAACCTACTCCGGATAGCTCACTTCCGGCAGATGGAGTCACTGCATGCCATCCCCAAGATGGCGGCGGCGTTAGTGGAGACAGGCAGGGTAAAAAGAAAAAATGATGTCTGCCTGCACCTGCCGCCACCCAGGAGTGATTCCCACAGCAGCCTCTACTCTCCCTGAGTACTTTGGAGAGGAAGAAGGAGCCCACCCAGCAGCAAACTGTGAAATGGGAGGAACAGCTCTCTGGGGTAAAGAAAAAAACATTGGTGGAGCAGGAAGCCTGGTCCACCTAAGAGCTCCTGACTCCCCGCTGAGTGTTCCCTCCGGAGGAAACACAAACTGACAACATGTGGGAAGGAGCCTCCTTTTAAGGTTTGGTGGAAGAGGTGTTTTCTGTTGGCAAGGGGGGAACCACTCTCTCAGGTGCTGTCCTGAAAGACATTAAGGGAAAAACATGTTATTTACTCGTTATGCAGTCTGACTGCATAACAATAATGAAAGGCAAGACTTCAATAAGGCTTTAAGGCAAAGTGATTGCCAACTGAACCAAACTATTTCCTTTCCTTTGTTTTTCATCCACAAGCCTGATTAATAAATTCAAAGCAGTGTAATAATGTTCAGTATACTCACGTCCAGGCGTATGTAGCGTACAGCAGATTATACTGCTCTGGAGTCATGCCCAGTCCCTCCACACAGTCAGTGCTGCCATTATGGTGCGTGCCATTTGGCGGACTACCATTACATGTCAGATTCTGGAAACAATGCAGAGATATGAGACAACAACGTTACTGAGAGTTACAGGAATGGCAATGTATACAAAAACATCCATCCAATATGTCATCTAATGTGCAATGGTAACATTCAAAGTGCAACGAAACTCTGGCTGTGTGCACATGTGTTCTTTCGGTAATGTCAAAATGTAAAGTTCTCATTTCTGTATGCAGCTTACTGCAGTTGCCTTTTAAATTTTTTTTCTACTTTTGGATACAGCGAGAAAGATTAGAAGTTCTGTCCTGTTTTTTTCTGCTATCTGGGGGTCTGTTATGCTGGCCATACACACTTTGATAAATCATCGATTACTTCCCCTATCAATCTCTTCCAATATGAATAATCGATCTATAGTCATCAACCCATTTAATCCATATGAACACATACAGCAAAGTGGATTTTGAATGGTAGGTATGGTGCATTTGTAACTTACAAATGTAAGTCATAGATCGCATCTCTGTTCCCACCATGCATTCTCATACTCTGATCAGATACATGAACAAAGTATCTCAGTGCTGCTGATCAACGCAAAGCGATTTATAATATTCGGCCCTGGCTGATTGATTTTGTTTAATTTAATCTAAACTGACTTTATAGCATTCGGAAAAGAAAATTCTGGCTAATTGCTTGCGGATTCAGACATTTTGATCAAATCACACATCAATCTGATAATAAAACTGTAAAAAGGATTACGCTGCGCTAGAGTGTGTTAGACATGCTACTAAATTATAGCATGATAGAACAACTGCGTCTAAATAAACGCATGTGGTTGTGGGAAACACAATACCTCTACAAGGTAAGCGGACCTAATAATAGATAAATACTCTGAATACAAATGTGAAAATTGACAAATGCATATAAACGCATCAAAGTATAAATGCAAATTCAAATGTGAAATATGGCAGATTAACGCATCAAAGTGCACAGGTACCAATAAGCATAACTGAATCACAACATTACTAAATAGTGCAATGAATATAAACGCATCAAAGTGCAAATGTGCCAATATGCATAACTAAATGACAATATTACTCAAATGTGCAAAATATAAAGGCATAAAGTGCAAATGTGCAAATAAACATACTTATTACAATATAAATATATATATGAGCATGTAAAGAGTGCTAAGTGCAAAAAACACAAAACACAAAGTAATTTGGTGTCACACAGTTCATGTGTAAAAAAGTTCTCAATGGAACCAAAAAATATAGTTCACCATGAAGTCCCACAAAAGGTATAAAGGTGCCTAAACGTGATGTCCACTGGTGATACAATCAACTTGAACTTGCTAGCAACTCTCAAAGTGCCACAGACCATGCAATGGTGCAATTCGGTGACCCCAAAGGTAATGCGCTCACCTCAGAGCGTGTGACCAAGTCGCTAGACAAAGTCAAACCACGCTTGTGAACCACCCCAGGTTCTATGTAGATCACAGGATCCCAGGCTCCAATGCAGTAAAGAGTATATAGATGGGAAGAAACAAACTACATAGTATAATACCGTTTTAAAAGTTATTAAAAGATATAGATACTCTCCCCAAAAGGGGTACTCACAATATATAGGTGCGTCAGTGCACCGCTCTAAACATGGCAAGTATGATATTTTTCGTGAGGGTATGGCGTGCCTCTCCTCAATAGGCAGCTCAGCTGTCTCTCACTCCGTCCTGGCCCCTCCCCTACGCGTGTTCGACACAGGGATCAGGGTATGCCCCTGATGATGACACGTGATCCCTGTGTCGAACACGCATAGGGGAGGGGCCAGGACGGAGCGAGAGACAGCTGAGCTGCTTTACTAGTGCTTTACTAAGTTTTGTGTGGCTCGCAGGATCTTTTCCATCAATGATAATAAAACTGAAGTATGTATGACCACCATTAGACAGATTTACCCTAACTGCTTGTCCTGCTCATGTTTTACGAGACAGGAAGTGAAGGGAAATCTGCAAGAGAAGCACACAAAATTCTAACAGGGGTTCTTTTTTTCAATTTGTGTTGTTGTAGGCGAGTTCCGCTCACTTCCTGTCTAAAAAACATCAGCAGGACAGGAAGCAAGGGGAAATCGCTTTAACAGAGTCCTCTATATCAGTGAAAACCAGACAGGAGTCTGGTTTTTAAGCAGCCCATAAATTACTTGATTTTCTTTCCTTCAAACACGAGCGGAAGGAAAGAAAATTGTTTGATTCCGCCATCAACACTGACTCCCGCTGCACTACTGTATTCTGCCAAACGGGAGCACGGGGAGCCTTCCCGGCCGGCAGCAATCAAATGAAAACAAAAAAAATCCTACAGGCCAGTTGTGCCCAAATCAATCAATGGATCGACTTAGGTACAATCAGCCTGCCCATACAGAGATCGGATCTTCGGCCGGTCCAATGTCTCTACAAGTTTTGGATGGACACTCACATTAATGTTAGAATAGTTTTATTAAGTCTTTGAAATGAATCTCAACACTTACCCCTTGGAATTGGTTCTGCAGAACGCTGGGAATATCAAAGCAGAAATAGGAGCCAAAGGTGAGCATGCAGTTGAAAAAGAGAACCACAAAGCGGTAATACCCTGAAAAAAATGAAAGGGACAATTTTATTACTGCACAGACTACACCAACTGAATACAATTCAGGGATCTGATCCATGCACTGGTCCTGCTCAGATGTACACTCGGGGATACACTTGGAGATCCGCCTGTCATTGGTTTCAGAAGGCTGCCTGTACAGAACACCTGTGTGGGTATACACGGCCCTTTGCTCGGGTATAGGGAACAGTACCCCTATGTGAATCAAGCCTTAAAATAATGGAGAACTATTATAATTTCGATCAGCTTTTTACTGCTGTCCATGTAAGAGGATGAGAACATGGCCAACGGTGGTAGAGTCATGTATCGCAGGAAAGAAGGCAGACCAGAATTAAATTCAATGCTTCGGCCCCTTTCAAACGGCACCTTCTGTTTTCATCAGCAGGGAATCTAATCGGACCACAGCAGGCGGATGACAGGTCCGTGTCTGCTCAGTTTATGCAGAGCGGACATGAACAGAGACCACAGCCGGGAGTAAACAGAATCCGCTGTCCATTTACATGTGACTACCTCCGATTCAATCTGCCCAAACAATTATCTTGTGATTTTGTTATTGTGTCACGGTTTACATTGTGTCCTTTGTTGGACCTTTTAATATCCTATTTTTGAATAAATTGATGAATTTTTATTATACCTTTGTGTATGTCCCCTTGGTACCGCAATAGTCCTAAATATTCCTGAAAGAGGGAGGACCCAATTGGAGAGGCCCTCATTGTTTTCTTTCAACCCCATATTGTTCTACACAGAGGAGAACGAATCAACTTATGTTTGTTTTTAGCAGACCAGGTCGGAGGAAGGCAGGTGTAAACGGACACAAGCTTATTTACACCTTCTGGTCCATAGGGGGGAATGGACCATCTGATCAGGTCCACCTGAAGAACTGACAGGTGGACCTGATTGGAACGGTCATGTCCTACTTACATTTGGGGCTCTTTTTACCTTCATTAAAGTGATAGTAAACTTTGTTACACCACTTATGCCTACAGGTAAACTTATAATAAGGCTTACCTGTAGGTACTGTGAATATCTCCTAAACTTGCACTGTTGAGGAGATATTCATAGTGTATGCAGCCGATGATGCCATCAGCACATGTGCTCTGAAGCCCTTTAGAGCTGGGGCTGGAAACAACAGCTCCTGTGCACATGTGCGGGAGTGACATCATTGCGCCCCTGGCCACTCACGTAGCTGGAGGCCACGAACCCAGAAGGAAGACCAGGGGAAGATGTCAGCCTGCTCGGCAGTGACAGTGTGACACTGGAGGGCTTAGTTCTAAGGTAAGTTTCTCATAATGTGCTAGTATGCAATGCATACTAGCACATTATGACATTGCCTTGCAGGTTTTTGTTTTTTTCCACCAACTGCGGTTTACTACTGCTTTAATTTCTTTACATGGATGTAGCTTTGTCCTCTCAAACTGACATCTTCTTTTTTACATCATGGGGAGCCCCTGTCTCCTGTCTCTTCCTGGTTCTTGCAGCCAACCCCTCCAATGACACGGCACTAGATCTCATACATGCACAGATAGAGATCTGGAGCTGTGTTTATTTACATGTTCTATGAGTACTTCTGGCAAACCAATGTCCCAGGAATAATGACTTTCCACCATTCATAGAACAACAAGCAAACAGACATGGCAGCAGATTTGCCTGCACAATTGTGAGATCTGGCACTGTATCTGTATATGTTTTTAAATGGTGAAAAGTAATGTGATTGGTGATGCCAATTTTTACCTAGGTAAAAAATGAAAAGGTTTTTTTTTTTTTTAATTTATACATTGAAGGAGGGAGGATTAGAATGTCATTTTTGAGTGAAGGTCTGCATGATAAGCATATGAACAATGTTTCAGAGACATGCAGAGTAGGTCCTCCTTCTCAAGGTGTCATGGACATTAAAAATTGTGGGCAGCAGAGTCATAAAAACCCAACATTAACCACACAGATTAAGTCATAAAAATCCTTCCCTTGCAGTAAATTACTAATATCACGGTGAACCCAGTCAATCTATGTATCATTATCTATGCAATGTATGAGCCGTAGAAACAAACAAAAAAAAACAAAAAACACCCAAACAGGGTTGGCTGAAATCAGGATGACGCTAAGGTAATCAAACATGACCATGTTCGAACCGATGCTCATGATTGTTGCCAAGTGACCACCACACTCAAAAGTGGAACTTCCACTTTTCCATCCCCCCCCCTCTGGTGCCACATTTGGCACCATTCAGGGGGGAGGGGGGATCTGTTTTTGACAGGCATCGATCCCCACTTCTGGAAGAAGGGGCTGCGGCCCAGCCTCTCGGAAGTTTGGCCCCCTCCTCCTTCCTCAGCCGCCGGGCTTCGCACATGCACAGTGGGGAACTGGTTGTGAAGTGAAAAGGCTTCACTGTCCGGTTCCCTTACCAGGAATGGCGGTGGCTGCACCTGACAACCGATCTGAAGATTGGCTGCGGTGCCTGGACAGGTAAGTGTCCATATATTAAAAGTCAGCAGCTGCAGTATTTGTAGCTGCTGACTTTTAATTTTTCGTGGGAGGGCTGGACCTTCTCTTTAAGTAAATGAAGGACTGAATTAAATTCTGGTTGTCTGGGCTTTCTTTGCTGCAAGGCGCATGAAACACATGGGAAGGCACCATCACACTTCCCTTTCCCAATCAGGATCTTCCCTGTGCAGATCTGCCATGGAGAGATCTTCCAGAAAAAAATAGAAGAATAGTGCTGGAACATTAAAACAAGTGCGTTCATTCTTGTCAGGTTCCCTTTAGTGGGGGGTAGATCTCTGCTGCTGACCTCTGTCCCGAATTCAACAGTTCAAAAGACACAAGGGTTACATCTCAAAAGAAGCAGCAAAACCAGCTTTCAAAAATGCAGATTTTGCAAAAAACAGCAAAGATTTTCAGCCTTTGACCTTTCAACACGACAACCAGATGCCGAGGCAGCAAAATGCACAAGAAACCCATCTGCAGGGTGATCCTGCTTCTAAAAAGCACTTTACATCAATATACATGTATGTACTTGACTGCTGAGGCACAATGGGCTTAGGTCCCACTTAACGTAACACCAAGGGATAAAATCCCCCACCACCCTTGCCCTTCACTCCATTAAATAAGACACTTACAACCATTAGGTTGGAAAGGGCAAGGCCACAGCTTTATTAAATTCCAACACATAACATGTGAACATATTTAACCAGTACCAGTCACAGTCGTACTGTGAGCACTTAACCAAAAGAGGGAAGTGGGGCCTGTCCTTACCATAAGTGCTGGACAGACAGCCTATTTCCAATTTTCCATCCAGGGCATAGCCCATTACAGCAACTTTAACTGCTGGCAAGGTCAAGAAAACCGCAGCAAGCTGTGACATACCAAACATAGGAAAAAAGGGGTGGGAGGGTGGGCAGCTCTTCCAACGACTCCTCCGAAAGACCCAGAATTCCCTTGGGCACACGATTTCCTGAGCTCAGGCCCATCCCATCCCCATGTCCCAACCAATCGTTCCCCTTGACACACACCTAGCCATGCCCCCATCAGTCAAGGCTCTCTTTCCCTAGGGGGCTCAAGAGGCCTTCATTATGTGCAATAAGAACGTTGGTTTAATTTGTATGAAGAACATAAAAACCTCATCTATCAGACAAACACTGACAGTTGAAATCATTTTAGTGCAGAATATAGATGAATGGGAATATTAGAATATCTATTACATGGGCAATACAAAATTAGTTAGGGCACTTTCACACTGACAGCGCAGGGGCGTCGGTGCTAAAACTAGCGGCGCTTTACCGTAGTTTTAGAGGCGAGTACTCGGGTACTCAGATGAACTGTGACAGGTACTCAGATGGACTGTGACGGGTACTCAGATGGACTGTGACGGGTACTCAGATGAACTGTGACAGGTACTCAGATGAACTGTGACAGGTACTCGGGTACTCAGATGAACTGTAACAGGTACTCAGATGGACTGTGACAGGTACTCAGTGTCAGAAACCATGAACCAGACCGAGACAGAAGTACAGTAAAATCACACTTGTTTATTAATAAAAAATAAAAAGGTAAATAGAGTAAGCGTAGTCAAAGCATAGCCAGAGTCCAGTAACCGGATCGGGTAGTCAGCCAAGCCAGAGTTCAGTAACCAGATCGGGTAATCAGCCAGGCCAGAAGTCAGGGATCCAAGTAGAGGAACAGCAAGCAGGATAAGGAGCCAGAAGGGATGTCAGCAAAACCAGTCTTTAAACAGGAACACAGGAGATGGTGTCTTGTGATGTGACCAAGGCGAAGGCAGAGATCAAGTGAGCTGGACGGCTTTAAGTAGGCAGGACTGATGAGCAGAATCAATGACAGGTGGGTAACTGTGGAGAGAGAGATGGGAGCTGGCAATTAGCCGACAGCTGAGCGGCTAGCTCAGAGAAGGAAGGGCTGAGCCCAGCCCTGACACTCATGGACTGTGACAGGTACTCAGATGGACTGACAGGTACTCAGATGGACTGTGACAGGTACTCAGATGGACTGTGACAGGTACTCAGTGTCAGAAACCATGAACCAGACCGAGACAGAAGTACAGTAAAATCACACTTGTTTATTAATAAAAAAATAAAAAGGTAAATAGAGTAAGCGTAGTCAAAGCATAGCCAGAGTCCAGTAACCGGATCAGGTAGTCAGCCAAGCCAGAGTTCAGTAACCAGATCGGGTAATCAGCCAGGCCAGAAGTCAGGGATCCAAGTAGAGGAACAGCAAGCAGGATAAGGAGCCAGAAGGGATGTCAGCAAAGCCAGTCTTTAAACAGGAACACAGGAGATGGTTTCTTGTGATGTGACCAAGGCGAAGGCAGAGATCAAGTGAGCTGGACGGCTTTAAGTAGGCAGGACTGACGAGCAGAATCAATGACAGGTGGGTAACTGTGGAGAGAGAGATGGGAGCTGACAATTAGCCGACAGCTGAGCGGCCAGCTCAGAGAAGGAAGGGCTGAGCCCAGCCCTGACACTCATGGACTGTGACAGGTACTCAGATGGACTGACAGGTACTCAGATGGTCTGTGACAGGTACTCAGGTACTCTGGTACTCATATGGACAGTGACAGGTACTTAGATGAACTGTGACAGGTACTCAGGTACTCAGATGAACTGTGACAGGTACTCGGGTACTCAGATGAACTATGACAGAAGAGAAGGAGACCTCTACCATATCAGCTCCAGAGTATGGTAGTCCCATCCCTGATGCACTTAAACAAAAAGACATACCCCCTAAGTGGGACTTTGAAAGACCACCAACTCTGATACAAAAATTAATAACTTTATTAATATTGCATATTCAATACAAATGGATTAAATAGACGTGTGGCGTCTACACTGTACATACATGATACACAAAAACAAAACACAAAAAAGATCATAGTATACAAAGGAACATCAATACTCTCCAATGGGTAGTGTAGCCCAATACCCGACGCGTTTCCAGTCTTTAAAAAAACACCTTCATCGGGGGTAGAGAGTGAAGTATTCTCAAATAAATGTTTCATTCACCACGCGTTATGCAGGCTCTCACCTTCCATAGGACATATGAGACCAGGGACTCAGGGATCCCATTGGATTATGGAGTAACTACTATTGTAGCTTTAGAGATATCCCGTCCCGGAGTTATTATATATACACATGCTGCTACCATTTATGGGTGGAGCCTGATCGGTGTCAAGCACACTTATTGCTATACACACTTTGGAAACGCATTATATTTTATGCATCCAGCTACCCCGCTCTGGTGTCCACCTTTGTGGTTACTGTAATAGCTGCCTCCTGTTTTGAATATGGAATCATTTAAATTGAATTAAACATTTATTTGAGTATACTTCACTCTCTACCCCTGATGAAGGTGTTTTTTTAAAGACTGGAAACGCGTCAGGTATCGGGCTACACTACCCATTGGAGAGTATTGATGTTCCTTTGTATGATCTTTTTGTGTTTTGTTTTTGTGTATCATGTATGTACTGTGTAGACGCCACACGTCTTTTTAACCCATTTGTATTGAATATGGATTATTATTAGTTATTTATTTTTATATCAGAGTTGGTGGCCTTTCAAAGTCCCACTTAGGGGGTATGTCTTTTTGTTTAGATGAACTATGACAGGTACTCAGATGGACTGCGACAGGTACTCGGGTACTCAGATCAGACTGTGACAGGTACTCGGGTACTCAGATGAACTGTGACAGGTACTCAGGTACTCGGGTACTCAGATGAACTGTGACAGGTACTCGGGTACTCAGATGAACTGTGACAGGTACTCATTTTAACCACCTCAATACAGGGCACTTACACCCCTTTCCTGCCCAGACCAATTTTTAGCTTTCAGCGCTCTCACACTTTGAATGACAATTACTCAGTCATGCAACTGTACCCATATGAAATTTGCATCCTTTTTTTTTTACACAAATAGAGCTTTCGTTTGGTGGTATTTAATCACTAATGGGTCTTTTATTTTTTGTGCTATAAATAAAAAAAGACCATAAATTTTGTGAAAAAAATGCCTTTTTCTTTGTTTATCATAAAATTTTGCAAATTAGTAATTTTTCTTCATAAATTTTGGCCATAATTTATACTGCTACATAGCTTTGGTAAAAATAACCCAAATAATTGTATATTATTTGGTCCTTGTCAAAGTTATAGAGTCTACAAACTATGGTGCCAATCACTGAAAATTGATCACATCTGATCAGGCCTACAGTACATCAGGTGTATCTCATTTCTTGAGACACTAACAAGTCAGGAAAGTACAAATACCCCACAAATGACCACTTTTTAGAAAGTAGACATTCCAAGGTTTTAAGTAAGTAGCATGGTGAGTTTTTTTTAAGTTATAATTTTTTCCCACAATTCTTTGCAAAATGAAGATTTATTTATTTATTTATTTATTACAAAATTGTCATATTATCAGGTTATTTCTCACACACAGCATATGCATACAACAAATTACACCCCAAAATACATTCTGCAACTCTTCCCGAGTATGGCGATACCACATGTGTGAGACTTTTACACAGCCTGACCACATACCAAGGCCCAACATTGAAGTAGCACCCTCAGGCGTTCTACGAGCATAAATGACACATCTCATTTCTCAACCACCTATTACACTTTTGAAGGCCCTGGAGCACCAGGACAATGGAATTGCCCACAAAATGACCCCATTTTGGAAAGCAAAGACCCCAACGTAAAATTTATGAGGCATAATGAGTCTTTTGAAAGGTACTGCATTTTTTTCCAGAAGTTTATGGAAAATGTAAAAATAAAAATGAAAACGCATTTAAAAAAAAAAAGTTGTCAATTTATAAGATATTTCTAACACATAGCATATATATAGCAAAAATTACACACCAAAATACATTCTGCTACACTTCCCGAGTATGGCGATACCACATGTGTGAGACTTTTACACAGCCTGGCCACATACAGCGGCCCAACATTGAAGTAGTACCTTCAGGCGTTCTAGGAGCATGAATTACACATTTCATTTCATTCCTAACTATCACACTTTTGAAGGTTCTTGAGCACCAGGACAGTGGAATTACCCACAAAATCAACCCATTTTGGAAAGCAAATACCCCAACATATATTCTATGAGGCATGGGCTGCAGATAGGTAGTCAGATACTCTGATGGGGTGCAGATAGGTACTAGGGTACTCTGATGGCCTGGTGACAGGTACTCGGGTACTCTGATGGCCTAGTGACAGGTATTTGGGTACTCTGAAGGGCGGTGACAGGTACTCAGGTACTCATATGAACTGTGACAGGTATTCAGATGGACTGTGACAGGTACTCAGATGGACTGTGACATGTACTCAGATGGACTGTGACGGGTACTCAGATGGACTGTGACGGGTACTCGGATAAACTGTGACAGGTACTCAGATGAACTGTGACAGGTACTCGGGTACTCAGATGGCCTGGTGACAGGTATTTGGGTACTCTGAAGGGCGGTGACAGGTACTCGCCACTCATATGAATTGTGACAGGTACTCAGATGGACTGTGACGGGTACTCAGATGAACTGTGACAGGTACTCGGGTACTCAGATGAACTGTGACAGGTACTCCGGTACTCAGATGAACTGTGACAGGTACTCAGATGGACTGTGACAGGTACTCAGGTACTCAGATGGACTGTGATGGGTACTCAGATGGACTGTGACGGGTACTCGGGTACTCAGATGAACTGTGACAGGTACTCGCCACTCATATGAATTGTGACAGGTACTCAGATGAACTGTGAAAGGTACTCAGATGAACTGTGACAGGTACTCGGGTACTCAGATGAACTGTGACAGGTACTCGGGTACTCAGATGAACTGTGACAGGTACTCAGATGGACTGTGACAGGTACTCAGTGTCAGAAACCATGAACCAGACCGAGACAGAAGTACAGTAAAATCACACTTGTTTATTAATAAAAAATAAAAAGGTAAATAGAGTAAGCGTGGTCAAAGCATAGCCAGAGTCCAGTAACCGGATTGGGTAGTCAGCCAAGCCAGAGTTCAGTAACCAGATCGGGTAATCAGCCAGGCCAGAAGTCAGGGATCCAAGTAGAGGAACAGCAAGCAGGATAAGGAGCCAAAAGGGATGTCAGCAAAGCCAGTCTTTAAACAGGAACGCAGGAGATGGTTTCTTGTGATGTGACCAAGGCGAAGGCAGAGATCAAGTGAGCTGGACGGCTTTAAGTAGGCAGGACTGACAAGCAGAATCAATGACAGGTGGGTAACTGTGGAGAGAGAGATGGGAGCTGGCAATTAGCCGACAGCTGAGCAGCCAGCTCAGAGAAGGAAGGGCTGAGCCCAGCCCTGACACTCATGGACTGTGACAGGTAATCAGATGGACTGACAGGTACTCTGGTACTCAGATGGACTGTGACAGGTACTCAGGTACTCATATGGACAGTGACAGGTACTTAGATGAACTGTGACAGGTACTCGGGTACTCAGATGAACTGTGACAGGTACTCGGGTACTCAGATGAACTATGACAGAAGAGAAGGAGACCTCTACCATATCAGCTCCAGAGTATGGTAGTCCCATCCCTGATGCACTTAAACAAAAAGACATACCCCCTAAGTGGGACTTTGAAAGACCACCAACTCTGATACAAAAAATAATAACTTTATTAATATTGCATATTCAATACAAATGGATTAAAAAGACGTGTGGCGTCTACACTGTACATACATGATACACAAAAACAAAACATAAAAAAGATCATAGTATACAAAGGAACATCAATACTCTCCAATGGGGAGTGTAGCCCGATACCCGACGTGTTTCCATTCTTTAAAAAAACACCTTCATCGGGGGTAGAGAGTGAAGTATACTCAAATAAATGTTTCATTCACCACGCTTTATGCAGGCTCTCACATTCCATAGGACATATGAGACCAGGGACTCAGGGATCCCATTGGATTATGGAGTAACTACATTTGTAGCTTTAGAGATATCCCGTCCCGGAGTTATTATATATACACATGCTGCTACCATTTATGGGTGGAGTCTGATCGCTTTCAAGCACACTTATTGCTATACACACTTTGGAAACGCATTATATTTAATGCATCCAGCTACCCGGCTCTGGTGTCCGCCTTTGTGGTTACTGTAACAGCTGCCTCCTGTTTTGAATATGGAATCATTTAAATTGAATTAAACATTTATTTGAGTATACTTCACTCTCTACCCCTGATGAAGGTGTTTTTTTAAAGACTGGAAACGCGTCGGGTATCGGGCTACACTACCCATTGGAGAGTATTAATGCTCCTTTGTATGATCTTTTTTGTGTTTTGTTTTTGTGTATCATGTATGTACTGTGTAGACGCCACACGTCTTTTTAACCCATTTGTATTGAAAATGGAATATTATTAGTTATTTATTTTTATATCAGAGTTGGTGGTCTTTCAAACTCCCACTTAGGGAGTATGTCTTTTTGTTTAGATGAACTATGACAGGTACTCAGATGGACTGTGACAGGTACTCGGGTACTCAGATGGACTGTGACAGGTACTGAGATGAACTGTGACAGGTACTCGGGTACTCAGATGAACTGTGACAGGTACTCGGGTACTCAGATGGACTGTGACAGGTATTCAGGTACTCAGATGAACTGTGACAGGTACTCAGGTACTCAGATGAACTGTGACAGGTACTCGGGTACTCAGATGGACTGTGACAGGTATTCAGGTACTCGGGTACTCAGATGGGCTGTGACAGGTACTCAGGTACTCGGGTACTCAGATGAACTGTGACAGGTACTCAGGTACTCAGATGAACTGTGACAGGTACTCGGGTACTCAGATGAACTGTGACAGGTACTTGGGTACTCAGACGAACTGTGACAGGTACTCGGGTACTCAGATGGACTGTGACAGGTATTCAGGTACTCGGGTACTCAGATGAACTGTGACAGGTACTCGGGTACTCAGATGAACTGTGACAGGTACTCAGATGGACTGTGTGTGACAGGTACTCAGAGGAACTGTGACAGGTACTTTGATGGGTGGTGACAGGTCCTCTTTATGGGGGGTGGCAATCAGTGTGTGTTGGTGTACACTGTAGGCAGTAACGAGATGTTACCGCAATCTCCTTCTCACACACGATCGGTGTGTGAGGGGGAGAACCCAGTAACATCTTGTTACCGCTCTATGTTTACATTTAGAGATCGGCTGTGAGAGGATCACAGCTGATCACGTGGTAAACAGCTGCCGGCCAATGGCTGTTTACCAGCTTCAGTGACGAGCAGTGTTCCCAGGAACAGGCCGCCACCGACGTGCTCGCACGCATGCGCCATGCAAAGTGGGGCGGTACCATCTGTGATATGACGTGACTTCATCACGGTTGATCATATGGTAAACAGCCATGCCCAATGGCTGTTCACCCCCCTCGGTGGCGAGCAGTGTCTCCGTGACACGCTGCCACCGAATCGCGCGCATGCCCTGTTTAAATGAACGGACGTCATATGACGCCTGCCCAGAACAAGAGCGGCACCGCTTGGCGGGCGGCAAGCGGTTAATCTGCCCTTCAGATTATTGCACTGGTTATTTTTTAAAGCTGAACTTCAGCCAAAAACGATATTATGACACGTGCAGTGTAAGAATAAATCCACACTACTGAAGGGTGTCCCATGTGTCTAGGTGGAGGTTACGTATAACTTGCTTTAGGCTGGCCATACACTAATAGAATATCCTTCAATTTTTTTAATTTTAAGAGTGTTCTTTTGATTTTCTAATTTTTAGTGAAGTCCAATCAATGTTCATTTTTGACCGCAGTGACAAGAAATTCAAAACACTTGGATGGAAAATTTTACTCAAACAAACAAGTTTCTTAGCCTCGGTTCACACCAGAGGCGACCTGCACACGACTGCCCGGGCGACTTGCAAAATGACTTCTGTATAGAAGTCTATGCAAGTCGCCTCAAGTCGTACAGGAACCTTTTTCTAAGTCGGAGCGACTTGCGTCGCTCCCCTTAGAACGGTTCCATAGCACAGAACGGGAGGCGACTTGTCAGGTGACCTAGTCGCCTGACAAGTCGTCCCTGTGTGAACCGAGCCTTAGGCAGGCCATACATGGGTCGAATTTCGAAAGAATCTTCTTTCGAAAATCTTATCTAAGAATTTTTGTTCGTATTTCCCACCATTAGTGGGCTGCAGCAACAGCCGATTTTTGTTCGGCCATCGAATTTGAGTAATCGAACACGTTGTAAATTTTGTAAAATCGAACGATTTTCTAATCAATGATGGAAGAACCGTGCGAGAAATGTAAGGCTACTTTCACACTGAGGCGCTTTGCAGGCGCTAAAGTGTTAAAAATAGCGCCTGCAAAGCTCCAATGTGAAAGCCCCGAGGGCATTGGTGTTCCCAGGTGGAATAGTACCCCAGCATTGGTGTTCCCGGGTGGAATAGTACCCCAGCATTGGTGTTCCCGGGTGGAATAGTACCTCAGCATTGGTGTTCCCGGGTGGAATAGTACCCCAGCATTGGTGTTCCCGGGTGGAATAGTGCCCTATAAATTGGTGTTCCCGGGAGGAACAATTCTACCCCATCATTAGTGTTTCTGGGAGGAATAGTGCTGCCCCATCATTGGTGTTCCCGGGAGGAATAGTGCCCCATAATTTTCATTATTACTTTTAAATAAACTAAAAAATTGCATATTGCTCACAGCATCAAATACTTCCTCCTTCCGGTTTCAGTGGCTTCGGGCTTGGAACGCACAGCGTCATGATGTAATTCCGGTTGTCGCAGGGTCATGCCCTGACTAGTTTTGTTTCACGACTTTTTCAAAGGGCCTAATCATTGGTGTTCCCGGGAGGAATAGTACCCCATTATTGGTGTTCCCAGAAGGAATAGTGCCCCATCATTGGTGTTCCCAGGTGGAATAGTACCCCATCATTGGTGTTCCCAGGAGGAATAGCACCCCATCATTGGTGTTCCCAGGAGGAATAGTACCCCATCATTGGTGTTCCCGGGAGGAATAGTACCCCATCATTGGTGTTCCCGGGTGGAATAGTGCCTCATCATTGGTGTTCCCAGGAGCAATAGTGCCCCATCATTGGTGTTCCCGGGTGGAATAGTACCCCATCATTGGTGTTCCCGGGTGGAATAGTACCCCATCATTGGTGTTCCCTGGAGGAATAGTACCCCATCATTGGTGTTCCCGGGTGGAATAGTACCCCAGCATTGTTGTTCCCAGGTGGAATAGTACCCCAGCATTGGTGTTCCCGGGAGGAATAGTACCCCATCATTGGTGTTCCCTGGAGGAATAGTGCCCCATCATTGGTGTTCCCTGGAGGAATAGTGCCCCATCATTGGTGTTCCCGGGTGGAATAGTACCCCAGCATTGGTGTTCCCAGGTGGAATAGTACCCCAGCATTGGTGTTCCCGGGAGGTATAGTGCCCTATAAATTGGTATTCCCGGGAAAAATAGTGCTGCCCCATCATTGGTGTTCCCGGGAGGAATAGTGCTGCCTCATCATTGGTGTTCCCAGGAGGAATAGTGCTGCCCCATCATTGGTGTTCCCGGGAGGAATAGTGCCCCATAATTTTCATTATTACTTTTAAATAAACGAAAAAATTGCATATTGTTTTTTTTTAATGATTTTATACAATTAATCGAAACAATAATCGGCCAACTAATCAATTATGAATATAATCGATAGTTGCAGCCCTACAATGTAGTCAGCACCAACTGCACTGTACGGGTGAGTGGAAGTCAGAGTTGTACAGGGCACTACAGCCTAGAGCAGCCTTACCCAACATTTCAACACAGGAGAAGACTTGAAAAAACTTTCTAGCCTCAGTGTGATGGTCAGTGAGAAAAATGCTCCTTACATGTGTGGTCATTGGGAAGAATTACCCTATCGCAGATAGATAAAAAGATCAATGGTGTCAGTGGGAACTTATCTGAGAGGCAGATATTGCTCATTGTTCAAGGAACCCCGAACAACCTCTGGAGGAACCTTGGTTCAGAAACCATGACCTAGACACATGAATGTCTCCTGGGATATGTAATGTGCATATCTCAGGAGCAAAACGTGTCACTCACCTAGGCGGCAATGAAGGATGAGGTTTGGGTGCGTAACGTACAAACCATAAAAATGTAAACAAAAAGGGGAGGTCTTCATGGAGTGTTCCTGTGCAGTACAATTTCAGCAGCCCATTCAGGTGTCCTTTTATGAAACTGAGATCAGCGGCGATCCTGAGTCTCACCGCTGATCTCAGCTCATTACCAGTTTATGAAACTGAGATAATCAGCAGAGAACATGTTCTCCGCTGATTATCTCAGCACAGTGAGAATTTGTAACTGACTTCACAGAAACGGCCAGTTTATGAAGGTGCGATCTCAGCACCTCACTGGCGATCTGTGACAGAATTCTCACTTTCTGATTCACCATTTCAGAAGTGGAGAATCAGAGTGAGAAGCCTGAAACTGGCTGATATTCTGGAGAAAGCAAGAAGTCTTTTGACTTCTTTCTTTCACCAAACAGTCAGAGCACATCTTCCCCACCATTACACACCCCAAAACCAGCAGGTTAGGAATTTATAGTGTGTATATATATATATATATGTGTGTGTGTGTGTGTGTGTATATATATATATATATATATGTGTGTGTGTGTGTGTATATATATATTGATATATATAGATATGTATATATCTATATATAGATATGTATATAGATAGATATTTATTGATATATATAGACTATATCTATCTATAGATATATCTATATATATATATATATAATCTATATATAGATAATAGATATAGATATATATATAGATATATATATATATATAGATATATATATATATATATATTATATATATATATATATTATATATATATATATATTATATATATATATATATATTATATATATATATATATATAGATTATATATATATATAATCTATATATAGATAATAGATATAGATATATATATAGATATATATATATATATAGATATATATATAGATATATATATAGATAGATATATCTATCTATAGATACATATAGATATATGTATATATATTTTTTTAGATTTTCACGTCTCTGGCTGGGTTCACACTTGTGCGATGCGTGAACCAGCGTGATTCCTGTGCGGGTTTTCACATCGCACCTACATTGACATCTGCGCACCACTGCGGGTGTCAATGTAAAGTTAATGACACCCCCAGATCATTTCACAGATCGCAGTGCGAACTATGTAATGGTGCAGGAATCGGATCGCATGGGTGTTCACACCCATGCGATCCGATTCCAGTGTGGACCAAATAAAGGGTCCTGTACCATTTTGGTGCAAATGCAATATGATTTAGGGCCAGTTCCCACTGCTGCGGTGTCCAAGATCGGATGTGATTCGCACCGTACTGCAGTGCAAAATCACATCCGATCTCTGTGCGATGCGATTTCAGCCATACAGATAATATTGCTAAATTTGCTTTGCACTCGGACCAAACTCTTACAGGACCCTTTTTTTGGTCCACAGCAGAATCGGATCGCATGGGTGTTCACACCCATGCGATTCGATTACTGTCCGAGTTTGCAGATCGCACTGCGATATGCGAACTGATTTGGGGGTGTTGTTAACTTTTAGGCCCAGTTCACACTTGTGCGATGCCGGACATCGCACAGGCATCGCATGTAATTCGCAGCACACTGCCATTCACATTACATGCGATGTCTGTGCGGTGCGATATCAGCCGTACAGATAGTATGGCTGATATCGCACCGCATTCGGTGCAAACACGCACAGGACCCTTTTTTCTGTTCGGACAAGAATCGGATCGCATGTGTGTTCACACATATGCGATCCGATTCATGTCCGGACTGTCAGTTCGCAGTGCGATATGCAAGCTGAACTGGGGGTGTCGTTAACAATGTATTGACACTCCCCAGCGATTCGCATATGGCAGTGTGAACTGACATGCGAGTCGGTGCGATTCGGTAACCCGCAGTGGATTCGCAGTGTTCTCGCATTGCACCAGTTTATCAATTTTTATGTTTATCAATTATGAAATATATTTTATTTTAATCTATTAATAAATAGTTATACTTGTATACTTTATTAAACTATTTTTTTAATGATTATAAATGTTTTTTGCATTTATATGAATGGTGTATAGCTGCATTATATATGTGCATTACATTCATTTACTATACACCATTCACATTTAAATAGGGACATGTATGATGTTTAAATATTGATAAAAACAATGTTTTTTTTATAATTAGGTTAATGTACATTGTGTAGGGGGAATTTAACTTTGTTATTTTATTAATATGTTGGGGAATAATGTGTGCTGAATTGTGTTACACTTTGTATTTTATGGTTCCTCATACTGTAATCCCGCTACATCACGCGAGATTATAGTGAGAGGAGCCGTTTCTCAGGAGTTCCCGGCGTTTGTAGATCGCTCCTCAACTCAACATGAGAAGCGATCTACACACTTTCATAAACAGGCACTCAGAGGAGAGCGATCTCCTCTGAGAATGCCTGAGAACTGAATCGAGGTATTTTACCTCACTTTCATAAAAGGACACCTCAATTCCTTTTGATTGCGGAGCCCCGAGAGCGCTGGGATTGGTGGTGATGTCTGCACTACACAGAGAGGCCGCTCTGTGACCCCCGAAAACAGAAGCAACAAGGATTTTTGTCACTTCCGGCTTTTTGTTTACCTGGCTGTTGGCGGCGAGGAAAGCAGCCGATCAGACCGATCTGTGCCTGACTGGCTGCATTGGAGGTCAGAGGAGAGATTTGGGGTCTAACAGACCCCTCCATGAAGAGGGCGAAGGGTGAAGGGTGAGCTCGGGTGCGTCTGCAACCCCACGTGCCCGCCCCCGCCAGGAAGCTGACACCCCACAGCGCCAATCACAGCGCTAATCAGAGGACTTGTCACAGCCCATGCTGTCACTCATCCCTTGTGACAGCAATAAAGTTAGTACGAAAAAAAATTAAAAAGGAAAGTGTAAAATTTTTTTTTTAGATAAAATAAATAATAATAATTAAAAAAAAAATAAGAATGAAAGCTCCCATATCCCTACACACAAATGTGAACACATATGTAAGTCCCGCACACATATGTAAACGATGATCGCACCACACTTGTGAGGTATTGTTGTGAGCGTCAGAGCAAGAGCAACACGTCTAACCCCAGACCTCCTCTAATTCTAAACTGATAACCTGGAAAGGTATTAAAAGCTTTACCTATGGAGAATTTTAGGTACCGTATTTGGGCACCATTCCATGGGCGTCCACAATTTAAAAGGGTGACATGTTATTTATCTTTTTACTCAGTGTACCATCATCTTTAATATTTTACCATAAAATTGGATATTATATTGTATTTGCCTGCACTAAAATTAATCAAAGTGTTTTTTTTTCCCAAATTGTGTTCGAAAAACAAATACACCTGACAATAAAAAATGACATGACAAAAAAAATTGCAACACCCACCATTTTATTCTATAGGGCCTCCGCTTAAAAAATATATATATTATACATTTATATATATATATATATATATATATATATATATATATATATATATATATATATATATATATATATATATGTGTGTGTGTGTAATTTTCTGGCAAAAAAAAGTAGGTTTTGAACATGTATGTGAGAAGTGTCAGAAATGGTCTGGTAGGGAAGTGGCTAGAGAGGTAGGTGTATTTGGCGCACTTTGCACCACTTTTAGAACATATAAGAGACACTTTTGCCAAATCTGTCTGTGACAATCTGCCATTGGAATAAACTTGTGGTGAATAATATGATGTGGTGAATTCAGTTTTAATGTCTCCATTGTTCCCATCACAATCCAAGGAGATGGTGGGAGTCCTCCGCTGTGCAGATCCTGACAGCCCAATATTCCCGTCATCATCCTATCACTACAATATAAAGCGATCCCCGGATCCCTCCCTCCACCTTCTCATCAGCAACTCTGATCCAGCTCACGTGACTCTGGCAATCTGATCACATGACCGCACAGTCACATGGCCTGAGTTCTGCTGAAACCCATCACTAACCTCTCTCTGCTGGTACGGCCATGGCTTCTCACACTATATACAATGTCCTCCCACCAGTCTCACCCCGACACAGCCAAACCAATTACCTGATCCTAGCGCAATGCCCGGCTTATATAACACAGATATACTGCTACTCCCTGACTCCGCCCTCTTGGGGATGATAGACAGGCACAGAGTCCCGCCCAGGGCGGTGTCAATCTGATTATCCCGCCCTCCTCTCCTTCATACAGACAGTGAGAGCGCCGTACTGAGCACGGCCACTGGAGGGCCAAGGAGACCATTCACAGCCCGCTGTACTATACATGTCCACCAGAGGGCGCGCCTGAGGAAAAAAACGCTTTATTATGTGGCTACTGGTATAGCCAGTCCAGCCGAACGTGTCCACCAGAGGGCGCACATGCTCTTTATGCTATTAACCCCTTCACACCTAAGGGTAAAAGAAATCTAAAATCCTAAACTCAATTTTGCAACTTCACATCAGGGGCGGATCCAGAGCCTAGTCTTGGGAGGGGCACTGCCAGAAAATATGTTTTTTTTGGGTAAATTTAACGGGGAAATGGCTGGTGTTAGCGCTTCAATCATCCAATCAACCATGGTTGTTATGGTATCAGGAAGATTGAAGCTCATTATTACTATTATTACATTGTTATAAAAAAATGAAATAGTTCAACACACCATAATGCAGAATCAGTGGGAGCCCTGAGCGTGTCACTTGCCACTGTCACCTGCCACACGTTGCGGATTGTCACTTGCCACGTCGCCTGTCACTAGATGCAGATTGTCACTTGCCACGTCACTTCCCACGTCCCATGCCGCACATTGCAGATTGTCACTTGCCACCTCCCATGCCACACGTTGTAGATCCCCACCAGAGCCGTCCGTGCTCTCAGCCACGGAGCCGCCCACGGCTCTCTCACCTGCAGCGACGCCTGCCCGCCCACTCACTCACCCACATTCTCAGAGGGGGCAGTTGCCCCGTGGCCCCCCCCTGGATCCGCCCCTGCCATCACCTGGAGCAACGGTGGTGCCTGGCGCGGCAGGACTGTGATGGCTGGCGGAGAGATCCAGGGGAGGGGGTCCGACCTCCGACCCTGAGGAGTCCAACTGGCCAAGGAAAGCGGCTGAGCAACGACAAGAGCACCTGCTGACTCCAGGCGGATGACCCAGGGTGGGTGCAGCCGCCAGCCGGGCCTGGAGTAGGAGTCTCCCGCCCTGCCGGGCGCAGGGAGACGAGGCTGGATTGCGGTGGCAGGCGGCACCCGTGGACCTCCAGCCTGGCCGGGCGCATGGAGGTGCACGTGCACCGGTGAGTAGATGGAGGTCGGAGCAGCGTGACCATCGCCCGCCCTACTGGGCGCGGGACGGTGTTGGTGGGCACGCTACAAATGATGCGGTTGGATATTAGACAGATCAGCCTCCTTCTCACTCACAGCCTGTGAAAATCTCAATTCTGTTTTGCTGTAGCCAAGCCAATCAGTGCCTGCAGCTCACTGTCCTTTTCCCCACTCCATCTCACTAGCTTTACTCCTCTCTTAAGAACTACAATGGCTTCAGGATAGAATGGGACCCGGCTCTGCCCTCTAAGGAGGTAGCTTCCCACCCCTTTCACCTACAAGACCCAAGTATAGCAGCGCCAGGCTAATATGCAGGCCCAGGGCCCCTTAACTCCTTTTCCCACAAGTTCCTGGGTTTCTGCACATGCTCATGGAGGATACATTTTTCTGCTTCCCTCCATTGAACCTCAGAGAAGCAACACCTGATGGACCAGAGGTAGCTGGGCAGGTACTCTGCAATCAGGTGAGTCAGAACCAGCATGAGGGCAACAGAGCCAAAGACTCAAAGGGGTTGATTTACTAAAGGCAAAAAAACTGTGCACTTTGCAGAGGGCAGTTGCCCTCTGCAAGTGCGATTGCTCCAGAGCTTAGTAAATGAGGTAAGGCTTCACTTTGCAAAGAGTACCCAATCCCGTGCAAGGAAAATTAAAAAAACTGCATTTTTGCTTGCACATGATTGGATGATAGAAGTCAGCAGAGCTTTGGCTCATTTATGAAGCTCTGGAGCAACTGCTCTTGAAGAGGGCAACTGCACTTTGCAAAGTGCACAGTCTTTTTCCCTTTAGTAAATCAACCCCAAAGACTCATCCAATTGCTACCAGAATACTCTAGGTCAAGTGAGGTGGCCCACCTATGTCCTTGGACCTTGGATCCCTCCAGTTGTTTGCCTGTTTTACCAGAGCTACCCCGGAGAAAGGATGTGGTTTATGAGAATAAGTGCAAGTAACTTTTTGTGTTCTGAACTGTTTTACTAAAACGACAACTCTCAGCTAGACTTCCTGTTGTTTTAGACTCTTATATAGATTATGTAATGCAGCCCAGTTACCCTGACTAAGCCACAGAGACATTGCTGTGAAGAGTAGTGATGGGAAAATCTACTTGGGTTTGATTCATGGGCATGTTTGGATAACACAGCCCAGGACAGCGGCTGAGCAACGACAAGAGCTGACTCCAGGCGGATGACCCAGGGCGGGTGCAGCCGCCAGCCGGGCCTGGAGTAGGAGTCCTTCGCCCTGCTGGGCGCAGGGAGACGAGGCTGGATTGCGGTGGCAGGCGGCACCCGTAGATCTCCAGCCTGGCCGGGCGCATGGAGGTGCGTGTGCACCGGTGAGGGGATGGAGGTCGGAGCAGCGTGACCATTGCCCGCCCTGCTGGGCGCGGGACGGTGTTGATGGGCACGCTGCAAATGATGCGGTTGGATTGTAGCTGCAGACAAAAAGTCGCCCTCCCTGCCGGGCACTGGGAGACCATGTCCGGCAAAGGGTGATAAGCCAGCGTGAACAGTCTGGGGAAAATACCGATTCCCCCACCCGTCCGGGCGCAGGGGGATTCTGTATCAGCAAACCTGGCTGATGGGACGTCAGTGGAGTAATCAGATCTTCCGCCCAGCTGGCGCAGGGAGAGTCTGTGCGGGCATAGTGTACAGGGCTGAACTGCAAGGCACACTGGTATCTCGCGCCCTGCTGGGCGCAGGGAGATGCTGTCTCAACATTACCGCCTGAGCCGAGTTAATAGATAAGTTCATATCTCCCGCCTGGCCGGGCACAGGGAGAGAAGGATCCACTGGGGGCAGCAGAGTTGGCGCCAAATCCCCAGCGGAACTGCCAACAGGGAGGCTAGGGCGGGCGGCAATTGAGGAAGCCGATGACATGTTCTTATGGAGCTTTCTCCGCCGCCCCAACTTTGAAGAGGACACACAGACAGCGGATCGTGGGCACCCGCCGACCGACACCCCCCTGCCTGCCGAGGGAGCAGGGGCGGGCTCAGGTATTGCGGAGAAACTAGTGGCGCAGAGCCAGGGAGCGCTTCGGCTCCAGCTCGGCCAAGTCCATCACTACAGGCAGGGGAAGGGGCAGCGTGCGGAGTGGCCCAAGGGCTCCGCGAGCGGGGACAGCGTGAAGAGACCCCGGCCGCAGTCTGTGTGAGCGGGGAGGAGGCCTGCCGAACGGGGCCCCGATAATGGCGGGCGGAGGTGCCACACTTTCCATCTGAGGAAGCGCTGACACCTGCTACCGCGGAGTGTACAGCGGAGCAGGGAGGGGAGGAATTTCTGTGGGAGGCCCTTGAAGGACTGGGGCTCAGGCGGAAAGGCGGGCAGGTCCGTCTTCGGGCCCTGGGCCCTTCATGAGATCCGCAGGAGAAGGGATAGGTGAAGGTGTCTCTGGGGACAGGAGGGCGAAGAGCCAGTCAGCCTGACCTTGAAGAGCTAGTTCGCGGACCTTGGCCAACAGGAGCTCGGTGTCCATGGCTGGAGGGACAGGGTCGGTTCCAGCTCTTCCAACCACACTTCCAGAAAGACCCAGAATCCCCTGGGGCACCACTTTTACCAAGCTCAGGCCCAGCCCTCCCCCCCCTAACAACCAATCTTTAGTGACCCCTTGGTCACCTTGACCCGCCCTGGCCATGCCCCCATCAGTCAAGGCTCTCTTTCCCTAAAGGGCTCAAGAGGCCTTCATTCTGCTTGACTCTTCTTAATTCATACATCCACATCATCTCCGCCATCTTGAAGATCCATTCCTCCCATGGAAGACACAAAGCTTTCTCCACATGCACTTCTCACCTGACTGTGATGAGTCTCTACTATGGCACCATCATGTTTGTGTATCTGAGACCCCGTTCTACTTATTCTGCAGAAATAGACAAAACTGTGTCTATCCTCTATACAGCTGTGACGCCAATGTTGAACCCCATTATCTATAGTATGAAGAACAAGGGAGTGAAGAACACCATTAAAAGAAAACAAATGATAAGGGAAGATATCTAATGGAAATGGACAAATATAAAAAGGGGCTACAGAAAGTATAAAAGGAGGATGTTATATATGCTGTATATTGGTAAATACATTACATGTATATAAAGGCGGATGTAGCGAATAGAAGACCGCTGTTGCAATACTGGCATAATAATGTAGTGCATTTTGGTATGAAAATCATTAATATACAGAACAATATAAGATCCACGCTGTATATAAGTTGCATATGCTTACAATACTATTGCAACATAATCATTGTGATAAGAAAACACCTTCACTGCATCATATCTTCCAAATTTTGAACTTAAAAAAGAGAAACACACGGGGAGAATGACAGGAAATAAGTGGGCATACTACACTGCACCGGATGTTAGACATGACTTCAAAATGGTGTGTAAAGCACGTTGGGTGGGAATACAAAATGATGTATAGAGTGCGGAGGTCAGAAATACAAAATTATGTATAGAGTGCAGGGGTCTTGAATACAAAATGGTGTGTAGAGCATGGTGGTCAGGAATACAAAATGGTGTGTAGAACAGGGGGGTCAGGAATACAAAATGGTGTATAGAGTGCAGGGGTCAGGAATACACAACGGTGTGTAGAGCAGGGGATCAGGAATACTAAATTGTGTAGAAAGTGCAGGGGTCAGGAATACAAAATGGTGTGTAGAGCGCGGGGGTCAGGAATACTAAAATGGTGTATAGAGTGCAGGGGTCAGGAATATGTCTGGCCCACATAACAATTTATTCATTTTGTTACATAAGCCAGACATAATCTGCAGCGTAAAAAGGCTTATTAAAAAGGCTTTGATGAGCTGCATGTTTGTTCAAAATTCATACTGCAATGAATGAAGACACATGTTTGCTCTATCACTGAGCTTACAGTTTGAACCATATTAGACAGATCAGCCCCCTTCTCACTCACAGCCTGTGAAAATCTCAATTCTGTTTTGCTGTAGCCAAGCCAATCAGTGCCTGCAGCTCACTGTCCTTTTCCCCACTCCATCTCACTAGCTTTACTCCTCTCTTAAGAACTACAATGGCTTCAGGATAGAATGGGACCCGGCTCTGCCCTCAAAGGAGGTAGCTTCCCACCCCCTTCACCTACAAGACCCAAGTATAGCAGCGCCAGGCTCATATGCAGGCCAAGGCCCCCTTAACTCCTTTTTTCCACAAGTTCCTGGGTTTCTGCACAGGCTCATGAAGGATACATTTTTCTGCTTCCCTCCATTGAACCTCAGAGAAGCAACACCTGATGGACCAGAGGTAGCTGGGCAGGTGTTCTGCAATCAGGTGAGTCAGAACCAGCATGAGGGCAACAGAGCCAAAGACTCAAAGGGGTTGATTTACTAAAGGCAAAAAAACTGTGCACTTTGCAGAGGGCAGTTGCCCTCTGCAAGTGCAATTGCTCCAGAGCTTATTAAATGAGGTAAGGCTTCACTTTGCAAAGAGTACCCAATCCCGTGCAAGGAAAATTAAAAAAACTGCATTTTTGCTTGCACATGCTTGGATGATAGAAGTCAGCAGAGCTTTGGCTCATTTATCAAGCTCTGGAGCAACTGCTTTTGAAGAGGGCAACTGCACTTTGCAAAGTGCACAGTCTTTTTCTCTTTAGTAAATCAACCCCAAAGACTCATCCAATTGCTACCAGAATACTCTAGGTCAAGTGAGGTGGCCCACCTATGTCCTTGGACCTTGGATCCCTCCAGTTGTTTGCCTGTTTTACCAGAGCTACCCCGGAGAAGGAGAAAGGATGTGGTTTATGAGAATAAGTGCAAGTAACTTTTTGTGTTCTGAACTGTTTTACTAAAATGACAACTCTCAGCTAGACTCCCTGTTGTTATAGACTCTTATACAGATTATGTAATGCAGCCCAGTTACCCTGACTAAGCCACAGAGACATTGCTGTGAAGAGTAGTGATGGGAAAATCTACTTGGGTTTGATTCATGGGCATGTTTGGAGAACACAGCCCAAAATCCACAAATTGCAAACATTAACCACTTGCTGACTGGGCCTTTTTCTGACATGTGTTGCTTACAAATTAAAATCAGTATTTTGTGCTAGACAGTTACTTAGAACCACCAAACAATATATATTTTATTTTTAGCAGAGACCATAGAGAATAAAATGGTGGTCGTTTACATTTTTTATGTCATGCGGTTTTTGCGTAGCGGTTTTCCAACTGCTGTTTTTTTTTTTTTTTTTATAATATGAAAGATGATGTTATGCAGCGTAAATAGGTACCCAACATGTCATGCTTTAAAATTACACACGCTCGTGGAATGGCGCCAAAGTACATTCCTTAAAAGACTCCATAGGCGACGCTTTAAATATTTTTACAGGTTACGAGTTTAGAGTTACAGAGGACGTCAAGTGCTAGAATTATTGCTCTCACTCAGATGTTCACGGCGATACCTCACATGCATGGTGCAAACACAATATACATATGTGGGTGTGACCTATATATGTGTTCACGTGCGTGTTTGTTACTTTTTTGAGTGGGAGACTGTAGCTCCTCTTTAAGCCCCCCCCATATCAAAATTTTTGAAAAAATCTTATGCAGTTTGTTAGATCTTTGATAGATCAGGTTAGATCAACCATTGTTTGCGTTAGATCTCACACAGAAGAAGCAATATTAACAGTTATTTGCTGGGGGGGCTAACCCGTCATCAGCCCCCCCTTATCAAAAAATAGACCAAAAAGTTAGCTATTTTGGAAGCAATTTGCTAGATCCGGTAAGATCAAGTGGTTGTAACGTTAGATCTCACATAATTAGAGACTTATTAAGTAATCAATGAGGGGGGGCTGCCACCCCCCCCCCTTATCAAATTTTCTGGCCAAAAATCATTCAGGCTAATAGATATTCGTTAGATCCGGTAAGATCAAGTGTTTTTAACGTTAGATCTCACATCATTTCAGGGATGTTCCACATCAAAATAGAGATATTAGGTGGTACATATGGAAGGGCTGGCCCCCCCTTATCAAATTTTCGGGCCAAAAATCATTCAGGCTAATAGATATTCGTTAGATCCGGTAAGATCAAGTGGTTTTAACGTTAGATCTCACATCATTTCAGAGATATTCCACATCAAAATAGAGATATTAGGTGGTACATATGGACGGGCTGGCCCCCCTTTATCAAATTTTTGGGCCAGAAATCATTCAGACTAATAGATATTCGTTAGATCCGGTAAGATCAAGTGGTTTTAACGTTAGATCTCACTTAATTTCAGAGATATTCCTCATCAAAATAGAGATATTAGGTGGTACATATGGACGGACTGGCCCCCCTTATCAAATTTCCTGGCCAAAAATCATTCAGGCTAATAGATATTCGTTAGATCCGGTAAGATCAAGTGGTTTTAACGTTAGATCTCACATCATTTCAGAGATATTCCACATCAAAATAGAGATATTAGGTGGTACATATGGACGGGTTAGCCCCCGCTTATCAAATTTTTGGGCCAAAAATCATTCAGGCTAATAGATGTTCGTTAGATCTGGTAAGATCAAGTGGTTTTAACGTTAGATCTCACATAATTTCAGAGATATTCCTCATCAAAATAGACATATTAGGTGGTACATATGGACGGGTTAGTCCCCCATTATCAAATTTTTGGGCCAAAAATCATTCAGGCTAATAGATTTTCGTCAGATCCGGTAAGATCAAGTGGTTTTAACGTTAGATCTCACATCATTTCAGAGATATTCCACATCAAAATAGAGATATTAGGTGGTACATATGGACGGGGTAGCCCCCCCTTATCAAATTTTATGGTCAAAAATCATTCAGGCTAATAGATATTCGTTAGATCCGGTAAGATCAAGTGGTTTTAACGTTAGATCTCACATAATTAGAGACTTATTAAGAGATTAATGAGGGGGGCTGGCCCCCCCTTATCAAATTTTCTGGCCAAAAATCATTCAGGCTAATAGATATTCGTTAGATCCGGTAAGATCAAGTGTTTTTAACGATAGATCTCACATCATTTCAGAGATATTCCACATCAAAAAAGAGCTATTAGGTGGTACATATGGACGGGCTGGCCCCCCCTTATCAAATTTTCAGGCCAAAAAATATTCAGGCTAATAGATATTCGTTAGATCCGGTAAGATCAAGTGGTTTTAACATTAGATCTCACATCATTTCAGAGATATTCCACATCAAAATAGAGATATTAGGTGGTACATGTGGACGGGTTAGCCCCCCCCCCACATGCAATTTTCTGGCCAAAAATCATCTAGGCTAATAGATATTCGTTAGATCCCGTAAGATCAAGTGGTTTTAACGTTAGAGATATTACGTGGTAGTACATAAGGATGAGATTAGATCTCACATAATTAGAGACTTATTAAGTGATTAATGAGGGGGGCTGGCCCCCTCTTATCAAATTTTCTAGCCAAAAAATCACCCCAGGTAATTGATATTTATTAAATCCGATAAGATCAAGTGATTTTAATGTTTGATTATCCATAATTACAGGGATATTATGGATATTTGGTAGCAATGCACGTATATCCATACTAGTGTCTACATTGGAGGCGGTGATAAGCATTTTCATGTGTACCAGTGAGGAGTGCCATTGAGCATACCGAGGTATGCTGAAATTATGTGGGACATTAATCAACAGGTGTGTCCAAGCCCAGTGAAGCCTGAAGCACAGTGCCAGAAGCCAGAGGGAAACTTCGGAGGGCTCTGGTTAAGTAGCCAAGCGGGTGCCCATCTACAGTAGCTGGCTCAAAACCAATGACACGAAGAGACAGCAGCAAAAGTCCAAAACCTTGCAGAGGGCCCCCCGTTGTTGCCTCCAAGCAACCCAGTGTCCTGTTTCTTTTGACAAATGCTGCCTGGTGTCGGAAAGTCAATGCACACCAGACTCCCAGAACTTAGTGCAGACTTAAGCCCAATCAGAACCCCGCAGAGAGGAGCACGGTTACAAACCACTGAACAGGCCAGGGCCACCACTTCCTCCATGCTCCCTGACAAGCTGGTGGGACCTTCTCCTGTTGTTCCCATCCAAGTAAAGGGAGTTTACACCAAGGCCCTTCTGGATACTGGAGCTTAAGTGACCCTTCTCTACAAAGACTTCTATGACAGGCACCTCAAGCACCTGCCTTTGCAGAAGTTGGAAGAGTTGCAGATATGGGGCATTGTGACTCAGAACTTCCCCTATGATGGCTATCTACCGGTCAAGCTGACCGTCGATCCCTCCATGGATGGGAAAGCTGAGATTTTTGAAAGTCAGGCAGTGGTCTGTCCTCGCCCACCAGGGGCCAGTAAGAGTTCTCTCATCATAGGGACCTATACTGATCTTGTCAGAAGGCTGTTGACACCTCTTGTTCTGGAGCCGGGCACTTCAACTACAAGTTTGCACCCCATGCTGAGACAAGCCTACCAGCACCTGGTACAAAAACAGAAGGGAAAGATCTGGCGCTTGGACAAGTGTGAGAAGGTGTTACAGCCTGGTAAAGTGGCCTACTTACGAGCATCTGTCAAGCTAAATTGGAAGCAAGCAGGCCCTTTCATTGTCCTTCAATCAGACGGACAGAGAGAAGACATGGGAGTGGAGATAATTCCCGAGGTGGTTTCAACCAAAGGGTTGCAAAGAAGTCACGGGAAGATCTTAGTTAGTGCCTGCAACATAACAGCCTCGCCAGTGAAGATGCCGGCTCAGATGTTGCTGGGACAAGTGATTCTGGCCACCCCAGTCCCGCCGACTGATTTGGTGGGGGAGCAAAGGATGGGATCTCTGTGGAAGAGCTCTATCCGAAAAATACTCCCCTTTTGCCTGAATGGAAGGAAAGGGCCAAGACTCAGCTCCTGAGATGGCAGGCTGCATTCTCCAAGAGTGAATTTGATGTGGGGTGTACAAAAAGGGCCCAATACCAGATCCATCTCTTCAAGTGCATAAGCCGTTCAGGGAAAGAGTTTGATGGATTCCTTTAGGGGACTTGGAGGATCTGCATGAACAACTGGCAGGTTGAAGAGGGCAGGTATCATCCGAGAGTCCCAGAGTCTATACGCTTCCCCAATAGTGGTGGTACGGAAGAAGAATGGGTCACTCAGGCTGGGTATTGACTACCGGACGCTGAACTGAAGGACCATTCCTGATCAATATACCACCCCAAGGATATAAGATGCCTTGCAGAGCCTGTCAGGAGCGAAGTGGTTCAGCATGCTGGATTTGAAGAGTGGGTATTACCAAATCCCCATGCACCCTGAGGATCGGGAGAAGACCATTTTCATTACCCCGCAGGGGATGTTTGGATTTGACCTTATGCATCAAGGCCTGTCTGGTGCCCCAGCCACCTTCCAAAGGCTAATGGAGAAGACCATGGCTGACATGAAACTGATCGAGGTGTTGGTGTACTTAGACGACATTATCGTTTTCAGCAAGACCCTAGAAGAGCATGAAGAGTTTCTGCAGAAGGTCCTTAATCCATGGTGAGGGGGTTGAAGCTGTCTCAGGAAAAGTGCCAGTTTTATCAACCCTCGGTCAACTACCTTGGTCACATTGTGTCTGCTGATGAAGTGGCCACTGACCTCCTGGCCGAGGCCTACCAATGTGACTGAGCTTAGGTCATTTCTGGGATTCTGCTCATATTACAGAAGATTTGTCAAGGGATTCGCTAAGACGCTGACCCTGATCTGGCGAAGCCTGTCAGACCAGCTGGAGGGCCCAGAAAACCCAGAGAGTTCATTCAGGAACAATTGACTCTGAAGTGTGAAGAGGTTTTAGGCAGCTGATGTGAAACCTAACAACCACTCCAGTCGTGGCCTATGAAGATCCAACCAAGCCATACGAGCCACACTTTGACGCCAGTCGAGATGGGTTCGGTGGGGTGCTATATCAAGAGCATGACTGCCATCTACGGCCTGTTGCCTACTTGAGTCGGAACTTGGCCCCCGTTAAAAAGAAGTATCCCATGCACAAACTTGAGTTCCTGGCCTTGAAGTGGGTGGATAAGCTGAGGGATTAACTGTATGGAGCGGAGTTCGTGATCAAGACCGACAACAATGCTCTCACCTACATCCTCACTTCCACCAAGTTGGACGCCACGGGTCACAGATGGTTGGCTGCTTTATCAGGGTTTATTTTCAGCATGAAGTATCGACTGGGGTCAGGAAACAAGACGCTGATGCTTTGTCAAGAAGGCCCCATTGTTCCTGAGACCCTCCAGACGAATAGGCCCAACTGACACCTGAAGGGTCTGAGCCTTATGTCAAGGAGCAGAACATCAACCTGGAGTAGGATCCAGGACTGAAGAGGTTGGAGTGTCAGCCGTTGGTGTCCCCAGATGTTATTGCAATGTAGCCCAAGTCGGGGATGAAGGTCTGCCCAAGCTGTCAAAGACCTGCGGAGGACCCTCCCTGTAGCTTGGCATTGAAGGCCTTGGAGAGCCAATGCCTTGACTTGCTCCTCACTGACTCCCCGAAGGAAACCCATCTGCTGCACCGAGAGTGGGATCGGTTTCAGGTGCACAGAGGGTTGGTCTACCAAAGGGGCCCCTCTGATGATTCTGAAGAAAAATGGCAGCTATTCCTACCTTGAAAACATACGGAGACAGTATTAACTGCCCTACTGTCAGGAACCATGAATCAGACCGAGACAGAAGTATAGTTAAATCACACTTGTTTAATATTAATAATAATAATAATAATAAGGTAAACAGAGTAAGCGTAGTCAAAACAAGCCAGAGTTCAGTAACCGGATCGGGTAGTCAGCCAAACAAATGTCAGAGAGCCAGAGATAAAAGTAGTAGTACAGCAAGCAGGATCAGGAGCCAGAAGGAACGTCAGCCTAGCAAGTCTTCAACAGGAACGCAGGAGAAAGACTCTGTGATGTTGACAAAGGTGAAGGCAGAGATCAAGTGAGCTGGACGACTTGCTGGGTAACTGTGGAGAGAAATGGGAGCTGGCAATTAGCTGACAGCTGAGCGGCCAGCTCAGAGAAGGAAGGGCTGAGCCCAGCCCTGACACCTACATGACAACCATGGCCACCTAGGGCCCAAGAGGACTTTTCTTCCTGGTGAGGGACCGGTTCTACTGGCCCTGCATGCAGGCTGAAGTTGAGGACTATTGCCACTCCTGCATCAGATGTATCCAAAGGAAGACTTTGCCTCACGAGCTGCCCAATGGACAATCTTCAGAGTCAAGGACCCATACCTTAGCAACTTTCCACAGAGGGTATGTGGATCGCCTGCAGAGACGTCTGAAAACCACCTTTGATAAGGCTCAAGCTGCCTCATATGCCTGAGGACAGAGAAACAAAAAAAACTATGACCTTAGGGTACGAGTGCAGGACCTACAGCCGGATGACAAGGTACTGCTGAGAAACCTGGGTGTCCCTGGAAAGCACAAGTTGGCTAACTGCTGAAAGTCACAGCCCTATGTCGTTTGCAAGCATCTGCCCAGACACCCAGTATATCAAATCCGGCCAGAGGGAAGCAAAGGCCTGCTGAAGACTTAGCATCACAATCATCTGCTGCCTCTGTCAGAAGCAGTTCATGTGCCACCACAGCCAGATTTAGTCTACACCCACGGCCTCTCAAAGATCCCGGCCAGCAGTGGCGGAACTACTGCCATAGCGACCCACGTGGGCGCTATAGGGCCCGCAGCCGAGTAGGGCCCGGCGAGTCGGCTTGTGAGTGGGCGGCGGGTGAGCCGCCGAGCTGCCCGGCGGTTCATCCGCTGGGCGCTCGTACAGTCACACTGACTGTGCGAGCGGACCCAGCTGGGTGGCTCGGCGGGGGGGAGGGATGGACGGGAAGCTGCCAGCTGGGAGGCTCGGCGGGGGGGTGGGATGGACGGGAAGCTGCCAGCTGGGAGGCTCGGCGGGGGGAGGGATGGACGGGAAGCTGCCAGCTGGGAGGCTTGGCGGGGGGAAGGGATGGACGGGAAGCTGCCAGCTGGGTGGCTCGGTGGGTGGACTGGCCAATCAATCGGTGGCGGAGCAGAGAGTTGACATAATCTCTCACCGCCTGGCGCTCGCCCTGCATCCTGGCAGTTCCGCCCTCACTCACTGTGCAGGTAGCAGAGAGATTACATCATCTCTCTGCTGCCTGACTCAGACTGGGACACAGGAAGTGTCAATCCCCATTCCCCACCTTAGCAGGAAAGTGACTATCTGCAACTTGTGGCAGGTGACGTGGCAAGTGGACAATCCGCAACTTGTGGCAAGTGACAATCCACAACTTGTGGCAGGTGACATGGCAAGTGGACAGTCAGCAATGTATGGTAGGTGGACAATTTGCAACATGTGGCAGGTGACGTGGCAAGTGACAATCCGCAGCTTGTGGCAGGTTACGTGGCAAATGACAATCCGCAACTTGTGGCAAGTGACAATCCGCAGCTTGTGGCAGGTGGCGTGGCAAGTGACAATCCGCAGCTTGTGGCAGGTGACATGGCAAGTGACAATCTGCAACTTGTGGCAGGTGACGTGGCAAGTGGACAATCCGCAACTTGTGGCAGGTGACGTGGCAAGTGAACAATCCGCAATGTGTGACAGGTGACGACGTGGCAAGTGACAATCCACAACTTGTGGCAGGTGACGTGGCAAGTGGACAATCAGCAATGTGTGGCAGGTGATAGTGGACAATTTGCAACGTGTGGCAGGTGACGTGACAAGTGACAATCCGCAACTTGTGGCAGGTGACGTGGCAAGTGGACAATCGGCAGCTTGTGGCAGGTGACGTGGCAAGGGATAATCTGCAACATGTGACAATCTGCATCTGGTGGCAGGCGATGTGGCAAGTGACACACTCAGGGCTCCCACTGATTCTGCATTATGGTGAGTTGAACTATTTAATTTTCCTGATAAATTTCCCCCCAAAAAACGTATTTTCTGGCAGTGCCTCTCCCGAGACTAGACTCTGGATCCGCCCCTGGGTGAGGGGGGCCATACAACATTTTGCTATGGGGCCCTGTGATTTCTAGTTACGCCCCTGCCGGCCAGTGACTAGATCTCACTTTGTACCCCTTGCTGAAGATGAAAACAAGGAGGATGAAGAGAAAGATTGTCTGTGGCCATCTAAAATGCCAGGGCCTGCCACCCACCCCCACCCTCTTTCTTCTCCTCCCAAGGTGACTGAGGTGACTCTCAGGCCAGAGGCTCCTGAGTTTGTACCTCAAAGTCCACCATTTGAGGAGTTGAAAGACCCTCAATCTTCCCTGCTGACAAGAGACCCCTAAGACTTTCCATCCTTCATTGAGGAAGCTGAAGCTGATCTGCAGGAAGAAGAAGAGACCAGTGTGCCTGTAACCCCAGAACCTAAAGAACAGCGAGAGCGAAGGGTTATTCACCCGCCCAAAATACTAACATATGATACTTTGGGTGAAAGCTCTGAGGAGGTCGTTCTCATTGCAAAAAGGACTCTTGAAGAAACTGACCCTTCCACCGCAGATTTGGTGGTGGACAATCCCAACTCACTGTCAGGGCTGGGCTCAGCCCTTCCTTCTCTGAGCTGGCCACTCAGCTGTCGGATAATTGCCAGCTCCTATCTCTCCACAGTTACTCAGCTGTTGATGATATCCTGCTCGTCAGTCCTGCCTACTTAAGCAGTCCAGTCCAGAGGATCTCTGCCTTCGCCTTGGTCAACATCACAGAAACAATCTCCTGCGATCCTGTTCAAGACTTGCTTTGCTGACATCCCTTCTGGCTCCAAATCCTGCTTGCTGTTTCACTACTTTGATCCCTGACTTCTGGCTTGGCTGACTATCCGTTCCGGTTACTGAACTTTGGCTATGTTTTGACTACGTTTGTTCTTTTTACTTTTATTATTAAACAAGTGTGATTTAACTGTACTTCTGTCTCGGCCTGATTTCTTGGTTTCTGACACTCAGCCCCTGGCACATCTAGCTGGGCCATTCCAGTTAACCTCCCCTTCTATGCTAATTGGTGGGATGTTCCTCTGCCAGGGTTTTATGCAGATGTAAATTGTATGGTTTCCTGTGCACACTAACCTGTTTTTTTCCCGTGTGTATATCAAAAGCATGTAACAGGTCACAGACTCTTTACCTCCTTTGGCGGACCAAAGGTTCTTTGGTGGGGGGAGTGTGTAGTGAGGGCTACTCTATCACCCATGGTCCCGCACCTCCCGTCATTTCTGCCAGCGACCGCCGGACTGAATAGACACTGACACAGGCACTCATTGAGGGAGAGCACGCCTGTCAGTCCCTGTGGGGGATTTCTCCCCCTCCCTCTCCTCTTACTGTGTCCCTATTGGCAGGGAGAGGGAGCCAATCAAGCAGCAGCAGAGGACCACGGCCCACAATACAGCCCCATTGATTTCTACAGAGGGTGGAACTACCAAGCCCAGCCTGCTTTGCAAGAAGGGGGGGCTAGCTAAAGACTTAAGCTTGTTGGTCTGAGGAGAGATCACCATGAGGCAGGGAGGTGAATGGAGGTGTGAGGAGAGACTACAGGCACCCGCTGAAGAACCATGCAAAGAAGGTTCCAGAGACCATCCAGAAATGGTTGAAGATGGATGTACCTTCTGTACCACCTAATATCTCTATTTTTATGGAATATCTCTGAAATTATGTGAGATCTAAAGTTAAAACCACTTGATCTTACCGGATCTAACGGATATCTATTAGCCTGAATGATTTTTGGTCAGAAAATTGCATGTGGGGGCGCTAACCCGTCCTTATGTACCACCTAATATCTATTATTATGTGGAATATCTCTGAAATTACGTGAGATCTGACATTAAAACCACTTGATCTTACTGGATCTAACGAATATCTATTAGCCTGAATATTTTTTGGCCTGGCCTGAAAATTTGATAAGGGGGGGGGGCAGCCCGTCCATATGTACCACCTAATAGCTCTTTTTTGATGTGGAATATCTCTGAAATGATGTGAGATCTAACGTTAAAAACACTTGATCTTACCGGATCTAACGAATATCTATTAGCCTGAATGATTTTTGGCCAGAAAATTTGATAAGGGGGGGCAGCCCGTCCATATGTACCACCTAATATCTCTATTTTGATGTGGAATATCTCTGAAATGATGTGAGATCTAACGTTAAAACCACTTGATCTTACCGGATCTAACGAATATCTATTAGCCTGAATGATTTTTGGCCCGAAAATTTGATAAGGGGTCCAGCCCCTCCATATGTACCACCTAATATCTCTATTTTGATGTGGAATATCTCTGAAATGATGTGACATCTAATGTTAAAACCACTTGATCTCACCGGATCTAACGAATATCTATTAGCCTGAATGATTTTTGGCCAGAAAATTTGATAAGGGGGGCCAGCCCCCCTCATTAATCACTTAATAAGTCTCTAATTATATGAGATCTAACGTTAAAACCACTTGATCTTACCGGATCTAACGAATATCTATTAGCCTGAATATTTTTTGGCCAGAAAATTTGATAAGGGGGGCCAGCCCATCCATATGTACCACCTAATAGCTCTTTTTTTATGTACAATATCTCTGAAATTATGTGAGATCTAACGTTAAAAACACTTGATCTTACCGGATCTAACGAATATCTATTAGCCTGAATGATTTTTGGCCAGAAAATTTGATAATGGGGGGCCGGCCCCCCTCATTAATCACTTAATAAGTCTCTAATTATGTGAGATCTAATGTTAAAACCAGTCGATCTTACCGAATCTAACGAATATCTATTAGCCTGAATGATTTTTGACCAGAAAATTGGATAAGGGGGGGGCCAGCCCGTCCATATGTACCACCTAATATCTCTATTTTGATGTGGAATATCTCTGAAATGATGTGACATCTAATGTTAAAACCACTTGATCTTACCGATCTAACGAATATCTATTAGCCTGAATGATTTTTGGCCAGAAAATTTGATAAGGGGGGCCAGCCCCCCTCATTAATCACTTAATAAGTCTCTAATTATGTGAGATCTAACGTTAAAACCACTTGATCTTACCGGATCTAACGAATATCTATTAGCCTGAATATTTTTTGGCCAGAAAATTTGATAAGGGGGGGCCAGCCCATCCATATGTACCACCTAATAGTTCTTTTTTTATGTGGAATATCTCTGAAATGATGTGAGATCTAACGTTAAAAACACTTGATCTTACCGGATCTAACAAATATCTATTAGCCTGAATTATTTTTGGCCAGAAAATTTGATAACAGGGGGCCGGCCCCCCTCATTAATCACTTAATAAGTCTCTAATTATGTGAGATCTAATGTTAAAACCACTTGATCTTACCGGATCTAACGAATATCTATTAGCCTGAATGATTTTTGGCCAGAAAATTTGATAAGGGGGGGCAGCCCGTCCATATGTACCACCTAATATCTCTATTTTGATGTGGAATATCTCTGAAATGATGTGAGATCTAACGTTAAAAACACTTGATCTTACCGGATCTAATGAATATCTATTAGCCTGAATGATTTTTAGCCAGAAAATTTGATAAGGGGGGCCAGCCCCCCCTCAATTTGCTGACACTATTCCAGTTGCTCGGTATCCTCCTCATTGCTGACAATATCAGGTCTCATTAATCACTGAATAAGTCTCTAATTATGTGAGATCTAACGTTAAAACCACTTGATCTTACCGGATATAACGAATATCTATTAGCCTGAATGATTTTTGGCCAGAAAATTTGATAAGGGGGGGCCAGCCCCCTCATTAATCACTTAATCAGTCTCTAATTTTGTGAGATCTAACGTTAAAACCACTTGATCTTACCGGATCTAACAAATTGGTTCCAAAATAGCTAACTTTTTGGTCTAACAAACTGCATAAGATTTTTTCAAAAATTTTGATATGGGGGGGCTAACCCGGCAGAGGTGTTTTGTTAAAGTAATATGAGCAGGAGGGGGGAACCTCATCTTCTACTGTATATAAGACTGTATTCTGGTTCTAATAAAAATATAGTCCATGTTAGCAGTGAAACAAGGGTCGCCTTGTTTTGTGCTTATGAGTGGTTGGAATATCGGATATCTGTAGCCAGACTGGGAGGAAGTAGTATACTGACGGAAGCACTCAAGCGGAGTGTGGGACGTTCCATGACAGACACTGTTCCAGTTGCTCGGTATCCTCCTCATTGCTTACACTATTCCAGTTGCTCGGTATCCCCCCCATTGCTGACACTTTTCCAGTTTCTCAGTATCCCCCCATTGCTGACACTATTCCAGTTGATCGGTATCCTCCCCACTGTTTACACTATTCCAGTTGCTCGGTATCCTCCTCATTGCTTAAGCTATTCCAGTTGCTCGGTATCCTCCCCATTGCTGACACTATTCCAGTTGTTCGGTACCCACCCTTTGCTGACACTATTCCAGTTGCTCGATATCCTCCCTATTGCTGACACTATTCCAGTTGCTCGGTATCCCCTCCATTGCTGACACTATTACAGCTGCTCGGTATCCCCCCATTGCTGACACTATTCCAGTTTCTCTGTATCCCCCCCATTGCTGACACTATTCCAGTTGCTCGGTATCCTCCCCATTGCTGACATTATTCCAGTTGCTCGGTATCCTCCCCACTGCCTACACTATTCCAGTTGCTAGGTATCCCCCCATTGCTGACACTATTTCAGTTGCTCGGTATCCTCCCCATTGCTGACACTATTCCAGTTGCTCGGTATCCCCCCCATAGCTGACACTATTCCAGTTGCTCTGTATCCTCCCGATTGCTGACACTATTCCAGTTGCTCGTTATCCCCCCCCCATTGCTGACACTATTCCAGTTGCTCAGTATCCCCCCCATTGCTGACACTATTCCAGTTGCTCGGAATAGTGTCAGCAGTGGGGAGGATTACCCACTGCTGGCACTGTTCCAGTTGCTCGGTATCCTCCCCACTGCTGGCACTATTCCAGTTGCTCGGTATCCCCCCCCATTGCTGACACTATTCCAGTTGCTCGGTATCCCCCTCATTGCTTACACTATTCCAGTTGCTCGGTATCCCCCCCATTGCCGACACTTTTCCAGTTGCTCGGTATCCTCCCCATTGCTGACACTATTCCAGTTGCTCGGTATCCTTCTCATTGCTTACACTATTCCAGTTGCTCGGTGTATCCCCCCATTGCTGACACTATTCCAGATGCTCGATATCCCCCCCATTGCTTACACTATTCCAGTTGCTCTGTATCCTCCTCATTGCTGACACTGTTCCATTTGCTCGGTATCCTCCTCATTGCTTACAATATTCCAGTTGCTCAGTATCCCCCCCATTGCTGACACTATTCCAGTTGCTCAGTATCCCCCCCTGCTGACACTATTCCAGTTGCTCGGTATCCTCCCCATTGCTAACACTATTCCAGTTGCTCGGTTTCCCCTCCATTGCTGACACTATTCCAGTTGCTCTGTATCCTCCTCATTGCTGACACTGTTCCATTTGCTCGGTATCCTCCTCATTGCTTACAATATTCCAGTTGCTCGGTTTCCCCTCCATTGCTGACACTATTCCAGTTGCTCGGTATCCCCCCCATTGCTGACAGTATTCCAGTTGCTCGGTATCCCCCCATTGCTGACACTATTCCAGTTGCTCGGTATCCCCCCCATTGCTGACACTATTCCAATTGCTTGGTATCCCCCCATTCCTGACACTATTCCAGTTGCTCGGTATCCTCCCCATTGCTGACACTATTCAAGTTGCTCGGTATCCTCCCCACTGCTGACACTATTCCAGTTGCTCGGCATCCCCCCCATTGCTGACACTATTCCAGTTGCTCGGAATCCTCCTCATTGTTGACACTATTCCAGTTGCTCGGTATCTTCTGTGCTCCGTCAGTAACACCCCGGACACACACAGCACTCACTGCGGAGAGATATCAAAGCGGACATCGCGGTCCTCCCATAGAGCATCCAATACAGACAACATTCTGCTCCGGTCTGTTTGGGGGGCTACAGGCCGAAGCCGGCTCCGGTTACCACGGCAACCCCTTACTGAGCCCCAGACGTAGATTGCGGTGTGCACCTGCTCAGGGCACGAAATATGACTTCACACAAGCGCATTGGAGGAGTCTGGTCGCAATGTACATTAGAAGCCAGCAATGCCTGTGTGTGACCACTAGAGGGCAGGTGGCCTCACTGTTTCCATCGGTGTCCTTAAAGTGGAGTTCCACCCACTTTTACAACTCTTTAGCATCCCTCACTAAACTGTGCACTGTAAACGAATTGGATATATATTTTTTTTCTCAGCACCTCCCCATTGCTGACATTATTCCAGTTGCTCGGTATCCTCCCCACTGCCTACACTATTCCAGTTGCTTGGTATCCCCCCATTGCTGACACTATTCCAGTTGCTCGGTATCTTCCCCATTGCTGACACTATTCCAGTTGCCCGGTATCCCCCCCATTGCTGACACTTTTCCAGTTGCTCTGTATCCTCCCGATTGCTGACACTATTCCAGTTGCTCGTTATCCCCCCCCATTGCTGACACTATTCCAGTTGCTCAGTATCCCCCCCATTGCTGACACTATTCCAGTTGCTCGGAATAGTGTCAGCAGTGGGGAGGATTCCCCACTGCTGGCACTGTTCCAGTTGCTCGGTATCCTCCCCACTGCTGGCACTATTCCAGTTGCTCGGTATCCCCCCCATTGCTGACACTATTCCAGTTGCTCGGTATCCCCCTCATTGCTTACACTATTCCAGTTGCTCGGTATCCCCCCCATTGCCGACACTTTTCCAGTTGCTCGGTATCCTCCCCATTGCTGACACTATTCCAGTTGCTCGGTATCCTTCTCATTGCTTACACTATTCCAGTTGCTCGGTATATCCCCCCATTGCTGACACTATTCCAGATGCTCGGTATCCTCCCCATTGCTGACACTAATCCAGTTGCTCGATATCCCCCCCATTGCTTACACTATTCCAGTTGCTCTGTATCCTCCTCATTGCTGACACTGTTCCATTTGCTCGGTATCCTCCTCATTGCTTACAATATTCCAGTTGCTCGGTTTCCCCTCCATTGCTGACACTATTCCAGTTGCTCGGTATCCCCCCCATTGCTGACAGTATTCCAGTTGCTCGGTATCCTCCCCATTGCTGACACTAATCCAGTTGCTCGATATCCCCCCCATTGCTTACACTATTCCAGTTGCTCTGTATCCTCCTCATTGCTGACACTGTTCCATTTGCTCGGTATCCTCCTCATTGCTTACAATATTCCAGTTGCTCGGTTTCCCCTCCATTGCTGACACTATTCCAGTTGCTCGGTATCCCCCCCATTGCTGACAGTATTCCAGTTGCTCGGTATCCCCCCCATTGCTGACACTATTCCAGTTGCTCGGTATCCCCCCCATTGCTGACACTATTCCAGTTGCTTGGTATCCCCCCATTCCTGACACTATTCCAGTTGCTCGGTATCCTCCCCATTGCTGACACTATTCAAGTTGCTCGGTATCCTCCCCACTGCTGACTCTATTCCAGTTGCTGGAACACTCCTCTGTAGAGTGTTCACAATAAAGACACTGCTATAGACTTCTCATAGCATTAGACTAACATAAATCCCAACCAGGGGCGGACTAATAACTCATGGGGCCTCTGGGCAATCAGAGATTATGAGGCCACACAGTATACACATACACAGTATACAATCACACAGTATATGCATACATGTACACACAGTATACACAGACAGATGTAAAAAAAACACAGATTTATACATACTGTCCCTGGTTTTACTGAGGCTGGCAACCCTGATGGGGCCCCCTAGTGGCCCAGGGCCCTTGGGCGGTGCCTGAGTGGCTCAATGGTCAGTCCGCCCCTGCTCCCAACTGTCCCTCATTTGTGTCTGATCTATATAGTTGTACATAAAATGCACTACTTATCCATGAAAAAAAAGTGTTTTCCAGTGCTAAACCTTTCATCCAATTTATAATTGCTGCATTTGTAAATTCCAAAAGCCATTATAAAGAAATAGTAGCATAAAAGCACTTGTGGGTTTTCCTAATTATTTTGTTTGTACAATTCTCCTTTAAGGGGGCGTGGCAGGGGTGTGTCCTACATACCTTTGCTAATAGGTGTCCCTCATTCCCATCTCACAAAGTTGGAAGGCGTGGCATTAGATGATGTAATCACGTGCTGTTACTGCCTTTCAGCTGATAATGACCGTACTTCCTGATGGGGCGTAACACATTTTTCATAAACGTGCACAAAGAGAGTGAGTTTTGTTCACATTTTCAGAACGCACGAGTGTGAATGTAGCTTATTAGTGCCTTTTTGTCCTGCAATTGCTGTCATGCTGCAAGACAATGAAAATCACATTATCCTCTATGGTGCCTGATCACATAAGTGCAGCGTGTTGTTTGAAAAGGTTCACGTTTCTTTTGGTGCAGTGCAAAGCTTTTTTCATTCCATAGATATCAATGGGCCTGCATGGAAAGTGTATGTACATGCGTTTTTAGTGCGTTTTCGCATGAGTTTTGTGTAATAAAAAATGCTCCTCCTACAAAAAAAATAAAAATGCATCAGCACGAAAAATGAACATTGCACTGCAAAAATGTAGCATGCAGCACTATTGTGAACCTAGGGTAAGTGTCTATACACTGTTATCAGAAAGAACCAGGGGAAGTGCATTCCAAGCTGGTGACATCATTTCCCGTAATGACATCAATACACCAATAAGTATCCACCCAACACTTGGCCCTCCCACTGCCACCGCTGTGTCAATCCAAGCTCCCCTGACAAATACACTGCTTATGCATAGGGCTCGCCCCTTTCTGTAGAGCAGCCTAGGGGCGGGGCTGATTGCGGTGCTGCCGCTGATGTTATTAAGCCAGTGGAGTTCTCCCTTACCTCAGTGTTCCAAGCCAAGTTCTCCCTTACCTCAGTGTTCCAAGCCGAGTTCTCTCTTACCTCAGTGTTCCAAGTCGAGTTCTCCCTTACCTCAGTGTTCCAAGCTGAGTTCTCCCTTACATCCAGTGTTCTCTGCGAAGTTCTCCCTTATATCCAGTGTTCCCTGTGCAGTTCTCCCTCAGATCCAGTGTTCTCTGCAGAGTTCTCCCTTACATCCAATGTTCCCAGCGGAATTCTCCTTTACATCCAGTGTTCCTTCCGGAGTTCTCCCTTACATCCAGTGTCCCCTGTGGAGTTCTCCCTTACATCCAGTGTTCCCTGCAGAGTTCTCTCTTACATCCAATGTTCTCTGCAGAGTTCTCCCTTACATCCAGTGTTGATGTGCACAGAGAGTGAACCAGAATCTTAAATTTAAATTCTCTCTTTGCGCGCTCCGTGGCTTGCCTCTCGTCGAAAAATGCATCTGACGAACTGCGCATGCCCAGTCGATAGGGCATTATTCGACAGAATCGGCAATACATTGCAGCCGCGAGCAATTTTGAGTGAATTTTTTTCCTTTAGAAATGTCATTTTTCTGCAGTACAGTAATAAAAATGGGAAAGGTGCGCTACTTTACATGTATACTTTAGACACCCCCCAGGCATGATATTTAAAGGAATTTTTCATTTTAATTGTTTCACTTTAAGCATTTTTAAAATCACTGCTCCCAAAAAAACACCCACTTTAAAAACATTTTTTCCAATTGATACATGTCCCGTGGGGCAGGACCCAGGTCCCTATACACTTTTTATGGCAAAGAACTTGCATATAAGTCTTCAGTGAGAACCTTGTATTTTGGATTAAATTTTTCATTGAAATTTAATGATAATAACATAAAAATAGAAAGACAGACACAATCTTAAAATATGTTAATAAGTTTATTACAATTATACATAAAGATTACTAACAATCCAAAAATGAAAATATTCAACAAAAAAAAAAGAAACAAAATCCAAAAGAAAATTAAATAAAAATTAAATAGAAAATAAAAAGCATAAACAGTAAAAATATCATTTAAAAATGATAAAATTAAAAATGTTTTTACAAAGAGAGAGAGAGAGAGGGGGGAAAAAAGAGAGAAAGAGAGAGGAAGAGCGCGGAAGAGAGATTGAGAGAGGAAGAGCGAGAAAGGAAGAGCCAACGAGAGAAGAGCGAGAGAGGATGAGCGAGGAAGAGCGAGCGAAAGAAGAGCGAGATAAAGAGGGAGAGAGGGGGGCGTGGTCTTGAGATGGCCAAGTGAGGACGTCTTTCTGAGGAGCTCCCGGCCTGACCCGTCCATTACCAGCTTTTAATCGCATATACTCTGCTTGTTCAACCCGGTATGTACTCTGCTGGAAAGCGGAGAGGCAGATTTAGACAGCGGGTGTCTCCTAAACCACGTAACGGCGGAGATATACACCGATTCCTAGTGAACGCTTCAGGGGCAGCATCAGCTACCAAGATGGCGGACACCACGAGGCCCGGCGCACACAAGGACCGGCAACCACAGGCTACCTCTGGCCAGATGTCGACACAGACGGTACAGAATTTAGACTGCTCAATCCCCGGCATATTCCGCTCCGACTCACAGGAGTCCCTCTCCCTCTCACACACACCACTGACTTTGAGGGCTGATGCGGAGCTAAGGGCGCTCTTACAAGCCCTTCCAACCAGGGCAGATTTTGAAGCCCTTGCCAGCAGACTAGAGGCTTCCCACCGGCAGGAGATAGAGGGGGTGAGACAGGAGATACAGACTCTGTCAGGATGAGTGGAAGTGGGAGAATCCTCAATGACCACGATTGAAAGACGTTTAGCGGTAGTCGAGGCGGCTCAAACTACACAGGCCTCGGCGCTCCTCACTCATCAGCTACGGTTAGAGGAGGCCGAGGACCGCAGCAGACGCAATAACTTACGTCTGAGGGGAATACCGGAGGCAACGGGGATAGAAGATCTAGCGGAATCCACACTGGCGATTTTCAGGGATCTACTGGGAGATCATTATCCTTCAAGCCTGTCTTTTGATCGCATACACCGAGCGCTGGGTCACCGCTCGAATGATATGGGCAGACCGAGAGATGTTATTTGCCGTATACACCAGTATACACATAAAGAAATGGTGCTGCGAGCGGTTTGGGAGAAAGGAGATGTCACATTTGATGGAGCAATTATTCAAATTCTCCCGGATTTATCGCAATCAACATTGCAGAGAAGAGCACAGTTAAAGCCAGTGCTGGAGGTGGCGAGAAATGCTGGCTGCACCTATAGGTGGGGTTTCCCCATCTCAGTGACGTTTAGAAAAGCTCAGCAATCATTCACATTGCGGATCCCTGCCGAACTTCCCGCCCTGTTTGCACTCCTGGAAGTGGAACCGGTGGTAGTCCCGGATTGGCTACAGTTGCTGCAGCGTCCCAACAACCGGCCTGGACCATCTGGCAGGCAGAGATTCCGATCACTGAGACCACAGCGGAATCAACGCAGGTCACGCTACACTTCTGCAGAAGCGCCGAGGGAAGACTGAACGAACCACTCTGAGCGGTGAGAAGATAGAAGTTGCTATCTATTCCCATTGATGTTCCTGTATGCACCCCCTTCTTATATATATAACTTTTATTGTTTCTCCCCCCCTTTTTTTTTTTTTGGATACCATATGTCCTCTTTATCCTTTTGATGCTACCACCGGACATATATCTTTCATGTCTTCACTGCAATTCTCCCGTGATTTGCTTGATCTCTCTCCCCCCTGCTGATAAAGATGTCTCACCCTCACTGAACAGCTCCATAAAATGGCATGAAGGAGGGGAGACTATTTGCTCAGGCTGTTACTGAAATAGCCTGTGAAGTTACTGTAGCCCCCCTTTTACTTGGCCCGATATTTTACCTCAGGATCACAATTACCACATAAACCCTTGAGGGATTGAAAGGTCCTGAAGAGCATATTCAGAACTTGGACCCAGGTTTTTACATATGACACAATGTGACTCTATATTTTTTTTATATCCTATACATTGTAATGGGGAGGGATGTTGGCTGAGGGGAAATTGATATTGGTATTGCTTATATAGCTGCTTATAATATTGATATTATTATTGGGGCAATATAAGGGGGCAGGATTGCTTATCCTCAACTGGTTATCATACATATACCCCTAGAGACAGATTTTGGGAGGTTACGGGCTGCCAAACAAGGATGGGATGCTGCAGAGCAGTCTGGGTGGTGAGGGGAGTAGATGGAGACATCCACATCGCGGACAAACTCACTTATTGTGACATGGGAGGTTTCAGACCTCTGGTTATGGAGGGAAGGTCATCTGAATACACCCCCCCAGCATATCTCTTTATTGGAGTTTTGACCTCCCATAGGGGAAGACGCAAGTAGTATAGGAGGGGTGGTTAGTTTCAGAAGGGAAACATGGTAGTAACGGAGGGGTTCATTTGAGGGGTAGCGAGGATAATGTGCATCCCCTGTCTTCTCTCAAAGATATCTATATACTATTATAAAGTGCGCTGCTCATAGTTAGTGGCTCTGCAACAAGTCAGGATGCTATGTATTTTACAACATACACCCTATAAAAATTTCTGCTCGGTTATTTATTGAGCTAATTTGAGTTTATTTCTGCCATGTTCAATGGAATATATAGTAAGGTTTTAAGTAGAGGTTTATATGATGTTGTCAAGCTGGGTGGTAAGGGACGGACCGGGGACACCTTCACTGGTCTACTCTTACCTCTCCCCTAATAGGTCAGAGCAAGTCTCCTTGTAAGGTCCAGGACGTGCTCTCTTGTAAAGTAATTTACTTAATTTACTTTAGTAAACAGACGATACAAACCAACTGGTAGACGTCTTACTTGAAGGTCTTTCCATCTCGTTTTCTTTTCCTATCTTCTCCTTTCTCTACATATATTCTTTCCTACATTCCCCTACTTTCCGCCCCCTTATCCCACACCCATCCCTTAACCTTCTTTGACCAGGGTGAGGATGGACTCAATCAATATATATTCCTTGAACGCCAAGGGTCTCAATATCCCAGAGAAGCGCTGTATGCTCTTATCTGACCTTAAAAGAGCTCGCGCGGACGTCACATTTATACAAGAAACACACTTTAGGACAGGAAATCAGACATATCTAAAAAGCCGACACTTCCCACATGCTTACCATGCCACTAATAAGGCGGCCAAGTCCAGAGGAGTATCAATACTTATTGCAGGGACGGTACCCTGGACCTGTGCAGATACCCTTGTGGATCCGAATGGCAGATATATGTTCATTAAAGGCATGCTTAAAGGTACCAAAGTAACACTAGCCACCATATATGCACCGAACGACCGACAAGACACCTTCCTACATCACACACTGAACTTACTTACGGAATTCTGGGAAGGACAATTAGTGTTGGGTGGAGACATCAATGTACCCTTAATCCTATCGGAAGACACATCATCTAGATCCACGTCCATACGCTCTAGTGTACACAAACGCATAACTCAAGAATTACATGACACTCGACTGATAGACACATGGAGGTTACTTCACCCCGGGGAACGCGATTATACTTTCTATTCCTCTCCACACAAAATATACTCGAGAATAGATTACTTCTTTGTTCCCCACAGTCAGTTAGAGGTGGTTCACAGGGTGGAGATAGGCAACATCACATGGTCGGACCATGCACCTATCACCATGTGTTACTGTTTGTCATCGTCCTTGACGACCAGATCCAAAAATTTGGAGATTGAACGAGAGTCTATTGCAGACACCGGAGGTCCTAGCAGACGTGCAGACTGAACTGACACATTACTTTCGACTTAATGACACAGAAGATTGTGACCCGGGCATAGTATGGGAAGCCCATAAGACGGTAATAAGAGGCATATTTATAAAGCATGGTGCACGCATTAAGAAAGAAAGGGAACAACTATTACTGACTCTTCTTGACAAAATACATGACCTGGAAGCCAAACACAAACAAACGCAGACCGTCTCAATAGAAGCAGACCTAACATCCCTCAGGAAACAAACTGTTGATTTATTACAATATAGAGCTAAAGCTGCCCTGCAAATGTGCAGGAAAATATCTTATGAGTCAGGGAACAAATGCGGGAAACTTCTCGCACGGTCAGTCAGAAAACATCGACTTAATACGTACATTCCCCAAATTATTGATGTAAAGGGGCAAAAAAAGACCACACCAACTCAAATTGCGGATGTATTCAAGAAATATTACACTTCTCTATATAACCTCCCTGTTAAACCGCTATCTGATGACACAGTCAATGACTACCTTACAGCATCTCAAATGCCCAGATTGTCCTTAGAAGATAAGTTAGGACTGGAAGATCCCATCACCATAGAGGAACTGCAGAGAGCGGTAGGGGGGATGAAACCGGGTAAAGCTCCGGGTCCAGATGGGATGACAATACAATATTACCAAACACTCTTGATAATATTAGGCCCCCATATGGTGAAGATGTTTAATGGGCTAAGTAAGGGGGATTCCTTACCGAGGGATACCTTACGGGCACACGTATCTCTTATACTCAAAGAAGACAAGGACCCAGCGGCGTGTGGCAGCTATAGGCCCATATCACTCTTGAACGTGGACCTTAAACTTTTCACGAAAATCCTAGCCAACAGACTGACACAGTTTATGCCAAATCTAGTTCATTTGGACCAAGTGGGATTTATCCCTGCCCGAGAGGCAAGGGATAATACCACCAAGGTACTCAATCCATGAGGTAAACAAACAACATGTCCCATCCGTCTTTCTCAGCACAGACGCTGAGAAGGCGTTTGACCGAGTTAATTGGGCGTTCATGTTGGCGGTCCTTAAGCATATTGGTTTGGGACACAACATGATACATTGCATATCTAGTATATACTCTACGCCCACAGCACAGATCAAGGCGAACGGACTCCTCTCAGATTCGTTCCCAATAACAAACAGTACCAGACAAGGATGCCCGCTTTCACCCCTCCTTTTTGCCCTAACGTTAGAACCTTTTCTTTGCACTATAAGACTGAATCCAGATGTATCAGGTATAACAGTAGGGGATACTCAATACAAAATATCTGCCTATGCAGACAACCTTATGTTCACCCTAACTAACCCTACAGTGTCACTTCCGAACCTTTTGAGGGAATTTGGAAAATATGGCACTCTTTCCAATCTAAAAATCAACTTCGATAAGTCGGAGGCCATGGGAATTAATATAACGCCAAATAGACTGAGCTCTTTAAAATCGCAATTTAAGTTCAGATGGTCAGATACATCACTTAAATATCTAGGGACCTTGATTCCCAAGGACCTAAGACACACCTTCGATCTTAATTTCCCCCCTCTGCTAATCAAATCTAGAATGCTGTTAGAAGAATGGAACAAGGGGCTCCATTCCTGGTTTGGCAGGTGCAATCTAATTAAAATGACCATACTCTCGAAATTTTTATATTTGTTTCAAACCCTGCCAATTAAAATCCTGCTTCAATATTTTAAGCAAATACACTCTATTTTCATACAATTTATATGGGGGAAATCAAAACCTTGACTACGTAGAAGTTACCTTACCCTCCCCAAATACTATGGAGGATTAGCCCTCCCAGACTTAAAAAACTACTATAGGGCAGTTCATCTAGGCAGAATAATAGATTGGTGTAGACACGGCGACAACAAGTTGTGGGTACAACTAGAACAGGCACAGTCCGAGGCCTCATTGCAGGGAGCGGTCTGGTGCTTTGACAAACTATCTGGGACATTGAAATCGCACCCTATAATTGGTACGTCACTTCGGGTGGGAAATGCCACGATACTTGCAAACTCCTTATCTACAGATAGCTCACCTCTATACCCAACTCTGGGTAACCCAGGGTTCCCCCCAGGTCTGGAACGAATAGGATTTGAATCACTTAGATCGACAGGAAAAGACCGAGCTTCTCATTTTTTGATAAACAACAAATGGCCGTCCATACAGTCCTTAACTCTAGAGGGTGGCCAATTTCAACCCTCATTCTGGACAGCAATACGTTTGCATCACTTTCTTTGTACGATCCCCAACCCGTCACAGTTTAACCGTGACCTGACGACTTTTGAAAGCTATTGTAATGAAGAGGGAAATTTACCTCAAGTCCTGTCCAAAACATATGCTTTGATTAATTCCCCTTCTGAACAACCTGCTTTGACGTTCATACGTGCATGGGAAAACGACTTACAACGCACATTTACTAGTGCCCAAATACAAAAGATTATCACATTTTCCCTAAAAACATCTATATGCACCAAAATACAGGAACTTAACTATAAGATACTGACTAGATGGTACTACACGCCTAGTAGACTTCACGAATACTTTCCGGATACATCCGACAAATGCTGGAGATGCCAAACGAGTAAGGGGACGCTCTTCCACATCTTCTGGTCTTGCCCACTCCTGCATCATTTTTGGACGACATTCCGTATAACGCAAAAATTCATGGATTACACAGTAAGTGATGATCCGGCGCTAATTCTGCTTCATGCGACTACGATCTCGCCTCGAACCTATAAAAAATCGATAGTACGACATTTGCTGAACGCAGCTAAAGCGTGCATTCCCCTCTTGTGGAAACAGACGCTCCCGCCGTCTTTAGGGCTGTGGCTGCGCAGAGTGGGGGAGATCAGAAGATTGGAGGACTTGGTCCAAACAGCGCAAAACAAACAAGATCAACACTTACAGACATGGAGGCTGTGGAATATGTTCATACTTTCAGATGAGGGAATAGCCCTTCTGGCAACATAGAACAAAATAATTTAATAGCAGACGGTTCACCTGGGTCGAATACCCCCCCTTTACCCACCCCTTCTCTTCTTCCTAAAAACTTCTTATCCGTCTTTCTCTTCTTTCCTCCTTTTCTTCTCTACTTTCTTCTTTGTCTCTTTACTTTGTAATGTTCTTCAGTGGAATCTATTTGTTTACTTTATTGTATTTCTGGTTTTTAAGATGGAGGTATTACATGACAGTAATCGCAAAACATCCCAGAAACGAAATATACATCGTACATAACAGGCGTTGACCAGTAATTTCTGTAAACACTGACTCGGTTAGCTGGATGTCAACTAACAATTTTGAATACATAAACACAAATGCCAGTTTACTGTTATGGTCAAAATATGCTTTCAATTGTGTATAATGGATGACATGCTGGAGAATGTAATACAATTCTATTTTTGTTTGTTTACTTACCTTTTTTGAAATAAAAATGTATATTTGAAAAAAAAAGAGAGAGAGAGAGAGAGAGAGAGAGAGAGAGAGAGAGAGAGAGAGAGAGAGAGAGAGAGAGAGAGAGAGAGAGAGAGAGAGAGAAAGAGAGAGAAAGAGAGAGAAAGAGAGAGAAAGAGAGAGAAAGAGAGAGAAAGAGAGAGAGAAAGAGAAAGAGAAAGAGAAAGAGAAAGAAAGAAAGAAAGAAAGAAAGAAAGAAAGAAAAAGAAAGAAAGAAAGAAAGAAAGAAAGAGAAAGAGTGAGGGAAGAGCGAGTGAAGAGCGACCAAATAAATATAAAGAGAGAGAAGAGCGAGGAAGAGCGAGCGACAGAGAAATGCGAGCAAGGAAAAGCTAACGAGAGAAGAGTGAGAGAGGAGGAGATAACGAGAGAAGAGCGAGCAAGTGCAAGCGAGGAAGAGCGAGCGAGAAAGAGAGAGAGAGCGAGGGAAGAGTGAGCGAAGAGCGACCAAGAAAGAAATATAAAGAGATAGAGAGAGAGATAGAGAGAGGGAAGAACGAGCGAGAGATGAAGAGCGAACGAGAGAAGAGCGACTGAGAGACAGAGCGAGGGAAGAGAGAGCGAGGGAAGAGAAGAGAGTGAAGAGCGAACGAGAGAGGTGGGCTAACTAGAGAAGAGCGAGGAAGAGCGAGAGAAAGGGAGAGAGAGAGATAAGAGCGAGCAAGAGAGAGGAAGAGCGGCAAAGAGAAAGAGTGAGAGAGAAGAGCGAGCAAGAGCTAACGAGAGAGAGAGAGAAGAGCGAGCAAGAGCTAACGAGAGAAGAGCGAGCAAGGAAGAGATAACGAGAGAAGAGTGAGCGAGAGAAGAGTGAGCAAGAGCGAGCGAGGAAGAGCGAGTGAGAGAGTGAGATAAAAAGAGAGAGAGCGAGAGAGAGAGAGAGAGGAGCCAAAAGAGGAGCTAACGAGAGAAGAGCGAGCGAGGAAGAGCGAATGAGAGAAGAGCGAGGGAAGAGCGAGAGAGGAAGAGCTAATGAGAGAAGAGCGAATGAGAGAAGAGTGAGGGAAGAGAGAGAGAAGAGCGAGGAAGAGCAAGCGAAGGAAGAGCGAGCGAAGGAAGAGCGAGCGAGGTGTACAATGGAGGATAGAGGATAGAGGTGGAAGATGGAGGCTAGAGAAGGAGGATAATGGAAGATGGAGGATATAGGATAGAGGAGGAGGATGGAGGATAGAGGAAGAGAAAGAAGAAAGATGGAGGATATAGGATAAAGGAGGAGGAAGATGGAAGGTATAGGATAGAGGAGGAGGAAGATGGAGAATAGAGGGGGAGGAGGATAAGGAGGAGGAAGATGGAGGATAGAGGAGGAAAAAGAAGAAAGATGGATGATATAGAATAGAGGAGGAGGAAGATGGAGGATAGAGGAGAAGAAAGATGGAAGATGGAGGATATGGTATAGAGGATAGAGGAGGAGGAAGAAGGAAGATGGAGGATATAGGATAGAGGAGGAAGAGGATAGAGGAGGAGGGGGACCAAGCATGATAGAGGGGGAGGAAGGTGGAAGATATAGGATAGAGGAGGAGGGGGACAACAGAGGATAGAGGGGGAGGAAGATGGAAGATATAGGATAGAGAAGGAAGATGGAAGATATAGGATAGAGGGAGAGGTGGAAGATACATGATAGAGGGGGAGGAAGATGGAAGATATAGGATAGAGGAGGAGAAGGAAGATGGAAGATAAAGGTTATAGGATAGAGGATAGTGGAGGAGGAAGATGGAGGATAGAGGGGGAGGGGGACAATGGAGGATAGAGGAAGAGGAAAATGGAAGATATAGGATAGAGGGGGAGGGGGAAGATACAGGATAGAGGGGGAGGAAGATAGAAGATATAGGATACAGGAGGAGAAGGAACAGAACACAGAAACTCCGCACTTAGGACTACAAAAGAGAAGAAGGTATGCAGCCTCCCCTGATAGACCCCCAAGGGGGCTAGTATGTATAAAGAAAGTAAAGAATGGGGTGAATGTCGCTCCCTGTTTGTGGGGTATGTGATCTATATGTGCAACAACAGTGCTACCAAAACCACTATAATGATATACACATTATGTGAAACCCCTTGTAAAGTATAACTAGATCCAATCAAATCAATCAATACTGAAAATTAGTGGTCTATTGTACCATAAATCATAAAATCATAAATAACGTGTAAAACTCAGTGATATACAGTGCTAGGCATATATGCAATGTTGTGCCAATCTGTAACAAAATATGCATCATGTCAAGTCCAGTATGGTAAAAAAATAAAAAAAGGAATGAAACTCCAAAAAATGACAAACACTCGAATATTTCAAAAAAAGTGGAATATTTCAAAAAAGTGGGGGCTACGCACTTACGTCACTTCCGGTACAGAGACAGGGAGCTTGGAACGCAGCTGGACCGCATGCTGCGAGGCGGTTCTTCCTGGTCACCTATTGCACATACACTTTAGTGTTTTTGGAGCTTTAGTTACTGCTTTAGGAAAAAACTTTTTTTTTTATGTCATTTTAATAAAAGTAATTTTATCTAAAATACTACACTATGGGAGTGCCATCTCTTCCAATGAGGACTTATCCCTGAAGATCCCTTTTCTGGATATGGTGGCAGAGGTTGTGATGTGCGGCTGACCGATCCGGACGTCCTGTTTTAGTGGAAGCACGGGCCATTGATAGAGGGATCACAGGAGACCATCCATGAAGACTACCTATGATGTTCCATATTGCCTGTCACTCCTGTAGGGGTATAAGGAGCTGGTGAGTGGGGAGCCATAGGGAGAGCACAGAAGCCACTGGTCAATTTGAGCACAAGTCACCAGACTGTTTGAACTTTTTTGAAACACCTTTTTGAAATATTCCACTTTTTTGAAATATTCCAGTGTCATTTTTTGGTGTTTCATTCCTTTTTTTTTTACCATACTGGACTTGATATGCTGCACATTTTGTGACAGATTGGCACAACATTGCATATATGCCTAGCACTGCATATAACTGTATATCACTGAGTTTTACACGTTGTTATTTATGATTTTATGATTTATGGTACAATAGACCACTCATTTTCAGTATTGATTGATTTGATTGGATCTAGTTATACTTTACAAGGGGTTTCACAAAATGTGTATATCATTATAGTGGTTTTGGTAGCACTGTTGTTGCACATATAGATCACATACCCCACAATCAGGGAGCGCCATTCACCCCATTCTTTACTTTTTATAGGAGGAGAAGGAAGATGGAAGATTTAGGATAGAGGATAGAGGAGGAGGAAGATGGAGGATAGAGGGGGAGGAGGATTAGGAGGAGGAAGATGGAGGATATAGGGGGAGGAAGATGGAAGATACTGTATAGGATAGAGGAGGAGAAGGAAGATGGAAGATATAGGATAGAGGGGGAGGAGGAAGATGGAAGATATTGGATGGAGGAGGAGGAGGAAGATGGAGGATAGATGGGGGGATTAGGAGGAGGAGGAGGAGAAAGAAGAAAGATGGAGGATATAGGATAAAGGATAGAGGAGGAGGAAGATGAAGGATAGAGGAGAAGAAAGGTGGAAGATGGAGGATATGGTATAGAGGATAGAGGAAGAGGAAGAAGGAAGATGGAGGATATAGGATAGAGGAGGGGGAGGACAGAGGATAGAGGATAGAGGGGGAGGAGGAGGAAGATGGAGGATAGAGGAGGAGGAATATGGAAGATATAGGATAGAGGAGGAGGAAGATAGAGGGGGCGGAGGATTAGGAGGAGGAAAATGAAAGGTTAGAGGATAGAGGAGGAGGAAGATGGAAGATATAGGATAGAGGAGGAGGGGGACAACGGAGGACAGAGGGGAGGAAGATAGAAGATATAGGATAGAGGAGGAGGAAGATAGAGGATAGAGGGGGAGGAGGAAGATGGAGGATAGAGGGGGAGGAAGATGGAAGATATAGGATAGAGGAGGAGGGGGACCACGGAGGATAGAGGGGGAGGAAGATGGAAGATATAGGATAGAGGAGGAGAAGGAAGATGGAAGATAAAGGATATAGGATAGAGGGGAGGAGGAAGATGAAAGATATAGTATAGAGGAGGAGGAGGAAGATCGAGGATGGAGGATAGAGGGGGAGAAAGAAGAAAGATGGAGGATATAATATAGAGGAGAAGGAGGAAGACAGAGGATAGAGGAGAAGAAAGATGGAAGATGGAGGATAGGGTATAGAGGATAGAGGAGGAGGAAGAAGGAAGATGGAGGATATAGGATAGAGGGGGAGGAGGAGGAAGATGGAGGATAGAGGAGGAGGAAGATAGAAGATATAGGATAGAGTAGGAGGAGGAAGATGAAAGATAGAGGATAGAGGGGGAGGAGGATTAGGATGAGGAGGAAGATGGAGGATAGAGAAGGAGGATGGAGGATAGAGGAGGAGAAAAAAGAAAGATGGAGGATATAGGATAGAGGAGGAGGAGGAAGATGGAGGATAGAGGAGAAGAAAGATGGAGGATATGGTATAGAGGAGGAAGAAGAAGGAAGATGGAGGATATAGAATAGAGGAGGAGGCGGAGGATAGAGGATAGAGGATAGAGGGGGAGGAGGATTAGGTGGAGGAGGAAGGTCCTTGTGCTGTCCCAAAGATGTTGCTTGCAGGACTTTTTTTAACGGGCTTTCACACTGGGACTGCAGATGAGGCATTTTTAGACGCTTTACAGATACTATTTTTAGCGCTAAAGCGCCTGAAAAATGCCTCCAGTGTAAAAGGGGTCTTAATGCGGTGCTTCGTTTTTGGGGTCCTGTACACGGCTAGGCTCCCAAAAAGTCTCACACGTGTGGTATTCCCGTACTCAGGAGAAGCAGCAGAATGTATTTTGGGGTGTAATTTCACATTTACCCATGGCATGTGTGAGCAATTTATCATTTAGTGGCAACTTTGTGTAGAAAAAAAAAAGTGTCATATTACCAAAACTTGTTGCAAAATATAAAATATTCCATGGACTCCACATGCCTATCAGCAAATAGCTTGTGGTGTCTACTTTCCAAAAAGGGGTCATTTGGGGGAGGGGTTGAACTGTCCTGGCATTTTATGCACAACATTAGAAGCTTATGCTACACATCACCCACTCTTCTGACCACTTGAAGACAAAGCCCTTTCTGACACTTTTTCTAGCAAAAATAAAATTTTTCATGTAAATTACTTTGTACCCCCAAACATTATATATTTTTTAACGCAAAGGGCCCACAGAATAAAATGGTGGGTGTTGCAATTTTTTTTACAATGTATTTGCGCAGCAATTTTTCAAACGCAATTTTTTGGGAGAAAAAACACTTTTTTGAATTTTAATGCACTTTTTAATGCTGAGTCTGCTATTAATAATTTTGGTAATTGTCTCCTGCTGCCATATCTTTAAACTTCCATATTTACTGCTAGCTCTATAACAAACACACTGCAATAGCAATATTACTGGTGATTGATTCTCAACTCCATGTGGCTTGAGTGATCAAGAGAGTTAATTAGCTTTACGACCCTAGCCTGTGTCTGTAGCTGGTCTGGCCCTGGCCATCTCCTCCCCATATTCAGGTGTCTCACATCAGACCCAATAATGACCAACTGAGAAATGCATCCCAGCTTAGTCACTCTATAAATTAATGGCAGCTTATGGGGTGGCGCAGACAGGGGCAAGGCGCAGACATCATGGCTCTGTCCTGAGTGGCTCTGTCACGAGGGATGCGCAGTTTCACCGACACAGTTTAACTAAAGCAGGATAACTAAAGCTACATGCACAACAGGAACTCTGCTCTACTCTGCAAGACGTCAAGCAAACCACCTTTGAAATTTATTTTATATTAGGTTAGTTTCCCACTCTCTATCCACTAACATGCTCCTTATTCTCTTCCTTCTCACATTGGTGTCTTCTATCCTCAAATTGTCTTTACTCTACCCTTCCTCTCTTCCCTGCAGCATGCACATATCACCCTCACTCCTACCCTCTCCCTACTATGGCACCCATCATCTCCTGCAGTTGCTGCACCCATATGCTGACATAAACACCAGGGCCACTAGACACGTGCGCTCATGCACATCCCACTCCCACCTTGCCTTCCTCACCCTCTTCCTTCTCCTAGTCTCAGGTGACATTTCTCCTATCCTGGTCCACCATTTTCCAAATGCAAGCCACATATCCAATACCCCTCCCCCTCTGGCAACCACCGCAATCCACTCAGTTTAATTTCTATCCCCCTGCTTCCTCAAAGTACCCCACCAATCTCATGCGGAGATCTATTGAATTGAGATGGCTCTCTATTTGTACCCATAATTTGGTGGAGGAATGATGGAACCAGTTAAGTATACGTGTTAGTACTGCTGCTCTATAGTATATAGAGGCATCTGGAGCTCCAGCTCCACCACGAATCTTGGGGAGCGATAGCGTCTCATAGCGTATCCGAGGACGAGCCCCCCCCCTAGATAAAAGAGGAGAACAGTTGGCGGAGTTTCTTAAAGAACCAGGAGGGTATTAAAATGGGAATTGTCTGGAACAAATAAAGAAACCGAGGGAGGACGTCCATTTTTTAGTACATACATTTTTAAAAGCCTTTAAAAACCTTTACAGGTTACCACTTTAGATTTACAGAGGAAGTCTACTGCTAAAATTACTGCCCTCAATCTGACCTTCGTGGTGATACCTCACATGCATGGTGCAATTGCTGTTTACATATGACACCAGACTGCCGCTTGCGTTCACCTTTTTGCAAGAGCACGGGGGACTGGGGTGCTTTTTCTTTTATTATTATTTATTTCGCTTTTTTGTTTTATTTTTAAACTGTTCCTTTCATTTTTATTTTTTTTACTGCCCTCGATCTGACCTTCATGGTGATACCTCACATGCATGGTGCAATTGCTGTTTACATTTGACGCCAGACCGACCCGCGAGAGCAGGGGGGGACAGGGGTGCTTTTTTTTTTTTGCTTTTTTTTTTTTTGCTTTTTAATATTATTTTTAAACGGTTTCTTTCATTTTTTTTTAATCATTTTTATTGTTATCTCAGGGAATGTAAATATCCCCTATGATAGCAATAGGTAGTGATAGGTACTCTTTTTTTGAAAAAATTGGGGTCTATTAGACCCTAGATCTCTCCTCTGCCCTCAAAGCATCTGACCACACCAAGATCAGTGTGATTAAATGCTTTCCCAATGGCACTGTTTATAGCTGGCGAAACCTAAGTCATGAAATGCTCGTAGCTTCCGGTTTCTTAGGCCATAGAGATGATTGGAGCCATTCTGGTCTCCGATTAGCTCTATGGTCAGCTGGCAGAATCACCGGCTGCATTCTCGGGTTTCCTGTTGGGACAGGAGAGCCAGAGAAAACCATGGAAGATGGTGGGAGGGGGGCATTCCCTCCCACTGCTTGTAAAAGCAGTCTAGAGGCCAATTAGCCGCTAAGATTGCTTTTACATGAAAGCCGACCGCTGGCTGAAAAGAATGATACCAAGATGATACCAAAACCTGCAGGCATCATTCTGGTATAACCAAAGTCCAGCAACATACCAGTACGTTGCTGGTCCTTGTTGGGCATATATTGTAATGCCTCGTGGGAGCAAACGCTGTTGCTGTCAAGATAATTAAATCAGTGGTGCAGCTAAATGGCGCATCTGCTAAGCAAATGATGGTTAACAATAAAACAAAGTAACATTACAGTATAACAGTAAGACTTACCATACCTTCAAAGCAAATACAATAAAACATAGTAAAAATAAAACATTACAGTTCAAAAATACAGTAACAAAAGAGAGAGAACAATAGATATAGAACAATAGAGAGCGAACAATTGAGCAGACAATAGAGAGCGAACAATAGAAAGAGAAGAGAAATAAAACCACAACTATTTTTGGCTTTTTTATTTCTTTTTGTGTTTTTGTGTATTTTTTAATTTTTTTGCACTTTTATATAAACTGTATACGTTCCAGATTAGGGTCTCTCAAAATGTGATGGCCATCTCATCTTTCGAGACCCTGTGTTAGTGTGCCTAGGACTGTGCAATGCTATACCCTACGCTAATACTCCACTAGTGTGTGGTAGTGTTCGAAACAGTCACCAATGCAAAGACCAGGTAGGTCAGGAGGGACAAGAAAGGCGGCTGTCAAGCCTATATCCGCGGTTTCTACAGACACAACATCTTTTTTGCGGATTTCTTTGGGTAGGGGTACCAGGGAGGACATGCGAAAAATGCCTCCCATGCAGCCGGCTCACTGCATTTGGATTGGGAAGTTGGGCCACAGCACCGTCTGGAAACAGAAGGGCTGTGATGATCTCTTCCTGGAATTTAAGGAAGGATCCAGTTCATCCTGAGGCTTTGTATAGCGCATAAGCATTCAGCAGAGCCAATTGGAATAAGTATACAGACACTTTTTTTTACCAGCATCTGGTCTTACAGGCAATTAGGTACGGCACCAACAACTGGACGTTGAGGTCCACCCCTCCCATATTAAGGTTATTTTCGTGGACACAGAGGGGTTTCTCCACAACACCAGCCGCCGTAGGAATTTGGACCGTCGTGTCTGCATGAAGGGAGGACAGAAAGAAAACATTCTTATTATCCCTCCACTTCACAGCAAGCAAATTATTACACTTCAAGCAGGCTCTCTCCCCCAGCCTAAGATGGGAATCTACAAGCTGCTGGGGTAAGCCCCGGCGATTAGATCGCACGGTGCCTCATGTGCCAATTCCATGATCAAACAAGTTACTAAAAAGTGGCACGCTCATGTAATAATTGTCCACATATAAGTGGTACCCCTTTCCGAATAAGGGTGACACCAAGTCCCACACAATCTTACCAGCGCTCCCTATGTAGTCTGGGCGGTTCTCTGGCTCTACGTAACTATCTCTTCCTGGGTGAACCATTAAACTGTATTATAGCCTGTGGCCCTGTCACAGAGCTTATACATCTTGACCCCATATCTGGCACGCTTGCTGGGAATATACTGTTTGAATGACAAGCGGCCAGAAAACTTAATCAGGGACTCATTAATGCAGACAACTTGATCGGGAGTAAACAAGGCTGCAAACTGCTGGTTGAAGTGGTTTACAAGGGGCCGAATTTTGTAAAGCCGATCGTATTCAGGGTCACCCCGAGGACAACAGAGTTCATTGTCATTGAAATGCATGAACTGCACGATCTGCTCGTATCGTGTCCTGGTCATGGAGGCAGAGAACACGGACATATGGTGAATTGGGTCAGTGGACCAATATGCAACTAACTCAACCAATACGCAACTCACTCTTTTTAGTTATGCCCATGAGGAGGGATAGGCCCAGAAAGGTCTTAAATTCAGAAACCGTAATAGGTTTCTAATCTCTGGCAAGGGTCAATTGGGGATTAGCGGCGATGAATTGACCAGCATATAAATTGCTTTGGTTCACAATAGATCTATAGAGATCTTCGGTGAAAAACAGCAAATAAAAATCAAGTGACGTAAAATCAACTATTTCCAACTGAATTCTGGGTTGGCCAGTAAATGGGGAAAGTACAGGTGCTGCAGAAGTGGTGGGCTCCCAATTTGGATTGGCAAATGCAGCAGGAAGGGCACTATGGGCTTGACGGGCCTGTCTTTGTCTTCTTGGTGGCTGCGGGACTCTAGTGCTTGCCAATTCACCAGAAAGATGAGTGGCACTAGTACTGGCTCTCTGCTCCATACGAAAGCCCAGCGGTTCTTGCACCTCAACGATGGCAGAAGAACGGGGTTGGGTACACCTGACCTTGGCAGAGACCACTACTACATCGTCAGAGCTATCTGTCAGGGTGCCGCTGCTGTCTACGGGTTTGTATTCTGAGCCTGAATCTGACAGATGGGTCTTCACTATCTGTCATGTTTAGAAACATGTAGGCCTCTTCACTAGTGTACCATCAATCTGACATTTTGGTCTCTAAATTTACTGGTACACTAGTGAGACTCCTGGAAAAAGAGCTCCTGACTGTCAGCGACTGATTCAAACGCTACCAAACCGTTCGCAGGGATCAGGCCTGACCCTTCGAACGCTGCAGTTATGTGTGTTGTGTTTTTGTAAGTGACAGTGATTGATTGATACTGCACTTGCGTGGGCTGGGCAGAGGGGCTAAACGCAGGTGCTAGCAGGTATCTGGGCTGATCCCACTAACACTGCATTTTTGGGAATCCTAAACTGCTGGGGACGCTAATATAGTTCTGATCAGATATTGATCCGTTCAGACACTATACTTCTAAGGGAGGTTTAAGGTGCGTGTGTGGGTGTTAGCACCACTGGCACTATCCTGACGCTGCCTGGAGCGACGCAGACCCTGACTGATGCTAAAATCTAACTGATGTCACCCGCCGGGTGATCAGGGGGTTAAACCTTAATTTGGTAATATACGGCGGGTGCCCATACGCTATAAAAAAATATCTAACTAACCAGCGTCACCCGTGACACTAATAGGGTGATCACTGGTGACAGGGGGTGATCAAGGGGTTAAACCTTTATTAGGGGGGTCCCTAGACCTATCTGGGCCTACTACTAATTACCCTAACACTGATTAGTGTCACTAATGTCACCAGTACAGTGATGAAAGAAAAATTTGAACACTGCACTGGGTGACACAGTGACAGGTGGTGAGGGGGTTAACTGGGGGGGGGGGGGCGATCGGGGGGTGGAATATGTGCCTATGTGTACTGATGTTAGTGTAGTGTTGGTGCAACTCACGGTTAGATGTTATCTCTTCTCTCTCTGGAACGAAAAGGATTCCACAAGGAGAGATTACATCACTTCCTCTGTCTGTGTTTACACTTACACACGCAGGGGAGGATTTCATTTGTCAGGACCGATCAGCAGGTCTAGGCCAGAAACCATTAGCCTGGGCCTGGAGACTGATCGGTTCTCCAATGAATCCGATCGTCGCAGCCACCATAACATAACGCCGATTTGCCCACCCATGCCATTCTGCCGCAGTAAAACTGCGGCAGGTGGTCGAGAAGTGGTTAAAAAGGCGAGACTCCTCCCACAAATACAGGTGGCCCTGCGTCCCGCCTTCCTACATGCCGAAGCATGGGGGCAATGTTAGGGGTAAATCGCTCCTCCACCCCTGCTTCGGTATATATGCTCTTTTTTTTAACTGTGGTGGTGCAATCACCTCCTTCAGCGCTGGAGTCGCTGATTTACATGTCATGAGAGCAAACGCTGTTGCTGTCAAGATACATGAATCAGTACTGCAGCTGAATGGCGTACCTGAAAAGAAAATAATGGTTAACAATAAAGCACAGTAAACAGTAAAGTATAAAAGAATTACATACCTGAAAAGCAAACATGATAAAACATATAAAACATTGCAGTTAAGCATAAAATACAGTAAAATAGAGAGAGAGAACAATAGAGAGAGAAGAACAAGAAAATGACAACAATTTTTTGCTTTCATATTTTTGATACTTTTATTTTTTTTTAACTTTTATTTGTAACTGTAATGCTGCGTACACACCGTCAGATTTTCCAATGGAAAATGTTCAATGGGAGCTTTTTGTCGGAAATTAAGACCGTGTGTAGGCTCCATCGCACATTTTCCACCGGAATTTCCGACACACAAAATTTGAGATCTGGATTTCAGATTTTCCAACAAAATCCTTTCTCGTAAATTCCAATTGTGTGTACACAATTCCGACGCACAAAGTTCCACGCATGCTCGGAATCAAGTAGAAGAGTCGCACTGGCTATTGAACTTCATTTTTCTCGAGACGTCGGACGCGTTGTACGTCACCGTGTTCTAGACGTTCAGAATTTCCGACAAGATTTGTGTGACCGTGTGTATGAAAGACAAGTTTGAGCCAACATCCGTCGGAAAAAATCCATGGATTTTGTTGTCGGAATGTCCGATCAATGTCCGATCGTGTGTACGGAGCATAAAGGTTCCAGTTTCAGGTCTCTCAAAATGCGATGGCATCTTTGGAGACCCTGTGAAAGTGTGCCCTAGGACTGTGCCATGCTGTACCCTACGCTAATACTCCACTAGTGTGTGGTAAGCCCCATACACACTATAAGATTTTCTGCAGATTTTTATCTTCAGATTTACCAAAACATATAATATTAGGTCAAACCTTAAGAGTTTCAATTTGTATGCAATCAGGCAGGCCCTTGCACTAAATGGTTTTGGTAAAACTGAAGACAAGAATCAGCAGAAAATCTGATAGTGTGTATGGGGCTTTAGAGACAGAAACAGTCACCGATGAAAAGACCAAGTTGGTTAGGACAGGAGGGCCAATAATAGCAAGTGTCACGCCTATATCCACGCTTGCTACAGACATGACATCTTATTTGGGGTGCTCGTTGGGTAGGGGTACCAGGGAGGACATACGGAAAATGCCTCTCATGTAGCCAGTTAGTTGGTTAGTTTCACTGTCAGTCTTTTATAGCGTCAGGGTACCCCCTTATATAACCTAATAAAGGTTTTAACCCCCTGATCGCCCCCCTAGTTACATCCACCCCGCCACCAGAGATCACTGTCATGGGTGACGCTAATAAGTTTTTTTATAACGTCATATGTAAAGTGTATATTTTTTTATAAACAAGACTAAACATACATACTATCTTCTCATAACACTTATCTATGTTTACAATAATATATATATATATATATATATATATATGTGTTTGTTTTTTTTTGCAAACAGAAGTGAGGGGAAAGGGAGAGGTTCAGAAGATAACAGAGAAGGTGACAAGAAATCAGAAACACACAGCAAGCCTGGGTTCACACATATGCGAACACAGACATTGCATGTGATTCGCACCCGCACTGTGGGGCCAATCACATGCCATGTCTGTGGAATGCGAGTTCAGCCATAGAGTTTGTATGGCTGAACTCGCATTGGATTTGCACAGAAAAAGTGCAGGGACTTTTTCTCGCACTGGAATCAGATCGCATGGTGTTCTCACCCATGCAATCCGATTTCTGTCTGAATCCACAGTTCACACTGCGATCTGTGAACCGATCTAGTCATTAATATTGAATTGACACCCACAGCGGTTCGCAGAGGGCAGTGTAAACTGCCTCGGGGAGAGATGCGATGCAGGAACTGGCAATGGAATAGTGTGAACCTAGGCTTAGTGTGAACCTAGGCTTAGGCCCCATACACACTATTAGATTTTCTGCAGATTTTTGTCTTGGTTTTGGTAAATCTGAAGACAAAAATCTGCAGAAAATCTAATAGTGTGTATGGGACCTAAGAAACAATTTCATGACAAATAATTTACAAGTACGTTGACTATAATATCTATCTTAGCTATAAAATCTATACAAGAACAAAAAACATACATACTATCTTATCTATGTTTACAATTTTTATTTTTTTTCAAACAAACAGAAGTGAGGGGAAAGGGAGAAGTTAACAGAGGATGTGACAAGGAAATTATTTAATTAAAAATAAATTACATAGACATGGAATAGTGGATCTGTATGGATTATTAAAAAAACTATATATTATTTAGTGTCATGAAAGACACTAAATTGTTAGATGGTAAAGAAGTAATGCTAAACTCTGGAATAAAAAAATATCCAATTCAGGTATGTGTTCTTAACTCCAAAAAAGTGATTTTTACTGGTTTCAGACTCCTCCAAATCTCCATATTGTTTTTGTGATCCGACTTCCAGCTGTGGGCTGTAGGCTATGGGCAGTGTACATAGAGCATTGTACATAACTGCAACGAACGTGCACTGCTTGTTCCAAACAGAAATGAAGGGGTAAATCAGAGGTGTGGGAGCTCATGGAGGATGTTACAGTACAAGGAAGCCGAAAATTAAAGAAAGAAATGAATTAATGAAAATAGATAACAGGTCCCTTAAAAAAGGGGGAGTGTGTATTGATATTTACTGAAAAATAAAAGGTCATTGTTTAGTGTTGCAAAAAAAAAAAAGGGGGGCCTCCTCCACCCCTTATAGCCGGCCAATCACTCTCCTTTTTTGTAAGATGTTTATGTATGAAGTGACACTAAACTATGGTTTAAAAAAAAAGTGTTTTGCTGTTTATATTTTGAGTTTGTTGCTACATTTTGTAGCCTGGTCTGGAGTGTTCACCTAAAGAGTAGTGGTTCCATCAGGGTGAACGGATTCCTTTTCGGCGGTAATGGTCTGGGAGCCTCCACCCGCGAGCTAGAGGCTGCCTCAGGGTGAAGGGAGTCCTTTGCGGCGGAAATGGTCTGGGGGCCTCCACCCACGAGCTAGAGGCTGCGTCAGGGTGAATGGACTCCTTTTCTGTGTTAATTGTCTGGGAGCCTCCACCCGAGAACTAGAGGCTGCATCAGGATGAAGGGACTCCTATTTGGTGGTAATTGTCTGGGAGCCTCCACCCGCGAGCTAGAGGCTGCGTCAGGATGAAGGGACTCCTTTTCGGTGGTAATGGCCTGTTGCCCTGTCACAGAGCTTATACATCTTGACCCTATATCTGGCACACTTGCTGGGGAGATACTGTCTGAAAAACAAGCGACCAGAAAACATAATCATGGGTTCGTCAATGCACACAACTTTATTGGGAGTAAACAAGGCTGCAAACTGTTGGTTGAAGTGGTTTACGAGGGGCTGAATTTTGTGGAGCCGATCAAATTCAGGGTCACCAGATGACAGAGTTCATTGTCATTAAAATGCATGAACTGCAAGATCTGCTCGTATCGTGCCCTGGTCATGGAAGCAGAGAATACGGGCATATGGTGAATTGGGTCAGTGGACCAATATGACCGCAACTCTGGGATAAGCCCACAAAGGTCTTAAATTCAGAAACCGTAATAGGTTTCCAATCTCTGGGAAGGGTGAACTGGGGAATTAGCGGCGATGAATTGACCAGCATACAAATTGCTTTGGTCCACAATAGATCTATAGAGATCTTCCGTGAAAAACAGCGAATAAAAATCAAGTGACGTAAAATCAACTGTTTCCACCTGAATTCCGGGTTGGCCAGTGAATGAGGGAAATACAGGCGCTGCAGAAGTGGTGGGCTCCCAATTAGGATTGGCATATGCAGGGAAGAGCACTATGGGCTCTCCGGGCCTGTCATTGTCTTTATGGTGGCTGTGGGGCACTACTTGTGCTAGCCACCGCACCAGCTTGAACTGCACTTATGGGACTCGCCACATCACCACGTGATACTGCAGTGCTGGTTTTTTGGAAAACCTAAACTACTGACGATGCTTACTAGTTCTGATCAAATCAAAGATACTGATCCGTTCAGACACTATACTAGTAAGGGAGGCGTATGGTGTGTGCATGGGTGTTAGCACTACTGGCACTAATCTGACGTTGCCTGGTATTGACGCTGACCCTGACTGATGCTAAAACCTAACTGATGTAACCCGCCGGGTGATCAGGGGGTCAAAGCTTTATTAAATAATATACGGCGGGTACCCAAACGCTATAAAAAGCTAACTAACCAGCGTCACCCATGACACTAATGTGGTGATCACGGGGTGAAAGGGTTAACTAGGGGCAATCAGGGGGTTAAAACCTTTATTAGGTAATATATGGGGGTACCCTGAAGCTATAAAAGACTGACGGTGAAACTAACCAACTAACTGGCTAACTAGCGTCACCCATGACACTAATACGGCGATCAGAAAATAGATCTGTACACTATATTAGTGACGCTGGTGACAGGGGGTGAAAGGGTTAACTGAGGGTGCGATCAAGAGATTAAACCTTTATTAGGGGGGTACCCTAAAGCTACCTGGGCCTACTACTAACTGTCCTAACGCTGATAAGTGTCACAAATGACACCAGTGTAATGATCAGTAAAAAATCTGAAAACTGCACTTGGTGACACAGTAACAGGGAGTGAAGGGGTTACCTGGGGGTGGCGATCGGGGATGAAAAGTTTGCCTGTGTATACTGTGTCAGTGTAGTGTTGGTGCAACTCACATTTAGATGTCCTCTCTCCTCTTACTGGAACCGAAAAAGATTCCACGAGGGGAGATGACATCACTTCCCCTGCCTGTACATTACACAGGCAGGGTAATCATTTCATTCGCCAGAACCGATCAGCTAGTCTAGACCAGAAATTATTGGCCTGAACCTGAAGACTGATCGGTTTTGCAACAAATAATATTGCCGCTGGCGCGTGCCCCTAACCAGGGGCACGAGGGACATACAGGTACGCCCATTTGCGCAGCGGTGCCACTCTGCCGACGTATATCGACGTTCTGGTGAGCAAGTGGTTAAAAAAATTCCCAATTCAGGTATGTGTTCTTAACCCCAAAAAGTGATTTTTACTGGTTTCAGACTCCTCCAAATCTCCATATTTTTTTTTGTAATGCGACTTCCTGCTGTGGGCTGTAGGCTATGGGCAGTGTACATAACTGCAACGAATGTGCAAGTTATGTACAGAAATGAATGAATGAAAATAGATAACAGGTCCCTTAAAAAATTGGGAGTATGTATTGATTTTTACTGAAAAATAAGGTCATTGTTTAGTGTTGCAACAAAAAAAAATCCGGCCTCCTCCACCCCTTTTAGCCGGCCAATGCCTCTCTTTCTTGAGAGCTAGAGGCTGGGTCAGAATGAAGGGACTTCTTTTTGGTGGTAATTGTCTGGTAGCCTCCACTCACGAGCTAGAGGCTGCATCAGGGTGAAGGGACTCCTTTTCAGTGGTAATGGTCTGGGAGCCTCCACCCGCGAGCTTGAAGGAGCGTCAGGGTAAAGGGACTCCATTTCGGTGGTAATGGTCTGGGAGCCTCCACCCACGAGCTAGAGGCTGCATCAGGGTGAAGGAACTCCTTTTCGGTGGTAATTGTCTGGGAGCCTCCACCCGTGATCTAGAGGCCGCGTCAGGGTGAAGGGATTCCTTTTCGGCGGTAATTGTCTGGGAGCCTCCACCCACGAGCTAGAAGCCTCGTCAGGGTGAAGGGACTCCTTTTCGGTGGTAATTGTCTGGGAGCCTCCACCGAGCTAGAGGCCTGGTCAGGGTGAAGGGACTCCTTTTCGGTGGTAATTGTCTGGGAGACTCCACCCACGAGCTAGAGGCCGCGTCAGGGTGAAGGGACTCCTTTTCGATGGTAATTGTCTGGGAGACTCCACCCACGAGCTAGAGGCCGCGTCAGGGTGAAGGGACTCCTTTTCAGTGGTAATGGTCTGGGAGCCTCCACCCACGAGCTAGAGGCTGCATCAGGGTGAAGGGAGTCCTTTTCGGTGCTAATGGTCTGGGAGCCTCCACCCACAAGCTAGAGGCAGCGTCAGGGTGAAAGGACTCCTTTTCGGTGGTAATGGTCTGGGAGCGTCCACCAGCGAGCTAAAGGCTGCGTCAGGGTGAAGGGACTCATTTTTGGTGGTAAAGGTCTGGGAGCCTCCAGTAAGAAATGAATAAATGAAAATAGATAACAGGTCCATTAAAAAAGGGGGGGTGTGTATTGATGTTTACTGAAAAATAAGGTAATTTTTTAGTATTGCAACAAAAAAAAACGTGCCTCCTCCACCCCTTATAGCCGGCCAATGCCTCTCATTTTTTGGTGGTAATGGTCTGGGAGCCTTCACCTGAGAGCTACAGGCTAGGTCAGAATGAAGGGACTCCTTTTTGGTGGTAATTGTCTGGGAGCCTCAACCCACGAGCTAGAGGCTGCGTCAGGGTGAAGGGACTCCTTTTCTGTGGTAATTGTCTGCGAGCCTCAACCCGCGAGCTAGAGGCTGCGTCAGGGTGAAGGAACTCCTTTTCGGTGGTAATTGTCTGGGAGCCTCCACCCGCCAGCTAGAGGCCGCGTCAGGGTGAAAGGACTCCTTTTCTGTGGTAATTGTCTGGGAGCCTCCACCCGTGATCTAGAGGCCGCTTCAGGGTGAAGGGACTCCTTTTCGGTGGTAATTGTCTGGGAGCCTCCACCCGTGATCTAGAGGCCGCGTCAGGGTGAAGGGATTCCTTTTCGGCGGTAATTGTCTGGGAGCCTCCACCCACGAGCTAGAAGCCTCGTCAGGGTGAAGGGACTCCTTTTCGGTGGTAATTGTCTGGGAGCCTCCACCGAGCTAGAGGCCTGGTCAGGGTGAAGGGACTCCTTTTCGGTGGTAATTGTCTGGGAGACTCCACCCACGAGCTAGAGGCCGCGTCAGAGTGAAGGGACTCCTTTTCGATGGTAATTGTCTGGGAGACTCCACCCACGAGCTAGAGGCCGCGTCAGGGTGAAGGGACTCCTTTTCAGTGGTAATGGTCTGGGAGCCTCCACCCACGAGCTAGAGGCTGCATCAGGGTGAAGGGAGTCCTTTTCGGTGCTAATGGTCTGGGAGCCTCCACCCACAAGCTAGAGGCAGCGTCAGGGTGAAAGGACTCCTTTTCGGTGGTAATGGTCTGGGAGCGTCCACCAGCGAGCTAAAGGCTGCGTCAGGGTGAAGGGACTCATTTTTGGTGGTAAAGGTCTGGGAGCCTCCAGTAAGAAATGAATAAATGAAAATAGATAACAGGTCCATTAAAAAAGGGGGGGTGTGTATTGATGTTTACTGAAAAATAAGGTAATTTTTTAGTATTGCAACAAAAAAAAACGTGCCTCCTCTACCCCTTATAGCCGGCCAATGCCTCTCATTTTTTGGTGGTAATGGTCTGGGAGCCTTCACCTGAGAGCTACAGGCTAGGTCAGAATGAAGGGACTCCTTTTTGGTGGTAATTGTCTGGGAGCCTCAACCCACGAGCTAGAGGCTGCGTCAGGGTGAAGGGACTCCTTTTCTGTGGTAATTGTCTGCGAGCCTCAAGCCGCGAGCTAGAGGCTGCGTCAGGGTGAAGGAACTCCTTTTCGGTGGTAATTGTCTGGGAGCCTCCACCCGCCAGCTAGAGGCCGCGTCAGGGTGAAAGGACTCCTTTTCTGTGGTAATTGTCTGGGAGCCTCCACCCGTGATCTAGAGGCCGCTTCAGGGTGAAGGGACTCCTTTTCGGTGGTAATTGTCTAGGAGCCTCCACCCGAGATCTAGAAGCCTCGTCAGGGTGAAGGGACTCCTTTTCGGTGGTAATTGTCTGGGAGCCTCCACCGAGCTAGAGGCCTCGTCAGGGTGAAGGGACTCCTTTTCGGTGGTATTTGTCTGGGAGCCTCCACCCACGATCTAGAGGCCACGTCAGGGTGAAGAGACTCCTTTTCTATGGTAATTGTCTGGGAGCCTCCACCCGCGATCTAGAGGCCGCGTCAGGGTAAAGGGACTCCTTTTCGGTGGTATTTGTCTGGGAGCCTGCAACCGCGTGAAGGGACTCCTTTTCGGTGGTATTTGTCTGGGAGCCTCCACCCGAGATCTAGAGGCCTCGTAAAGGTGAAGGGACTCTTTTTCGGTGGTAATTGTCTGGGAGCCTCCACCCACGATCTAGAGGCCGTGCCAGGGTGAAGGGACTCCTTTTCAGTGGTAATTATCTGGGAGCCTCCATCCATGAGCTAGAGGCTGCGTCAGGGTGAAGGGACTCTTTTTCGGTGGTAATTGTCTAGGAGCCTCCACCCACGATCTAGAGGCTGCATCAGGGTGAAGGGACTCCTTTTTGGTGGTTATTGTCTGGGAGCCTTCACCCGAGATCCAGAGGCCTCGTCAGAGTGAAGGGACTCCGTTTCGGTGGTAATTGTCTGGGAGCCTCCACCCTCGAGTTAGAGGCTGCGTCAGGGTGAAGGGACTCCTTTTCAGGGGTAATTGTCTGGGAGCTTCCACCCGCGATCTAGAGGCCACGTCAGGGTGAAGGGAATCCTTCTTGGTGGTATTTGTCTGGGAGCCTCCACCCGAGATCTAGAGGCCTCGTCAGGGTGAAGGGACTCCTTTTCGGTGGTATTTATTTGGGAACCTCCATCCGCGATCTAGAGGCCGCGTCGGGGTAAAGGGGCTCCTTTTCGGTGGTATTTGTCTGGGAGCCTCCACCCGCGATCTAGAGGCCGCGTCAGGGTAAATGGACTCCTTTTCGGTGGTATTTGTTTGGGAGCCTCCACCCACGATCTAGAGGTTGCGTCAGGGTGAAGGGACTCCATTTCGGTGGTTATTGTCTGGGAGCCTCCACCCGCGATCTAGAGGCCTCGTCAGGGTGAAGGGACTCCTTTTCGGTGGTAATTGTCTGGGAGCCTCCACCGAGCTAGAGGCCTGGTCAGGGTGAAGGGACTCCTTTTCGGTGGTAATTGTCTGGGAGACTCCACCCACGAGCTAGAGGCCGCGTCAGAGTGAAGGGACTCCTTTTCGATGGTAATTGTCTGGGAGACTCCACCCACGAGCTAGAGGCCGCGTCAGGGTGAAGGGACTCCTTTTCAGTGGTAATGGTCTGGGAGCCTCCACCCACGAGCTAGAGGCTGCATCAGGGTGAAGGGAGTCCTTTTCGGTGCTAATGGTCTGGGAGCCTCCACCCACAAGCTAGAGGCAGCGTCAGGGTGAAAGGACTCCTTTTCGGTGGTAATGGTCTGGGAGCGTCCACCAGCGAGCTAAAGGCTGCGTCAGGGTGAAGGGACTCATTTTTGGTGGTAAAGGTCTGGGAGCCTCCAGTAAGAAATGAATAAATGAAAATAGATAACAGGTCCATTAAAAAAGGGGGGGTGTGTATTGATGTTTACTGAAAAATAAGGTAATTTTTTAGTATTGCAACAAAAAAAAACGTGCCTCCTCTACCCCTTATAGCCGGCCAATGCCTCTCATTTTTTGGTGGTAATGGTCTGGGAGCCTTCACCTGAGAGCTACAGGCTAGGTCAGAATGAAGGGACTCCTTTTTGGTGGTAATTGTCTGGGAGCCTCAACCCACGAGCTAGAGGCTGCGTCAGGGTGAAGGGACTCCTTTTCTGTGGTAATTGTCTGCGAGCCTCAAGCCGCGAGCTAGAGGCTGCGTCAGGGTGAAGGAACTCCTTTTCGGTGGTAATTGTCTGGGAGCCTCCACCCGCCAGCTAGAGGCCGCGTCAGGGTGAAAGGACTCCTTTTCTGTGGTAATTGTCTGGGAGCCTCCACCCGTGATCTAGAGGCCGCTTCAGGGTGAAGGGACTCCTTTTCGGTGGTAATTGTCTAGGAGCCTCCACCCGAGATCTAGAAGCCTCGTCAGGGTGAAGGGACTCCTTTTCGGTGGTAATTGTCTGGGAGCCTCCACCGAGCTAGAGGCCTCGTCAGGGTGAAGGGACTCCTTTTCGGTGGTATTTGTCTGGGAGCCTCCACCCACGATCTAGAGGCCACGTCAGGGTGAAGAGACTCCTTTTCTATGGTAATTGTCTGGGAGCCTCCACCCGCGATCTAGAGGCCGCGTCAGGGTAAAGGGACTCCTTTTCGGTGGTATTTGTCTGGGAGCCTGCAACCGCGTGAAGGGACTCCTTTTCGGTGGTATTTGTCTGGGAGCCTCCACCCGAGATCTAGAGGCCTCGTAAAGGTGAAGGGACTCTTTTTCGGTGGTAATTGTCTGGGAGCCTCCACCCACGATCTAGAGGCCGTGCCAGGGTGAAGGGACTCCTTTTCAGTGGTAATTATCTGGGAGCCTCCATCCATGAGCTAGAGGCTGCGTCAGGGTGAAGGGACTCTTTTTCGGTGGTAATTGTCTAGGAGCCTCCACCCACGATCTAGAGGCTGCATCAGGGTGAAGGGACTCCTTTTTGGTGGTTATTGTCTGGGAGCCTTCACCCGAGATCCAGAGGCCTCGTCAGAGTGAAGGGACTCCGTTTCGGTGGTAATTGTCTGGGAGCCTCCACCCTCGAGTTAGAGGCTGCGTCAGGGTGAAGGGACTCCTTTTCAGGGGTAATTGTCTGGGAGCTTCCACCCGCGATCTAGAGGCCACGTCAGGGTGAAGGGAATCCTTCTTGGTGGTATTTGTCTGGGAGCCTCCACCCGAGATCTAGAGGCCTCGTCAGGGTGAAGGGACTCCTTTTCGGTGGTATTTATTTGGGAACCTCCATCCGCGATCTAGAGGCCGCGTCGGGGTAAAGGGGCTCCTTTTCGGTGGTATTTGTCTGGGAGCCTCCACCCGCGATCTAGAGGCCGCGTCAGGGTAAATGGACTCCTTTTCGGTGGTATTTGTTTGGGAGCCTCCACCCACGATCTAGAGGTTGCGTCAGGGTGAAGGGACTCCATTTCGGTGGTTATTGTCTGGGAGCCTCCACCCGCGATCTAGAGGCCTTGTCAGGGTGAAGGGACTCCTTTTCAGTGGTTATTGTCTGGGGGCCTCCACCCGAGATCTAGAGGCCTCATCTGGGTGAAGGGGCTCCTTTTTGGTCGTATTTGTCTGGGAGCCTCCACCCGCTATCTAGAGGTTGCATCAGGGTGAAGGGACTCCTTTTTGGTGGTATTTGTCTGGGAGCCTCCACCCGAGATCTAGAGGCCTCGTAAGGGTGAAGGGACTCCTTTTCGGTGGTAATTGTCTGGGAGCCTTCATCCGCGATCTAGAGGCCGTGTCAGGGTGAATGGACTCCTTTTCGGTGGTATTTGTCTGGGAGCCTCCACCCGCGATCTAGAGGCCACGTCAGGGTGAAGGGACTTCTTTCAGTGGTATTCGTCTGGGAGCCTCCACCCGAGATCTAGAGGTCTCGACTGGGTGAAGGGGCTCCTTTTCGGTGGTATTTGTCTGGGAGCCTCCACCCACGATCTAGAGGCCGCGTCAGGGTAAATAGACTCCTTTTCGGTGTTATTTGTCTGGGAGCCTCCACCAGCGATCTAGAGGCCGCGTCAGGGTGAAGGGACTCCTTTTCGGTGGTTATTGTCTGGGAGCCTCCACCCGAGATCTAGAGGCCTTGTCAGGGTGAAGGGACTCCTTTTCAGTGGTTATTGTGTGGGAGCCTTCACTCGCAATCTAGAGGCCGCGTCAGGGTGAAGGGACTCCTTTTCAATGGTAATTGTCTGGGAGCCTCCACCCGCAATCTGGAGGCCTCGTCAGGATGAAGGGACCCCTTTTCGGTGATTATTGTCTGGGAGCCTCCACCCGCGAACTAAAGGCCGCATCAGGGTGAAGGGACTCCTTTTCGGTGGTATTTGTCTGGGAGCCTCCACCCGCGATCTAGAGGCCGCGTCAGGGTGAAGGGACTTCTTTTCGGTGGTATTTGTATGGGAGCCTCCACCCGAGATCTAGAGGCCTAGTCAGGGTGAAGGGACTCCTTTTCGGCGGTTTTTGTCTGGGAGCCTCCACCCGCGATCTAGAGGCTGCGTCAGAGTGAAGGGACTCCTTTTCAATGGTAATTGTCTGGGAGCCTCCACCTGCGATCTAGAGGCCACGCCAGAGTGAATGGACTCCTTTTCGGTGGTAATTGTCTGGGAGCCTCCACCCGAAATCTGGAGGCCTCATCAGGTTGAAGGGACTCCTTTTCGGTTGTTGTCTGGGAGCCTCCACCCGCGAACTAAAGGCAGCGTCAGGGTGAAGGGACTCCTTTTTGGTGGTATTTGTTTGGGAGCCTCCACCCACGATCTAGAGGCCGCATCAGGGTGAAGGGACTCCTTTTCGGTGGTATTTGTCTGGGAGCCTCCGCCCGCGATCTAGAGGCCGCGTCAGCGTGAAGGGACTCCTTTTTGGTGGTATTTGTTTGGGAGCCTCCACCCGCAATCTAGAGGCCACGTCAGGGAGAGGGAACTCCTTTTCGGTGGTATATGTCTGGGAGCCTCCACCCGCGATCTAGAGGCCGCGTCAGGGTAAATAGACTCCTTTTCGGTGTTATTTGTCTGGGAGCCTCCACCAGCGATCTAGAGGCCGCGTCAGGGTGTAGGGACTCCTTTTCGGTGGTTATTGTCTGGGAGCCTCCACCCGAGATCTAGAGGCCTTGTCAGGGTGAAGGGACTCCTTTTCAGTGGTTATTGTGTGGGAGCCTTCACTCGCAATCTAGAGGCCGCGTCAGGGTGAAGGGACTCCTTTTCAATGGTAATTGTCTGGGAGCCTCCACCCGCAATCTGGAGGCCTCGTCAGGATGAAGGGACCCCTTTTCCGTGATTATTGTCTGGGAGCCTCCACCCGCGAACTAAAGGCCGCATCAGGGTGAAGGGACTCCTTTTCGGTGGTATTTGTCTGGGAGCCTCCACTCGCGATCTAGACGCCGCGTCAGCGTGAAGGGACTCTTTTTCGGTGGTATTTGTCTGGGAGCCTCCACCCGCGATCTAGAGGCCGCGTCAGGGTGAAGGGACTTCTTTTCAGTGGTATTTGTATGGGAGCCTCCACCCGAGATCTAGAGGCCTAGTCAGGGTGAAGGGACTCCTTTTCGGCGGTTTTTGTCTGGGAGCCTCCACCCGCGATCTAGATGCTGCGTCAGAGTGAAGGGACTCCTTTTCAATGGTAATTGTCTGGGAGCCTCCACCTGCGATCTAGAGGCCACGCCAGAGTGAATGGACTCCTTTTCGGTGGTAATTGTCTGGGAGCCTCCACCCGAAATCTGGAGGCCTCATCAGGTTGAAGGGACTCCTTTTCGGTTGTTGTCTGGGAGCCTCCACCCGCGAACTAAAGGCAGCGTCAGGGTGAAGGGACTCCTTTTTGGTGGTATTTGTTTGGGAGCCTCCACCCACGATCTAGAGGCCGCATCAGGGTGAAGGGACTCCTTTTCGGTGGTATTTGTCTGGGAGCCTCCGCCCGCGATCTAGAGGCCGCGTCAGCGTGAAGGGACTCCTTTTTGGTGGTATTTGTTTGGGAGCCTCCACCCGCAATCTAGAGGCCACGTCAGGGAGAGGGAACTCCTTTTCGGTGGTATATGTCTGGGAGCCTCCACCCGTGATCTAGAGGCCGTGTCAGGGTGAAGGGACTCCTTTTCGGTGGTTATTGTCTGGGAGCCTCCACATGCGAACTAAAGGCCGCGTCAGGGTGAAGGTACTCCTTTTTGGTGGTATTTGTTTGGGAGCCTCCACCCACGATCTAGAGGCCGCATCAGGGTAAAGGGACTCCTTTTCAGTGGTATTTGTCTGGGAGCCTCCACCCGCGATCTAGAGGCCGCGTCAGAGTGAAGGGACTCCTTTTTGGTAGTATTTGTCTGGGAGCCTCCACCCGCGATCTAGACGCCGCGTCAGGGTGAAGGGACTCCTTTTCGGTGGTATTTGTCTGGGAGCTTCCACCCGAGATCTAGAGGCTTTGTCAGGGTGAAGGGACTCCTTTTCTGTGTTATTTGTCTGGGAGCCTCCACCCACGATCTAGAGGCCGTGTCAGGGTAAGGGAACTCCTTTTCGGTGGTATTTGCCTGGGAGCCTCCACCGGTAATCTAGAGGCCGTGGCAGGGTGAAGGGACTCCTTTTCGGTGGTATTTGTCTGGGAGCCTCCACCCGAGATCTAGAGGCCTTGTCAGGGTGAAGGGACTCCTTTTCGGTGGTAATTGTCTGAGAGCCTCCACCCACGATCTAGAGGCCGCGTTAGGGTGAAGGGACTCCTTTTCGGTGGCAATTGTCTGGGAGCCTCCATCCGCGAGCTAGAGGCTGCGTCAGGGTGAAGGGACTCCTTTTCGGTGGTAATTGTCTAGGAGCCTCCACCCGCGATCTAGAGGCCGCATCAGGGTGAAGGGACTCCTTTTCGGTGGTAATTGTCTGGGAGCCTCCACCCGCGAGTTAGAGGCCGCGTCAGGGTGAAGGGACTCCTTTTCAGTGGTAATTGTCTGGGAGCATCCACCCGCGAGCTAGAGGCCATGTCAGGGTGAAGGGACTCCTTTTCGATGGAATTTGTCTGGGAGCCTCCACCCGAGATCTAGAGGCCTCGTGAGGGTGATGGGACTCCTTTTCGGTGGTAACTGTCTGAGAGCCTCCACCCGTGATCTAGAGGCCGTGACAGGGTGAAGGGACTCCTTTTCGGTGGTAATTGTCTGGGAGCCTCCACCCGCGATCTAGAGGCCGCATCAGGGTGAAGGGACTCCTTTTCGGTGGTATTCGTCTGGGAGCCTCCACCCGTGATCTAGAGGCCTCGTCAGAGTGAAGGGACTCCTTTTCCGTGATAATTGTCTGGGAGCTTCCACCCGCAATCTAGAGGCCACGTCAGGGTGAAGAGACTCCTTTTCGATGGTAATTGTTTGGGAGCCTCCATCCGCAATCTAAAGGCCGCGTCAGGGTGAAGAGACTCCTTTTCGGTGGTAATTGTCTGGGAGCCTCCACCTGAGATCTAGAGGCCTCGTCAGGGTAAAGGGACTCCTTTTCGGTGGTAATTGTCTGGGAGCTTCCACCCGTGATCTAGAGGCTGCATCAGGGTGAAGGGACTCCTTTTCAGTGGTAATTGTCTGGGAGCCTCCACGAGAGATCTGGAGGCCTTTACAGGGTGAAGGGACTCCTTTTCGGCAGTTTTGTCTGGGAGCCTCCACCTGCGATCTAGAGGCCGCGTCAGGGTGAAGGGACTCCTTTTTGGTGGTATTTGTTTGGGAGCCTCCACCCGCAATCTAGAGGCCGCGTCAGGGTGAAGGGACTCCTTTTCGGTGGTTATTGTCTGGGAGCCTCCACCCGCGAACTAAAGGCCGCGTCAGGGTGAAGAGACTCCTTTTTGGTGGTATTTGTTTGGGAGCCTCCACCCACGATCTAGAGGCCGCGTCAGGGTGAAGGGACTCCTTTTCTGTGGTATTTGTCTGGGAGCCTCCACCCACGATCTAGAGGCTGCCTCAGGGTGAGGGAACTCCTTTTCGGTGGTATTTGTCTGAGAGCCTCCACCCGCGATCTAGAGCCCGCATCAGGGTGAAGGGACTCCTTTTAGGTGGTAATTGTCTGGGAGCCTCCACCCGAGATCTAGAGGCCTCTTCAGAGTGAAGGGACTCCTTTTCGGTGGTAATTGTTTGGGAGCCTCCACCTGCGAGTTAGAGGCCGCGTCAGGGTGAAGGGACTCCTTTTCGGTGGTAATTGTCTGGGAGCTTCCACCCGCGATCTAGAGGCCACATCAGGGTGAAGGGACTCCTTTTCGGTGGAATTTGTCTGGGAGCCTCCACCCGAGATCTAGAGGCCTCGTAAGGGTGAAGGGACTCCTTTTCGGTGGTAATTGTCTGAGAGCCTCCACCCGCGATCTAGAGGCCGCCCCAGGGTGAAGGGAATCCTTTTCGGTGGTAATTGTCTGGGAGCCCCCACCCGCGAGTTAAAGGCTGCATCAGGGTGAAGGGACTCCTTTTCTGTGATAATTGTCTGGGAGTCTCCACCTGCGAGTTAGAGGCTGCGTCAGCGTGAAGGGACTCCTTTTCGGTGGTAATTGGGAGCTTCCACCCGCGATCTAGAGGCCACGTCAGGGTGAAGAGGCTCCTTTTCGATGGTAATTGTTTGGGAGCCTCCATCCGCGATCTAGAGGCCGCGTCAGAGTGAAGGGACTCTTTTTCGGTGGTAACTGTCTAGGAGCCTCCACCCGTGATCTAGAGGCCACATCAGGGTGAAGGGACTCCTTTTCGGTGGTAATTGTCTGGGAGCCTCCACCCGCGAGCTAGAGGCTGCGTCAGGCTGAAGGGACTCCTTTTCGGCAGTTTTGTCTGGGAGCCTCCACCTGCGATCTAGAGGCCGTGTCAGGGTGAAGGGACTCCTTTTTGGTGGTATTTGTTTGGGAGCCTCCACCCGCGATCTAGAGGCCGCGTCAGGGTGAAGGGACTCCTTTTCGGTGGTTATTGTCTGGGAGCCTCCACCCGCGAACTAAAAGCCGCGTCAGGGTGAAGAGACTCCTTTTTGGTGGTATTTGTCTGGGAGCCTCCACCCACAATCTAGCGGCTGCCTCAGGGTGAGGGAACTTCTTTTCGGTGGTATTTGTCTGAGAGCCTCCACCCGCGATCTAGAGGCCGCGCCAGGGTGAAAGGACTCCTTTTTCGGTGGTATTTGTCTAGGAGCCTCCACCCGCGATCTAGAGCCCGCATCAGGGTGAAGGGACTCCTTTTAGGTGGTAATTGTCTGGGAGCCTCCACCCGAGATCTAGAGGCCTCTTCAGAGTGAAGGGACTCCTTTTCGGTGGTAATTGTTTGGGAGCCTTCACCCGCGATCTAGAGGTCGCCCCAGGGTGAAGGGACTCCTTTTCGGTGGTAATTGTCTGGGAGCCTCCACCCGCGAGTTAAAGGCTGCATCAGGGTGAAGGGACTCCTTTTCTGTGATAATTGTCTGGGAGTCTCCACCCGCGAGTTAGAGGCTGCGTCAGGGTGAAGGGACTCCTTTTCGGTGGTAATTGGGAGCTTCCACCCGCGATCTAGAGGCCTCGTCAGGGTGAAGAGGCTCCTTTTCGATGGTAATTGTTTGGGAGCCTCCATCCGCGATCTAGAGGCCGCGTCAGAGTGAAGGGACTCTTTTTCGGTGGTAACTGTCTAGGAGCCTCCACCCGTGATCTAGAGGCCACGTCAGGGTAAAGAGACTCCTTTTCGATGGTAATTGTTTGGGAGCCTCCATCCGCGATTTAGAGGCTGCGTCAGGGTGAAGGGACTCCTTTGCGGTGGTAATTGTCTGGGAGGCTCCACCCGAGATCTAGAGGCCTTGTCAGGGTGAAGGGACTCCTTTTCGGTGGTAATTGTCTGGGAGCCACCACCCGCGATCTAGAGGCCACATCAGGGTGAAGGGACTCCTTTTCGGTGGTAATTGTCTGGGAGCCTCCACCCGCGAGCTAGAGGCTGCGTCAGGGTGAAGGGACTCTTTTTCGGTGGTTATTGTCTAGGAGCCTCCACCCGCGATCTAGAGGCCTCGCCAGGGTGAAGGGACTCCTTTTCGGTGGTAATTGTCTGGGAGCCTCCATCCGCGATCTAGAGGCCGCATCAGGGTGAAGGGACTCATTTTCGGTGGTTATTGTCTGGGAGCCTCCACCCGCGATCTAGAGGCTGCATCAGGGTGAAGGGAATCCTTTTCGGTGGTAATTGTCTGGGAAAAGACGGTGGGGGGGGGCATTCCCTCCCACTGCTTGTAAAAGCAGTCTAGAGGCTAATTAGCCGCTAGGATTGCTTTTACATGAAAGCTGACCGCTGGCTGAAAAGAATGATAGGAAAATGATAACTAAACCTGCAGGCATCATTCTGGTATAACCACCCAAAGTCCAGCAACATACCAGTATGTTGCTGGTCCTTGTTGGGCATATATTGTAAACTTTTTTTTCATGCAGCCTGTGGGCTGAACGAAAAAAAAGAGATTGATCAGTGGGTATGCCCACCATTAGAATACCTCCCTTCATCCACCCACTTCTAATGATGGGCATACATGCACCGTATATATATGCCGAAGCATGGGGGCATCCTCCCGCAAAAGTTAGGAGCAAATCGCTCCTCCGCCCTCTGCTGCCCCCACGCTTCGGCATATATGCTGAAGTATGTAACTGTGGTGGTGAAATCACCTCCGACATCGCTGGAGTCACGGCTTTATGTATCGTGGGAGCAAACGCTGTTGCTGTCAAGATAAATAAATCCGTGCTGCAACTGAATGGCGTACCTGCTAAGCAAATGATAATTAACAATAAAACTAAGTAACATTACAGTGTAACAGTAAGACTTACCATACCTGCAAAGCAAATACAAAAAAAAAATAGTAAAAAATAAAACATTTAATGCAACCTGTGCCTAAAATATATATATGCCGAAGCATGGGAGCATCCTCCCGCAAAAGGTAGGAGCAAATCGCTCCTCCACCTACTGCTGCCTCCATGCTTCGGCATATATGCTGAAGTATGTAACTGTGGTGGTGAAATCACCTCCGACAGCGCTGGAGTCAGGGCTTTATGTATCGTGGGAGCAAACATTGTTGCTGTCAAGATAAATAAATACGCTCTGCAGCTGAATGGCGTACCTGAAAACAAAAAAATGGTTAACAATAAAACACAGTAAACAGTAAAGTATAAACAAATTGCATATCTAAAAAGCAAACATAGTAAAACATAATAACAATAAAACATTGCAGAATAGAATACAGTAAAAAAGAGCAGAACAATAGAGAGAGAATAGAGAGAGAGAGAGAACAATAAAATGACAACTATTTTTGTTTTTTTTATTTTATATTTTTTTTTTATACTTTTTTCTGTAACTATAACTTTTGTAACTGGTACCAGGTTCGGGTCTCTCAAAATGCGATGGCATCTTGGGAGAGGTGGAGCACCGCCTGGATACCAGTACGTTGCTGGTCCTTGTTGGGCATATATTGTAAACTTTTTTTTCAGGCAGCCTGTGGGCTGAACGAAAAAAAGAGATTGATTGGTGGGTATGCCCATCATTAGAATACCTACATTCATCCACCCACTTCTAATGATGGGCATACATGCACCATATATATATCATATATATATATGCCGAAGCATGGGGGCATCCTCCCGCAAAAGTTAGGAGCAAATCGCTCCTCCGCCCTCTGCTTCCCCCGCGCTTCGGCATATATGCTGAAGTATGTAACTGTGGTGGTGAAATCACCTCCGACATCGCTGGAGTCCCGGCTTTATGTATCGTGGGAGCAAACGCTGTTGCTGTCAAGATAAATAAATCCGCGCTGCAACTGAATGGCGTACCTGCTAAGCAAATGATAATTAACAATAAAACTAAGTAACATTACAGTGTAACAGTAAGACTTACCATACCTGCAAAGCAAATAAAAAAAAAAATAGTAAAAAATAAAACATTTAACGCAACCTGTGCCTAAAATATGTATATGCCGAAGCATGGGAGCATCCTCCCGCAAAAGCTAGGAGCAAATCGCTCCTCCACCCACTGCTGCCCCCATGCTTCGGCATATATGCTGAAGTATGTAACTGTGGTGGTGAAATCACCTCCGACAGCGCTGGAGTCACGGCTTTATGTATCGTGGGAGCAAACATTGTTGCTGTCAAGATAAATAAATCCACTCTGCAGCTGAATGGCGTACCTGAAAACAAAAAAATGGTTAAAGCGGAGCGCCGCCGAAAGAAAATTTTTTAAAAGTCAGCAGCTACAAATACTGCAGCTGCTGACTTTTAAAACATGGACACTTACCTGTCCAGGGCGCCCGCGATGTCGGCACCCGAGGCCGAAGCGTCTCTCCGTCCTCGGGTGCTGCCGCCTCCATCTTCGGTAAGGGAATCAGGAAATTTAGCCGTGCGGCTTCACTTCCCGGTTCCCTACTGCGCATGCGCGAGTCGCGCCGCGCAATACGAATGCTCCCTGCTGCCTCTGGGACCCGTGTGTGTTTCCCAGCAGGCAGCGGGAGGGAGCAGGAAGTGGTGTAAATAACCGCAGATTCTGCGGCTATTTATGCCGGAAGTGGGTACAGATACCTGTAATATACAGGTATCTGTACCCCCATCCCCCCTGAAAGGTGCCAACTGTGTCACCGGAGGGGGGGAGGAATCTGATTAGGGGAAGTTCCACTTTTGGGTGGAACTCCACTTTAACAATAAAACACAGTAAACAGTAAAGTATAAACAAATTGCATATATGAAAAGCAAACATGGTAAAACATAATAACAATAAAACATTGCAGAATAGAATACAGTAAAAAAGAGCAGAACAATAGAGAGAGAATAGAGAGAGAGAGAACAATAAAATGACAACTATTTTTGCTGAAGTATGTAACTGTGGTGGTGAAATCACCTCCGACGGCGATGTAGTCACGGCTTTATGTATCGTGGGAGCAAACGCTGTTGCTGTCAAGATAAATAAATCCGCGCTGCAACTGAATGGCGTACCTGCTAAGCAAATGATAGTTAACAATAAAACTAAGTAACATTACAGTGTAACAGTAAGACTTACCATACCTGCAAAGCAAATACAAAAAAAAATAGCAAAAAATAAAACATTTAACGCAACCTGTGCCTAAAATATATGTATGCCGAAGCATGGGAGCATCCTCCCGCAAAAGGTAGGAGCAAATCACTCCTCCACCCACTGCTGCCCCCATGCTTCGGCATATATGCTGAAGTATGTAACTGTGGTGGTGAAATCACCTCCGACAGCGCTGGAGTCACGGCTTTATGTATCGTAGGAGCAAACATTGTTGCTGTCAAGATAAATAAATCTGCTCTGCAGCTGAATGGCGTACCTGAAAACAAAAAAATGGTCAACAATAAAACACAGTAAACAGTAAAGTATAAACAAATTGCATATCTGAAAAGTAAACATTGTAAAACATAATAACAATAAAACATTGCAGAATAGAATACAGTAAAAAAGAGCAGAACAATAGAGAGAGAATAGAGAGAGAACAATAAAATGACAACTATTTTTGTTTTTTTTTATTTTATATTTTTTTTACTTTTTTTTTTTACACTTTTTTTTGTAACTATAACTTTTGTAACTGGTACCAGGTTCGGGTCTCTCAAAATGCGATGGCATCTTGGGAGAGGTGGAGCACCGTCTGGATACCAGTACGTTGCTGGTCCTTGTTGGGCATCTATTGTAAACTTTTTTTCATGCAGCCTGTGGGCTGAACGAAAAAAAGAGATTGATCGGTGGGTATGCCCACCATTAGAATACCTCCCTTCATCCACCCACTTCTAATGATGGGCATACATGCACCATATATATATGCCGAAGCATGGGAGCATCCTCCCGCAAAAGTTAGGAGCAAATCGCTCCTCCGCCCTCTGCTGCCCCCACGCTTCGGCATATATGCTGAAGTATGTAACTGTGGTGGTGAAATCACCTCCGACAGAGCTGGAGTCACGGCTTTAAGTATCGTGGGAGCAAACGCTGTTGCTGTCAAGATAAATAAATCCGCGCTGCAACTGAATGGCGTACCTGCTAAGCAAATGATAGTTAATAATAAAACTAAGTAACATTAAAGTGTAACAGTAAGACTTACCATACCTGCAAAGCAAATACAAAAAAACAAAGGAAGAAATAAAACATTTAACGCAACCTGTGCCTAAAATATATATATGCCGAAGCATGGGAGCATCCTCCCGCAAAAGGTAGGAGCAAATCGCTCCTCCACCCACTGCTGCCCCCACGCTTCGGCATATATGCTGAAGTATGTAACTGTGGTGGTGAAATCACCTCCGACAGCGCTGGAGTCACGGCTTTATGTATCGTGGGAGCAAACGCTGTTGCTGTCAAGATAAATAAATCAGCTCTGCAGCGGAATGGCGTACCTGAAAAAAAAAATGGTTAACAATAAAACACAGTAAACAGTAAAGTATAAACAAATTGCATATCTGAAAAGCAAACATGGTAAAACATAACAATAAAACATTGCAGAATAGAATACAGTAAAAAAGAGCAGAACAATAGAGAGAGAATAGAGAGAGAGAGAACAATAAAATGACAACTATTTTTGTTTTTTTTATTTTATATTTTTTTTTTGTGTTTTTATTTTTTTTACTTTTTTTTTATACTTTTTTCAGTAACTATAACTTTTGTAACTGGTACCAGGTTCGGGTCTCTCAAAATGCGATGGCATCTTGGGAGAGGTGGAGCACCGTCTGGATACCAGTACGTTGCTGGTTCTTATTGGGCATATATTGTAAACTTTTTTTTCATGCAGCCTGTGGGCTGAACGAAAAAAAGAGATTGATCGGTGGGTATGCCCACCATTAGAATACCTCCCTTCATCCACCCACTTCTAATGATGGGCATACATGAGGACGACAGAGTTCAGTGTTGTTGAAGTGCATGAACCGCAAAATCTGCTCGTATCGTGCCCTGGTCATGGAGAAGGGGAACAAGGGCATATGGTGAATTGGGTCAGTGGACCAATATGACCGCAACTCACTCTTTTTAGTTATGCCCATGTTGAGGGAAAGGCCCAGAAAGATCTTAAATTCAGAAACCGTAATTGGTTTTCAATCTCTGGCAAGGGAGAACTGGGGAATAGTGGCGATGTGCTGACCAGCGTACAAATTGATTTGGTCCGCAATAGATCTATAGAGATCTTCGGTGAAAAACAGCGAATAAAAATCCAGTGACATAAAATCAACTGTTTCCACCTGAATGCTGGGTTGGCCAGTGAATGGGGGAAGTACGGGTGCTACAGAAGTGGTGGGTTCCCAATTCGGATTGGCGAATGCAGCAGGAAGGGCACTATGGGCATGACGGGCCTGTGTTCGTCTTCTTGGTGGTAGCGGGACACTACTTGTGCTTGCCATCTCGCCAGCTTGAACTGCACTTATGGGACTCGCCACGTCACCAAGTGTTACTGCAGTGCTCTGCTCCATACGAGGGACCTGCGGTTCTTGCACATCAAGGACAGAAGAAGAAGTTCGGGGTCTGGTACGCCTGACCTTGGCAGGGACCGCAACTCCGTCGTCAGAGCTATCTGTCATGGAGCCTCTGTCGTCTACAGGTTCGTATTCTGAGCCTGAATGTGACAGGTGAGTGACTTCCTCTTCACTATCTGTCATGCTCAGAAACGTGTAGGGCTCTTCACTAGTGTACCTTCCATTTGCCATTTAGGGCTCTAAATTTAGGGGTACACTAGCGAGATTCACAGGCAAAAAAGCTCCTGACTGTTAGCGACTGTATCAAAACGCTACCAACAAAAACTGTTAGCAAACGCAGGGATCAGGCCTGACTCTGCGAACGCTGCAGTTATGTGTGTTTAGTGTTTTGTAAGTGACAGTGATCGATCGATACTGCACTTGGGTGGGCTGGGCAGGGCAGGGCAGAGGAGCAAAACGCAGGTGCTAGCAGGTATCTGGGCTGATCCCGCTAACACTGTGTTTTTGGAAACCCTAAACTGCTGGGGATGCTAGTATAGATCTGATCGGATCAGATATTGATCAGTTCAGATACTATACCACTAAGGGAGGTGTATGCTGCGTGCGTGGGTGTTAGCGCTACTGGCGCTAACCTGACGCTGCCTGGGGCAACGCAGACCTTATCTGACCCTAAAACTTAACTTATATCACCGCCGGGCGATTAGGGGGTTAAACCTTTATAAGGTAATAAACGGCGGGTGCCCTGAAACTATAAAAAACAAACTAACCAGCGTCACCCGTAACAGTTATACGGTGATCACTGGTGAAAGGGTTAACTAGGGGGCAATCAGGGGGTTAAAACCTTTATTAAGTAGTAAATGGGGGTCCCTGTTGCTATAAAACACTGACGGCGAACCTATACACTTACCTCCCTAACTAGCGTCACCTGTGGCACCAATACAGCGATCAGAAAAACGATCGCTTAGTGACACTGGCGATGGGGGGTGATCAAGGGGTTAACCTTTATTAGGGGGGGTTAGGGGGTACCCTAGACCTAAAGGGGGCTACCACTAACTGCCCTACCACTTATAACTGTCACAGACTGACACCAAAGCAAAAAAAAACCTGCTATTGGTGTCATTGTGACAGGGGGTACAGGGGGGTGATCGGGGGGTGAAATGTGTGCCTACAGTGTTCTACTGTACGTGTAGTGTTTGGTGCACTTACACGGAAGGAAAAGACCGGCTCAAGGAGAGATGACATCACTTTCTCTGCCGCTGTTTACATTAGAGCAGCAGAGGAAGAATGTCATTGGCTGGGAGCGATCGTGAGGGGGTGACCACAAATTGATGGCCTCCCCCTCACCTCTGATCGCTCGGGGACAGGCGCCGACCGCCTCGGGCACGGGGGGGTCCAATCGGACCCCCCGCCCGCGGAAGGCAAGTAAAGTACCCATACGTTACTTTGCCTGCCCGTGCCATTCTGCCACAGTATATCTGCGTGAGGCAGTCGGCAAGTAGATGAGGTCATTGTTTAGTGTTGCAACAAACAAATAATCCGGCCTCCTCCACCCCCTATAGCCGTCGAATGCCTTTCCTTTTTCGGTGGTAATGGTCTGGGAGCCTTCACCTGAGAGCTAGAGGCTGGGTCAAAATGAAGGGACTCCTTTTCTGTGGAAATTGTCTGGGAGCCTTCACCTGAGATCTAGAGGCCTTGTAAGGGTGAAGGGACTCCTTTTCGGTGGTATTTGTCTGTGAGCCTCCACCCAGGAACTAGAGGCCTTGTAAGGGTGAAGGGACTCCTTTTCAGTGGTGTTTGTCTGGGAGCTTCCACCCATGATCTAGAGACTGCATCATGGTGAAGGGACTCCTTTTCGGTGGTATTTGTCTGGGAGCCTCCACCCGCGATCTAGAGACCTTGTCAGGGTGAAGGGACTCCTTTCCGGTGGTAATTGTCTAAAGTATATTTTTTTTCCTGGCATTATATAGTATAAGCAGGATATATAAAAAAACATACATATCTGTATACTGTACATTACCTCATGTTGTTCTTGAGGAATGTAAAAAGATAAAGGTGGTACATTATCGGACAAACATTCAGATACCTCAATTTGGAAGACGCATGAAGAAATCACGAATCATCATCAGTAGAGGGTCTTCAGTAGTAAATGCCCGGCAGATAGGACAGGTAGTTTTTTGTCGCAGCCATCTGTAGATACAAACAGAATGGAACGTGTGAGAACATGGTAATGTTCTGGTGTTCTCTGCATTATACGTACTGAGGCAGATGGAACAGGTAGGCTGTTCCATTGCCGGTGGTCTCTGTGGCGCTGGGTGTTCTTCGGCATCCCTGTCTCCGGGAGAACGGCTCCTGTTTGCTGCCTCCTCCCGTCTCCTCCCACGTTGTCCTCTTGTCCTGTGAGCAATTGGCTCCTCTCCAACCTCCTGACGGGATCGCCTTCCACGGGACCGACGTCGTGAAGCTCGTGGCATGGTGGTGGTAACTGATGCCGGTGTACCTTAAAAAAACTACAAATGTTTAATACTAAGAACAATAATAAATAGTAATATATACAATAATAGTACGACTGCAATATATTTGAATAAAAAATGCTAACAATCTCAGGAGATACAATCTGACGACATGACTTGGTCAGCTCCCAGTGCAGGAGTGTTTTGAAACAACTGCAGTCCGGTTTGAACCGGTTTGCAGCCCACTGTGACATCACACACTTCATACCAGCTGCCACTTTTCAGGCCTGGAAACTTTGACTGGGAATACCTCGGTCATGTAACACTAGCCAAATACATTTTATATCATTTCATAGATTTTACATATAATTAAACTATACTATGGTCATTTTAATGGCTGGATATGCTGGGCATAATTCTCAGTATCTGTTCTTATTTTGTATGTGTGGACCCTGCACAGTACCACTTCTCTTGTCCCGTATGCTGGGTGTCATTCTCAGTATCTGTTCTCATTCTGTATGTATGGACTCTGCACAGTACCACTTCTCTTGTCCCGTATGCTGGGTGATTTTTTCCAGTATCATACTTAGATGGATGCTGCATCCGTCCCCCGGCCCCTCTATATGGAGAGCTGAGCGATCGAAAACTGTCGATCCCTCGGTTCTGACAGCTCTGTGAGCAGAGAGCTGCAGACTGTCAGTCACAGCTCTTTGCTCTGCCCCATCCTTGCTTACTGGAGCGCTGGGCTGTGGAGGGGGTGGAGTGGCCGGCTCAGGCTCTCAGCGGCTCACTGAGAGGCTGATCCGGGTGTTGGTCCAGGGGCCTGGTGGATCCCGACTTCCATTGTGATGACGTGGACCCTGGATCGACTTCTGTGATGTCAGCAGAGAGCGGACTTCAGCCCACTCTCCACTGAAAACGGGTCACAGGAGTGCAAAACAAGCTTTGGCTGTACTTCTCCTTTAAAGCCGGTCTCTCCCCTCTCCTACCCTCCGGCTTTCAGCTGCTGGAGGGAGAGACAAAGACATGGCCGGATCCAGGGGGGTGCTGATTTCCACCCAGATTTTAGTTGTGCCCCCCTCCCCAGGCCAGCCCTCCCTTTGATGTGATGTCTGAGTGGCCGCTGATCTCCCACCCACCATCGCCCACTCCCAGAGCCAGGAAAAAGGAACAGCATCCTGAAGCAGTGAGAGGAGAAGCGGAAGAGTGGAGAGATGGCATCGGACTGTACACACACACAGTTTGATTACCGCCCCCCTATCTCCTCCAAGGGCTGCTCTTCTCCCAGCAGCAGGAAATGTGGATGGGGGCGGTAACCACACTGTAATTGTGTACAGCCGGATGCCATCTAAGAGCGATCCTGTCTCATGTGCTAGAGGAGCACTGTAGTGACAGGAGAGGGTGAAGGGGGGAAGGCTACAGGGAAATTCGTAAATCAATTCACCAAAAAAAAACAACTCACCCAAAGCAAGAAGAGGATATCGACACGAACATCACAAAACCACCAGATCTTTGTTTAACACCAATCTCCACTGACACGACTAGAAACATCATGAGAAGTCTTCGAGACAGCACATCTCCAAATGACATAATTCCCACAAAACTCCTGAAAGAGTGTGCCGACATTCTGGCCCCTACTATAACACACCTCATAAATCAGTCATTCAAAGAGGGGATTGTGCAAACCATTCTCAAGCAAGGTATCATCAAACCCCTACTAAAGAAACCCAATCTCGACCCTAAGGACCCCAACTACCGCAGACCAATAACAAGCCTCAACACCATCTCCAAGATTATAGAGAAAGCGGTAGTACAACAGCTACAGCACCACCTGGACACACACCAACTCCTGGATCCTCTGCAATCAGGCTTCCGCCCAGGGCATGGCACAGAAACAGCACTTCTCAAAATATGGGATGATGCCCTCGAAGCAGCAGATGACGGAGAATCATGTCTCCTGGTACTATTAGACCTCAGTGCAGCATTTGACACAGTGGACCACAACACTCTACTCGCCCGCCTCACAGAAGTAGCAGGAGTCACAGACTCTGGTCTAAAATGGTTTGCATCCTTCTTAGAGAATCGCTCTCAGATAGTGAAACTTGGAGCATTCACCTCTGAAACCCGCACAATCTCCTGTGGAGTCCCGCAGGGTTCACCCTTATCACCAGTCCTATTCAACATCTACATCCGCCCACTCCTCAAAATCATCAGAAAATCGGACCTCTCCTTCCACTCATATGCTGATGACAACCAACTGTACCTTCGCATCACCGGATAAAAAGACCACCATCAACAACTAGAAAAATGCCTCACTATGATAGATGACTGGATGACCATTAGCTCCCTCAAACTCAACGGTTCAAAAACAGAACTTCTTCTCCTACACGCTAACCGAAATGCCAAAAACAAGACTCTGTGGACACCTCCCACCATCTTAGGACAGACCATCTCTCCGAGCACCAAAGTCAAAAGTCTCGGAGTTATCTTTGACTCAGAAATGACAATGGATGCACAAATAGGATCGGTAGTCAGTGGATCCCACCATCTCCTCCGCCTGTTACGTAGACTTATCCCCTTCATCCCAGAGGAGGACAAAGCAGCAGTAGTTGGAACAATCATCAATTCCCGACCCGATTACGCTAACTCGCTCTATATAGGATTACCCCAATATCAGCTTGCGCGCTTACAACTCATCCAAAATATGGCGGCAAGACTGTTAACAGGAAAAAAACCCTGGGAGTCAATCTCCCCATCCCTGAGGAGCCTACACTGGCTAACCGTAAAGAATCGAATCACATTCAAGACCCTCTGCCTCACTCACAAATGCATACAAGGAAACGCGCCTCAATACCTTCGAGAGAAGATAAAACACTACACACCCTATCGCAATCTTTGATAATCTAACCAAAACCTCCTTCTCATTCCCAAATACCGCTACAAAGCAAAGGGAGAACGAAGGTTCGCAGTCCAAGGACCTCGACTATGGAACGCACTTCTGCCCCACATCCGCATGGAAGAAAACCATCTGGCTTTCAGGAAAAAACTCAAGACCTTCCTCTTCTAGAAGCTGACAACACCAACGCATTAGAGCCTTGAGGCGATTCAGTTCGCATTTGCAGCGCTCTATAAATTTTTCATTCATTCATTCATTCAAATTGTACACAATGAGGGGGGGGGGGGTAATTGTATGTGCTTTGGATGTTTGTGGAGAAGGGGGGATGGGCAGCTATCTGTGCTGAGAAGTGTAATCAGGATTGGGGGGGGGATTTGCTAGAAGGAGGAATGGGGAAGGATATGTGCTAGGAGAAGAGTTTGGGGGGATTTGAGCCAGGAGGAAGCATTGGGTGAATGTATGTACTAGGAGGGGGGGATGCAAATTTCTGCTAAGGGGGGGGGGCTTGAGCTGGGAGGAGGGATTGGGTGGGATTTGTGCTAGGATGGGGATTGAGGAGGGGGGATCTATGCTAGAAGTGATTGGGAGGATTTGTACTAGGAGGGAGGATTGGAGGGGGGGGGTTGTACTAGGAGGGAGGATTGGAGGGGTTTGTACTAGGAGGGATTGGGGGGGGTTGTACTAGGAGGGAGGATGGGGGGGAGATTTGTACTAGGAGGGAGGATTCGGGGGGGTTACTAGGAGGGATTGGGGAGATTTGTGCTGGGATGAGGGATTGGGGACGGGGATTTGGCTGAGATGAGGGATTGGGTGGATTTGTACTAGGAGGGAGGATTCGGGGGGGGGGGGTTGTACTAGGAGGGATTGGGGAGATTTGTACTAGGAGGGAGGATTGGGGGGGGGGGTTGTACTAGGAGGGAGGATTGGGGGGGGGTTGTACTAGGAGGGAGGATTGGGGGGGGTTGTACTAGGAGGGAGGATGGGGGGGGTTGTACTAGGAGGGAGGATTGGGGGGGGGGGGGTTGTACTAGGAGGGAGGATGGGGGGGGGTTGTACTAGGAGTGAGGATGGGGGGGGGGTTGTACTAGGAGGGATTGGGGAGATTTGTGCTGGGATGAGGGATTGGGGAGGGGGATTTGGCTGAGATGAGGGATTGGGGGGAGGCGGGATTTGGCTGGGATGGGGAATTTGGGGGAGTCGATTTTAGTTTTTGGAATTGCTGCAGACAAGAGGTTACTCCACAGAATATACTGGCATGGCTGAACAGCCTCAGCCCGGGATCACACTTGTGCGAACACAGACATCGCATGTGATTTGCAACCGCATTGCTGTGCCGAACGCATGCGATGTCTGTGCAATATGAGTTCAGCCATACAGTTGTATACAGTTGTATGGCTGAACTTGCATTAGATTTGCAGGAAAATAGTGCAGGGACTTTTTTTCCCCCCGACACTGAAACCAAATCGCATGGGTGTTCTCACCTATGCGATCTGATTCCTGTGCAAGTTCACACTGCGATCTGTAAACTGATCTGGGGGTGTTATTAACATTGTAATGACACCCTCAGCGGTTGGCAGAGGGCAGTGTGAACTGCATGCAGGAGAGATGTGATGATGGAACCGGCGCTGGAATTGCCCTGGTTCCCACATCGCATATGTGTGAACCTAGGCTTAGGGCTCGTTTACACATGTGGTGCCCTCTGAAGAGCAATCCATGTTTGGATTGCTCTTCAGAGGGAATTCGAGAGGCAGTGAGGAGGTGTTATATCACCTCCTCACCACCTGTTTAAGCCCCACAGCAGCACCCCACAACTGAATGCATTGCACACGGATGCAGGGAACCCCCCATTCACATGGATGGGCCACATTCAGCAGGCATTACTGCTTGCTGAACCCAACAGTGCAGACAATTTTTGCCCCACACCGTGATGCAAAGCATTTTAGCTATTGCGTGTGCAGATCCCCCCTCTGTTGCCTTTGCAGCTTAAGAGGAACAGTTGGGCAGCAGTAAAAACACAGCTCAACCTCTATTTTCACTGTCCCCAACCACAAGTGTAAACAAAGTCGCAGAGCACTCTGAAGAGTAATCCACAGTGGATGATTTTTTTTTTTAAAGTATCTGACAGGTGGTGAAGAAGCGTTATGTTTTCTCCTCACCACCTGTTTTTAACCCCTAAAATCCCATGTCACTGTGCTGTAGCCACGTGCATTGCACACAGTTACTGCCCATTGACCCATTCCGTTGAATGGGTGGAGTTAAGCGAGGGCAGTGCCATAAGCTAGTGGGCTCTTTCACACGGGCGATCCTGCTGGCGGACTCCGCTTTGCTCAGCGGGGGATCGATCTGCTGAGCAGGCAGATGACGAGTCTGTCTCCACTCACTGTGCAGAGACGGACCTGTCAGAGCGCCGTTCTCCATTTTCATCCGATCCGCCAGTTGGATGGAAAATAGGGTCACCATCCGTCTGGATTTTACGGATCGGATGGCAGCGTGTGTCAGCGGACAGGTCACCGCTCCATAGAGGCTCCGATCAGGACCACCTGTGATAGGGGCTATAGTGTTCAGGTTTGGCTTAAAGAAAAGGTGGCAACCCCCCCCCCCCCCCCCCAGGAGAAAACACTGACAGATCTTTACAGCACAAGCCGGGTCCAGCTCTATATTGTCCCCCCACACCAGGGCTGGAGCAAGGATTTTTGATACTCTAGGCAAAACCTAATTTTACCGCCCTCCCCCCTTTACCCTGCCCATGTATACAGTGGCAGTGTATATGATCATCCTCGGGTCACAGAGGAGATTCCCAATTATAAAGCAAAATAAGTGCTAGTTCTCAGGTCACAAAGTGTGCCCCTCATTACAAGGTGTAGAAAACCTCCATCCCCAGGACATATAGGACCTGGGGATGGGTAGAAGATGTACTGAGGTGCCCATTAGAAGTACAGTGCCCCCCGTCCTTTAGGATACACAGGGGTTTATCAATATGAGCGCAGCCCCCCGATTCCACATTACAGGGGCCCCCATTATGAGTACACTGTCTCTGCTCAGGACACACAGAGGCCCCCCATTATATGAAGTACAGTGGACCCCACCCACACCTCTACCCCCCATGTTCCATCACTGTACTTTCCTGTACACATATTCCATCACTGCACACACGTTACATTGCTGTACTCTCTACTACACACGTTACATTGCTGTACTCTCTACTACACACGTTACATTGCTGTACTCTCTACTCCACACGTTACATTGCTGTACTCTCTACTACACACGTTACATTGCTGTACTCTCTCTACTACACACGTTACATTGCTGTACTCTCTACTACACACGTTACATTGCTGTACTCTCTACTACACACGTTACATTGCTGTACTCTCTACTACACACATTACATTGCTGTACTCTCTACTACACACGTTACATTGCTGTACTCTCTACTACACACGTTACATTGCTGTACTCTCTACTACACACGTTACATTGCTGTACTCTCTACTACACACATTACATTGCTGTACTCTCTACTACACACGTTACATTGCTGTACTCTCTCTCCCGCACACGTTACATTGCTGTACTCTCTACTACACACGTTACATTGCTGTACTCTCTACTACACACGTTACATTGCTGTACTCTCTACTACACATGTTACATTGCTGTACTCTCTCTACTACACACGTTACATTGCTGTACTCTCTACTACACACGTTACATTGCTGTACTCTCTACTACACATGTTACATTGCTGTACTCTCTCTACTACACACGTTACATTGCTATACTTTCTACTACACACGTTACATTGCTGTGCTCTCTACTACACATGTTACATTGCTGTACTCTCTCTACTACACACGTTACATTGCTATACTTTCTACTACACACGTTACATTGCTGTGCTCTCTACTACACATGCTACATTGCTGTACTCTCTCTACCACACACGTTACATTGCTGTACTCTCTACTACACACGTTACATTGCTGTACTCTCTACTACACACGTTACATTGCTGTACTCTCTACTACACACGTTGCATTGCTGTACCCTCTACTACACACACGTTACATTGCTGTACTCTCTACTACACACGTTACATTGCTGTACTCTCTACTACACACGTTACATTGCTGTACTCTCTACTACACACGTTACATTGCTGTACTCTCTACTACACACGTTACATTGCTGTACTCTCTACTACACACGTTACATTGCTGTACTCTCTACTACACACGTTGCATTGCTGTACTCTCTACTACACACGTTACATTGCTGTACTCTCTACTACACGTGTTACACTGCTGTACTCTCTACTACACACGTTACATTGCTGTACTCTCTACTACACACGTTACATTGCTGTACTCTCTACTACACACGTTACATTGCTGTACTCTCTCTCCTGCACACGTTACATTGCTGTACTCTCTCTCCTGCACACGTTACATTGCTGTACTCTCTCTCCTGCACACGTTACATTGCTGTACTCTCTACTACACATGTTACATTGTTGTACTCTCTCTCCTGCACACGTTACATTGCTGTACTCTCTCCTGCACACGTTACATTGCTGTACTCTCTACTACACATCTTACATTGCTGTACTATCTACTACACACTTTACATTGCTGTACTCTCTACTACACACGTTACATTGCTGTACTCTCCCTACTACACACGTTACATTGCTGTACTCTCTACTACACACGTTACATTGCTGTACTCTCCCTACTACACACGTTACATTGCTGTACTCTCTACTACACACGTTACATTGCTGTACTCTCTACTACACACGTTACATTGCTGTACTCTCTCTCCTGCACACGTTACATTGCTTTGCTCTCTACTACACATGTTACATTGCTGTACTCTCTACTACACACGTTACATTGCTGTACTCTCTACTACACACGTTACATTGCTGTACTCTCTCTCCTGCACACGTTACATTGCTTTGCTCTCTACTACACACGTTACATTGCTGTACTCTCTACTACACACGTTACATTGCTGTACTCTCTCCTACACAGTGTTGGCAACCTATCAGTTAGAAATTTACTGACACGACACCCAAAATTTACTGGCAACGCCAAGTTTTTACTGGCATTTCCAAAAGTTACAAAATTACAGTTGTAAGTGCAAATTTCAGTATTTAGGCTACAAATAAGTACAATATGCAATTAGCAGTGTGACTTAAAGCGGATTTCCACACAAAAGTGGAACTTCCATTCATCGGATTCCTCCCCCCTCTGATGTCACAATTGGCACCTTTCAGAGGGACGGTTCGGTCTCGGGTGCCGACATCGCTGGACCCCGGGACAGGTGAGTGACCTTATTTTAAAAGTCAGCAGCTGCAGTATTTGCAGCTGCTGACAGCTAAAAAAATGTTTCGCCGGACTCCCGCTTTAAGATAGATATTAAGGCAAAAAGCAGATTTCTTATTTTATTCTCAATATAGTAAGTAAGTGGCTCAGGGACAGGACTCAGGGGCAGGAAATTCAAATGTTTTAGACAAGTAGAAGGCGCAAAACCAAAACATAGTTATCACAGAGTTATTAGATGTGCTGCAAAGGCATAGTAATGTATGCATACAAATGAAAAGGCTTCAAATCCACAATCAATATGATTGTATAAAAGAAGTCCAAAATCAGGGGAGAAGAGCAGGAAAAAAGGGGGGGGGGGATGATCCATGCTCACGGCAGCCATCGAGGGGGGACAGGAACCATGTTCCTAGTGTGCTGAAAAAACAAGAGGAGAAGGAAAGGCGCCTCTGGGTGCAGATTTTTCTTAAAAAGGTTTAACCCCTTCCCGACTGGCGCATGCTGATGTCGGCAGAATGGCGCGGCTGGGCAAATGGACTTACAGGTACGTCCATTTGAATTCCCCGCCTTGCCATTGCGTGCGCGCCGGCCAGGAGTCGGGTCGCGGGTCCCGCGGACTCGATCGCCGTGGGGATACCCGCGATCGCCTCACGGAGAGGACAAACGGGGAGATGCTGATGTAAACAAGCATCTCCCTGTTCTGCCTAGTGACAAGTGTCACTGATCTCTGCTCCCTGTCATCGGGAGCAGTGATCAGCGTAGTGACACAGCTAGCCCATCCCCCCTACAGTTAGTAATCACTCCCTAGTATTGACTTAACCCCTCCCCGCCCCCTAGTGGTTAACCCCTTCACTGCCAGTGTCATTTACACAGTAATCAGTGCATTTTTAATCGCACTGATCGCTGTATAAATGACAATGGTCCCAAAAATGTGTCAAACATGTCCGACATGTCCGCCATAACGTCGCAGTCACAATAAAAATCGCTAATCCCCGCCATTACTAGTTAAAAAAAAATTATTAATAAAAATGCCATAAAATTATCCCCTATTTTGTAAACGCTATAACTTTTGCGCAAACCAAACAATAAACGCTTATTGCGATTTTTTTTTTACCAAAAATATGTAGAAGAATACGATCAGCCTAAACTGAGGAAAAAAAATGTTTTTTAATATATTTTTGGGGGATATTTATTATAGCAAAATGTAAACAATAATGCGTTTTTTTTCAAAATTGTCGCTCTTATTTTGTTTCTAGCGCAAGAAATAAAAATCCCAGAGGTGATCAAATACCACCAAAAGAAATCTCTATTTGTGGGAAAAAAAGGACGTCAATTTTGTTTGAGAGCCACGTCGCACGACCGCGCAATTGTCAGTTAAAGCAACACAGTGCCGAATCGCAAAAAGTGCTCTGGTCAGGAAGGGGGTAAAATCTTCCGGAGCTGAAGCGGTTAATAAACAGTAAAAGCCAAATGGCAACTCACATTTTAAGAAGTGTTAATAGGCATAAAATAAGTGTGGATGTGTTCCCAGCAACGGGGGAATCCTCAGTGTAGTCAGTCCCTGTTCCTTTCAATGGAGGTGCGCTGTGACATCTTCTCAGAATACCGCTGGATGGTGCTTCAGCCGGCCGCGGTGAGAGTGTGCCAATACGAGGTGTGGAGCGCAAGCTGGTAACCAGGCGAAGGGGGATGGGGTGACTCCAGTGACGTCCGTCAAATCTGTCAAATGACGGATCGATCCTATGTAAACAAACCGGCGTCATGTCATGACGCCGGTTCCTCCCTCCCCTCTGTGTACCGATCGGTACAGAGGGGGAGGAGCAGGGGAGGGATCGGATGGTAGCAGCGTTGTGGGCTGCATCTGTAGTGCCCACAACGCTGCTCTGTGACAAATACAGTCACATCCATCCATGCTCAGCCATCCCTCCATTATATAATACCCTGCAATACTCTGCAATACTCTGCCCTACTCCGCAACACCCCACAATACTCTGCAATACCCCGCAATACTCTGCAATACCCCACACTACTCTGCACTACTCCGCAATACTCCGCAATACCCCGCAATACCCCGCAACACCCCGCAATACTCCGCAACACCCCGCAATACCCCGTAATACTCTGCAATACCCCGCAATACCCCGTAATACTCTGCAATACCCCGCAATACCCAGTCACTCTCTGCAATACCCAGCCATACTCTGCAATGCGCAGCCATACCCAGCCATGCTCAGCTATACTCGGCTATACTCGGCTATACTCGGCTATACTCGGCCGTACTCGGCTATACTCGGCTATACTCTGCCATACGCAGCCATGCTCGGCTATACTCGGCCATACTCTGCCATACTCGGCTATACTCTGCCATACGCAGCCATGCTCGGCTATACTCGGCCATACTCTGCCATACTCTGCCATACTCGGCTATACTCGGCTATACTCGGCTATACTCGGCTATACTCTGCCATACCCAGCCATGCTCGGCTATACTCGGCCATACTCTGCCATACTCGGCCATACTCGGCTGTACTCGGCCTCTGTATGTGGCCAGGCTGTGGAAGTCTCACACATGTGGTATCGCCGTACCCAGGAGCAATAGGAGAATCTATTTTGGGGTGACATTTTTGGTATGTACATGCTATGTGTTAGAAATATTGTATAAATGGACAACTTTGTGTTAAAAAAATTAGTGTTTTAACCACTTCCTGCCCACCGGCCGTTATACGAGGTCCTTGACCTTGTGCGGGGATATCTGAATGATGGGTGCAGCTACAGGCATCATTCAGATATCAGCTTTTTCAGCCGGCGATTCCCTACACCATAGGAATGATCATAGCGGCTGTTACACTGCTTGATCGTTCTTATGGGAGGCGAGAGGGGACGTCCCCCCCCCCCTTCCCGCCGCCCTCCGGTGCTTCTACCGACTCACTGTTATGATCGAAGCCAGGATCGTTTTTTTAATTTTTTTTATTTCAGGCTTCCCAGCCTAGAGGTGAGATGTGGGGTCTTATTGACCCCATATCTCACTGTAAAGAGGACCTGTCATGCCATATTCCTATTACAAGGGATGTTTAATAGGATCAAATTTTTTTTTTTTTTTGCAAAAAAGCATCAAACTAAAATAAATAAAGTAAAATGAACAATAAAAAGAATTTTTTTTTTTTTAAGCGCCCCTGTCCGTGTGCTCGCATGCAGAAGCGAATGCACACATAAGTCCCGCCCACATATGAAAACAATGTTCAAACCACACATGTGAGGTATCGATGCGAACTTTAGAGCAAGAGAAATAATTCTGCTCCTAGACCTCCTCTGTAACTCAAAATATGTAACCAGTAAAAATTTTTAAAACGTCGCCTATGGGGATTTTTAAGTAGCGAAGTTTGGCGCCATTCCACGAGCGTGTGCAATTTTGAAGGGTGATATGTTAGGTATCTATTTACTGGGTGTAACTTCATCTTTTACATTATGCAAAAACATTGGGCCAACTTCACTGTTTTGTTTTTTTTAAAGCACAAAACTGTTTTTTTCCCTCCAAAAAAGCGTTCAAAAAATTGCTGTGCGAATACCGTGCGAGATAAAAAGTTGCAATAACCGCCATTGTATTCTCTAGGGTCTTTGCTGAAAAGAAACATATATAATGTTTTGGGGTTCTATGTAATTTTCTAGCAAATAAATGATGGTTTTTTACATGTAGGAGAGAAATGTCAGAATTGGCCTGGGTGATCCAGAACGCCTGGAGGTGCTCCCCTGCATGTTGGGCTCAAAATGTGGCCACGCTGTGTAAAAGTCTCACACATGTGGTATCGCCATACTCGGGAGTAATAGCAGAATGTGTTTTGGGGTGTAATTTGTGGTATGCATATGCTGTGTGTGAGAAATAACCTGCTAATATGACATTTTTGTGGAAAAAGAAAAAAGAAAAAAAAAATCTTGGAAAAAATGACAACTTCAAAAAACTCACCATGCCTCTTACTAAAAACCTTGGAATGTCTTCTTTCCAAAAAGGGGTCATTTGGGGGGTATTTGTACTTTTCTGGCATGTTAGGGTCTCAAGAATATAGATAGGCAGTCAGTACTTCAGGTGTGATCAATTTTCAGATATTGGCACCATAGCTTGTAGACTCTATACCTTTCACAAAGACCAAATAATATACACCGATTTGTACTTCTTTTTACCAAAGATATGTAGCAGTATAAATTGTGGCCAAAATTTACGAAGAAAAATGACTAATTTGCTAAATTTTATAACAGAAACAAAGAAAATTTCATTTTTTTAACGAATTTTCAGTCTTTTTTCTTTTATAGCGCAAAAAATAAAAAACCCAACGGTGATTAAATACCACCAAAAGAAATCTCTATTTGTGTGAAAAAAAGGACAAAAATTTCATATGGGTACAGTGTTGCATGACTGAGTAATTGTCATTCAAAATGTGAGAGCACCGAAAGCTGAAAATTGGTCTGTTAGGAAGGGGGTTTAAGTGCCCAGTGGTCAAGTGGTTAAAACGTGAGTTGCCATTTGGCTTTTACTGTTTATTAAACCTTTTTAAGAAAAATCTGCACCCAGAGGCGCCTTTCCTTCTCCTCTTGTTTTTTCAGGAGATTGGAATGGGTGACACCCACCCATGAAATGGACTCTCACAGTGTCAATCACAGCAGTGTGCAGCAGCTCAGATCACTGACACGTCCCATCCGGAGTCCCAGTAACACTCTCTCTCCATGCCAGGTGGTCCTCTCAGTCCCCTCCAGTCCAAACAGCACTGACAGTCCCGCTCCCGGCTTGCCTTCCTCCCGTCCCGCAGACCCACACACGAGGCTCTGGTCACTCCGCTCGGCTCCCTTGTACTATGACATCACATGACACACTCAGGTACCATCGTCTGTACCACCTGAACACACTGTACCAGGCACTTGGATGGTCCTGGCCGGCTCCGGACCCGAGCTGAGCATGCCCAGTCCTGAGCCAAGCGTCACAGCCATACTTTTTACTGGCAACCTTTTCCTCTTACTGACATTTACTGGCAGGAGAAAAGTGCCTGGCTGCCACTAAAAATACTGACGGTTGGCAACACTGCTCCTCCACATATTCCCTATTGATGGTAATCTGGGTTCTGTGTACAACTGTGACAAGAGGGGCTCTGACTCCTCCCACTCTTGCTCCAGCACACATTTCATTCTCCAATCAGCACATTGTACTTCTCACACAGCTTGGAGAATGAAGAGAAGGCGGGTGCAGAGCTGAGTGACAGAGCAGCAGACCAATCGGCAGCCAGACCTCATGCTGGGAGGCGGAACTATGCAGATAGCAGTTTAGAAGAGGCTTCAGCGTCGCTCTTGTCACTGACACAAGGCGGGGACAGAAGTACAACAATCACACATAATGCTGCCTCTGTGTCAGCGGTGCTGCTGATCCGATGCTGAGCCCCTCCCCCGAGTTCTCCTCTCTGGGCTCTCTCCACATAGGACCGCCCACTCTGTCCATCCTGACCCTCCCCCGGGATCCCATCCCCAGCTCTGCATCCCATTCCCCGCACTCAACCTTCCTCTTCTATTGGGCGCAGGGTGGAACTTTTCCTGCTGGAGGGACAGACAGCTATTGGATCCGGATTTTTCCTCCCCCCTAACCTGGAGCCCTAGGAAGCCGCCTGACCTGCCCCCAATATCCCGATTCTCGACACTGGTGAGGTGACAATCGGTGCTAATGACACTTACTAGATCTCCGATCGGTGTAATCTACGAAAAATCCGCTCGAGGGCGCTGTGATTTTTCAGTGACGACAGCCGATAAGACACGCCTTCTCCCTGGAAAACCGCAGTAGAAATGGCGCCGCTCAAACCTCTCGTGCTCGGTATGACCGTTATCCGCCCGCCGCCTCTGCCAATCAGAGTAAACGCGACCATCCCCCGCCGGCCCCCCCGCCACACGGGCGCGCGGAGGCGGTGATGTCTGGTGACCGGAGAAGAGAGCTGGAGAGAGGATTCGGCGTTGTTCACCCTCCAGCCTGCAGGTGGCAATAGAGAGCACCGCTGTGCAGTGAGGGAAGGGTGCCCGTTCTCACTCACGCTATCCCCTTGTCACATGACTGGGAGGAAAGAAGATATTTCATGGTTTGTCTGTAAGTACAAGGAGGGGGGACAACTTACCACAGGCCTTCCCTCTCTACTCCTCACACAGCCCCCTTATCTCCCCTCTCTCTTCCTCATCCTCCCCCCTCCTCTCTCTTCCTCATTCTCCTCCCCTCTCTCTCTTCCTCATTCACCCCCCCCCCTCTATCCTCATTTCCCCCCACCTCTTCCTCATTTCCCCCCGCTCTCTTCCTCATTCCCCCCCGCTCTTCCTCATTCCCCCCCCTCTCTTCCTCATTCCCCCCCTCTCTTCCTCATTCCCCCCTCTCTCTTCCTCATTCCCCCCTCTCTCTCTTCCTCATTCCCCCCTCTCTCTCTTCCTCATTCCCCCCTCTCTCTCTCTTCCTCATTCCCCCCTCTCTCTCTTCCTCATTCCCCTCTCTCTCTCTCTCTTCCTCATTCCCCCCTCTCTCTCTTCCTCATCCCCCCTCTCTCTCTTCCTCATCCCCCCCTCTCTCTTCCTCATCCCCCCCTCTCTCTCTTCCTCATCCCCCCCTCTCTCTCTTCCTCATCCCCCCCCTCTCTCTCTCCTCATCCCCCCCTCTCTCTCTTCCTCATCCCCCCCTCTCTCTCTTCCTCATCCCCCCCTCTCTCTCTTCCTCATCCCCCCTCTCTCTCTTCCTCATCCCCCCCTCTCTCTCTTCCTCATTCCCCCTCCCCTCTCTCTTCCTCATTCCCCCTCCCTCTCTCTTCCTCATTCCCCTCCCCTCTCTCTTCCTCATTCCCCTCCCCTCTCTCTTCCTCATTCCCCTCCCCCTCTCTCTTCCTCATCCCCCCCTCTCTCTCTTCCTCCATCCCCCCTCTCTCTCTTCCTCATTCCCCCCCTCTCTCTCTTCCTCATTCCCCCCCTCTCTCTCTTCCTCATTCCCCCCCCCTCTCTCTCTTCCTCATTCCCCCCCTCTCTCTCTTCCTCATCCCCCCCCTCTCTCTTCCTCATCCCCCCCCTCTCTCTTCCTCATCCCCCCCCTCTCTCTTCCTCATCCCCCCCCTCTCTCTCTTCCTCATCCCCCCCTCTCTCTCTTCCTCATCCCCCCCCTCTCTTCCTCATCCCCCCCCCCTCTCTCTCTTCCTCATCCCCCCCCTCTCTCTCTCTTCCTCATCCCCCCCCTCTCTCTCTTCCTCATCCCCCCCCTCTCCTCTTCCTCATTCTCTCCCTCTCTCCTTAACCCTACGTATCGATACTGGTACTTGTGGATACAAAAAAAGGTGTTGATGCATTCCTAGTGGTAACACAAACCGTGTGTGCTGGCAGTTCCTGAGAAGAAAAAGTAAT